>ML781529.1:154611-239917 GCA_009831015.1 Picea engelmannii | reverse complement strand
TATAGGAGCTTTTTAATTATGATATGCAAAATGACATACTTAAGGATTTTCATGAAAAATTCACTTCCAATCTATTTGTGTTTAAAGAAGTATTCTCAAAAGCTTCTTATCCATGGTAAACAATATCTTTCAAATTCTTAGTATGACCTAGATTGTAAAAGTGCAAGGAAATATATTAGAATTGTCTCTAGTGAGTCTAACAGAATTAGTAGGATTAAATATTATAATTGTTTAATATAAAAGAAAAAACATTAATATTTAATCAAAAATCAAGAGAGACTTCTAGACTTGTGTAAAAGAGAATGTAAAAAAATTTGGGCTAACATTTCCCTAGAACACAAAAAGAATAGAGTAAATTTAACATAAGTGATTGAAACTAGACTTACCGTAACAAATTGTATGCTTCCCCTTGAGTCTCAAAATACATATGGTCTAGCTATCTTTAAACTGGGGTTTTCTAGCCTAAGGATTTTAAATTTGGCATCTAGAAAATGGAAAATCTAAAGACATTAAAGGATACCAAGTCGAGATCTCAAAACTTGGGACTCTAGTTCGTGCACCTCATAATAAACATATTTTCAACCAAATTATAAAGGCTTCCATTATATATGGATTGAAATTTTAGTTGACCCTATTTTTCAAATCCAAAATCCAAACTGACTTGACCAATTATCAGACGATCATGATTATCCCATGTTTAGCAAAGTTGTTTGGCTTAATTCTTGACATAAAATTAGTTAATGGTTAGAGGGCAAAGGGATAAAAGACAATCTAGCTTCAGTGATCAACATGCTACCACTAATCACCTTGCCACCCTTAGAGTTATTGTTGAAGGTTTTAGAGAGCAAAAAGATCTCATTTGTTGTTTTGTTGATTTTTGAAAGTCTTCAACATTGTACCTAGAAAGGGTTATTAGCATATGAAATGTAATAGTCAATGGTCTATGGAAATTAATTATAATGTTGATTGTAAGCAAGGGTTCCCTATTTCTCCCACCCCTTTGGCATATATTTTGATGAAATTGGGCAATGTTTAGAAGGGGGGAGTGCATTTTTATTAACATGGTTGGACTCATTTTCATCCTTCTCCTATACATTGATGATATTTTTCTTATTGAAAAACTATTAATTCTCTTTAAAAGCAACCTAGATTTCTACAGGAATTCTACAAATATTATGAGCTTAGGATCAATATTGACAAAACCAAAATAATGACGGTTAAATCTAAGAAAAGAATGTATCCTCTATTTTTCGTATGGTGATAACACCCTTGAAGGGGGCCAATCATACAAATACTTGGGTATAGATTTTAATCTCCATTTAAACTAGAATCATCGTGTTGAGAGTAGAATCATTAGCACTTCGACAATCTATTATGGTATTGAAAATAGATTTGAAATTTCAAACTCTAGAATTTGGGTTTTTAAAAAGAATAATTTTAATGCCTTCATTATCCCAGTTTTTCTATACCATTGTGAATTTAGGTCTTGGAACATCCCTCGTAAGACTTGGAATAAAATTGAGCAAACTAAAAACATTTTATAATCTATAACTTAATAATTAAATGCAATATTATTTACCCAATTCTCTTGATGGAAGCTAGTTGTACATATGTAGATTCAAAATCCATGATTAGATATCTAGAACATAAACATAAATTACTCAAGTTGATCAAGGATAAACTTCTTGTTATTGCTTCTAGCATCAGAAAAATCCACCATGGACTCAAAAGAGGGTGGGATAGAGACTCTGTGACTTGGCTTAACTATTGGAACATAAGCAATGGAAATCAAATGAATAATATCGATAATATGAAGTCTTATATTATACCTATGAAGTTTAAAGGTAAAACCTGTAATGAAAACAAAATCATTAATAAGAGGAAGTTAAAAAATATATAAAGATAATCCCAAAGGGGTTGGATCCAATGATGGAAAGAAAGTAGTTTTTCACCATTGAGAAAGGTTCAATTCCAATGAAAGCCACTTAATTTGGAGCCATGGGGTCACCTTAAGGTAGTGGTCAAACATGTGGTTGCACCCAGATATGTTATATTAAATGATATCGTGACTCATGCACACATAAGTGGATCAAATCCCACCCCCATTTCCTTCAGTTTAAATTCAAATCTCGCTAGTGTGATTGGATTTCCAGGGTTTCATTTTATAAGGTGGCCAAGGTTCAAACCTTGTGGTAGTCGAGAGGAGACACCCAAAAAAATCCATCCATGTTAAGGTTTGTCATCTTCCAGTTCGAGTGTGATCCCCAAGTGATTTGACGGCTTAGATGCCCCTGGGTTGTGGTTTCTTAGACCACAAGTTAGTCCCACATGTAACAAACATGCTAGCAAACAAACAAACAAACAAAAACTATAAAGATCTTACGCATCCTAAGTTACTTGATCAAAATTAGTTTTCAAGCATCATGAACTTTAAAAATATATATATAGTTAAAAATAGGAACAATTCTCGTGATCTTCATAGCGAAATTGGTCGTTGGATTAACCCGAAAATTCCTTAAAGCGAGAAAAATTTCCAAATTTGTGATATAAAGGAAGTTGAGGATGAGGAACATTTCCTCCTAAATTTCCCTACCTTTAATAATATGAGATGTCACTTTATCTAGTGCCATAACTCTATTACTCTCCAAGACTTCCTAGCTTATGAAAATGAAAATGAACTTTGTACTTTCATTCCACTATGTTCACGTATAGAAATTATACTTTTGAAGAATATTTAGTCTAATTATATTTATATGTTTGTTAAACCTTATTGGTCTTAATGGATGGTAAACATCATCAGCAGCAGCAGCAGCATAATCATCATCATCATCATCATTAATGCATGTAACTAACCCCTCTCCACTAACTTAGTGATTATTTATTAATATGAATAATCTTAATTAACTTAGCGATGGATCATCAATGAACTCCAAAACAAAATAGCTCATCTGCAAAATATGTTGTGTATAGGTACACAACATGCCCTCCCTCTTAATAAAAATTGTCCCAAAATCATCTCTAACCCTATTATTAATCACTTCTTCATTTCTTACATAATAAAAGTGATCCAGGTGGATATTGTTGGCCACCCACCTATTCCAACTGGCTCCTCTTGAAAAAATTTAGTTCAACACGTTCTTTTGTAATTCTTTGTAATTGTGGGTTATACACTTCTAATGTTGTCTAAATCCTTACACATATTCCAGGTGGAGACTGGTGGCTTCCCACCTAATCCAACTGGCTTATTTTGGAATTTTTTGTGTCAGCACATCTTTTTGTACTTTCAGGGCCGTTTTGGGGCCCTAAACAGTGTTTTTTTGGCTTGCCACAGTCAAACTATAGACTAAAACAACGTTATATGGAAAAATGTGTAGTTCTTGAAAATACCTTTCCAATGGTCTATCACATGCCTAAAACAAAGTTTGTATGCAAAAGTTACGACCCCGAGAAGTTGAGGTACCAACTTATCCATTGGGGCCCACATAACTTTTGGTGTTTTGTCTCCTAGGGTTAGGTTTTTGGATGTATAAGGTTTTGGAATTCATGAGTAATGTTAAAATGGCCTCTGGAGCCTCATTGTAAGCATTCTTCTCAAACAGATGTGTGTAGCAAGCCACATCTCTTCTCAGAGATAGCTACCACCATTCGAGCAAGTTGTTTCCAGTTCTGCAGTTGTACAGTTTCAGCCTATTTTATATATTCAATAGAATTTATTGTTCATTGGATATTTGTTGTTGTTCTTTGTAACTCTGTGTTATTGTATTCAGTTTTTTATTCCTTTTGTTCCGCTCATAAATCTGGATTAGTGGTACCAGAGTGATCTGCTTTTCATTTATTTTTCTGTGTGCATGTCCCCGACAAGATCTGGGTACAAGAAGTTGGGACTCGAACCAGTCGATCCTTTGCAAGGTCGGCCATGCCGAGACCGAAAAAAACCCATGGGGGATGATAAGAAATATGATGGAGTAGGATATCCTTTTAAAATGTTACTCAAGGAAGCCCTTGCATGACAAAGGAATGAAATGATGGACAAATTTGCACAGATCCTTCAGCGGTTGCCCACAAGAGATGCATATTCATCAAGCGGCCATGCAATCCCCTTCAAGGTACAAGTAAATTTTGATATTCCATTATTTGAAGGACTGATAGATGCAGATGTTGTAGATAAATGGTTGAATTTGATCGAAGGGTATTTTTCAGTCCACAATTTTTTCGACAGGGAAAAGATTACTTTTGCACTCCTCAAGGTTGTCCCCATGTTAAGGACTGGTGGAATACTTACTCTAAGAAAAGGTCCATAGAGAAATCTGCAATATTTGTCATCTCCCCCACATGGGATTCCTTTAGGGATGCCATTAACTAATAGTACTACACTATTGGAAGCTACGAGGACCAGTACACAAGATGCACCACACTGCGTCAAGAAAGGGACTAGACAGTACCAGATTTCACCAATATTTTCCATACCCGACGCACCAAATTGGGTATCAAAGATTCTAAATGACATCTAGTGCTCAAATACCGTAGTTTTCTGCATATATACATTCAAATAGAAATGTATTTTCTGTACATCGCCTCATTAGGTGTGGCTTATAGACATGTTGTCAAGATCAAGAAGAAATTTAAGCAGAAGAGGCAAGAGTTTGGATCTGAAAACTCATAGCCAAAGCAGGGCAAAGGTGGCCCCAACCTGAAAAAAAAAAGGGACAAAGCAAAGATGGTCTCTCTCAGGAAAACCAGTCCAATCCACAACCCAATAAGGTTAATGAGAAGTCAAAGAAGGACACAGGAAAATGGTGTGAATACCATAAAATCCCTTGGCACAACATCGAAGAATGTCACTCCAAGCAGTCACTCGTGGTCAAGCTGAAAGCTTCCGCGTCAGAGGTAGATTCTGACTCTGAATCAAATCTAGAAAGTGGGAAGCAGATCATTGATGTTGAACCCAGTGCCACTATTGCTACCACCAAATTCCAACCAAGCAAACTAGAAGAACCAGAGGAAGGGGAACGCCTCTTTCACTCACAGATGTGGGTAAAGGGAACTCCACTGCATTTCATTGTCGATAGCGGAAATCAAAAGAACATTATTTTAGTAGAGGTCGTCAAGTGTCTAGACCTTCCGATAACACTACACCCACAGCCCTACACCATCGGATAGCTTCACCAAGGATGAGATCTTCGCATCTGCCAACAGTGTCGTCTGCCCTACATCATCAAGCCCTTCAAAGATGAGGTATTTTGTGATATTTCTCCCCTTCAAGTTTGTGATGTTATTTTAGGCCAACCATATTTGTGGAAGCAACATGTTGTGTATGATTCTAGTCCCCATAGTGTTATTATTACTTTGGGTAGACAATTGTACAGGATACCATAGGTAGTGTCACCTACCGTTATTTCTTTAATCTCTGCTCAGAAATGTAGTAAGGTCATTTCATAGACCGGGAAGTTCATATTCTTTGTGATATATGCTCGCAATAAGAAGAATTTTTTGCCACATATTTGACCTCTACACAGAGCCTCTCTTTAGAGGAGAAGCAAGCGGACGAGATCGTGGAAGAGTATAGAGACATCTTATCCTCACCCATCGGGGTACCGATGCACTGCCAAGTCAAGCATCCAATTTATCTAACCCTCGGTGCCCCGCTGCCTAATGGACCAGTCTATTGTCGCTCGCTAATGGAAAAAATGACGAAATCAAGTGCCAGATAAAAGAGATTCTTCAAAAGGGGCACATCTGAACCAGCTCATCCCCTTGCAGAAATCCCGATTGTGCTAGTGCAAAAGAAAGATGGGACATGGAGGCTCTTCATTGATTACATAGCATTAAAAAAAATCACAGTCAAGAATCGACACCCAATTCCTTGAATTGATGACTTTCTTGACCAACTCAAGGGGGGAAAGTTATTCATCAATATTGACCTAAAATATAGCTACCACCAGGTTCCCATCGAACCAACGGATGTATGGAAGACAACTTTCAAATCTAAAGAAGGTCTCTTTGAATGGTTGGTCATGCCCTTTGGCTTAACAAATGCACCAACAACTTTCATGAGATTGATGGATGATGTATTGAGACTCTTCACCAACTCTTTTTTGGTGGTATATTTGGATGACATCCTCATCTTCAACGGAACTTGGGAGGAGCACATGCAGCATATTCAACAGGCTTTGGGCACTCTGCGACAAGACAATCTATATGCCAACTTGGAAACATGTTCCTTTGGCATGAACATGGTCCAATACTTGGGATACATTGTTGATGATCATGGGGTACATGTGGATCCAGCTAAGATCCAAGTCATTCATGGCTGGCCAGCCCCAACCACACTAACCAAGCTTCAGAGCTTCTTGGGACTTGCCAACTTCTACCGAAGGTTCATGTTGGGATTCACCCATATTGCATGGGCCCACAGCCAAGTAACCAAGGGTAGTGGCAAGGAAAATTTTGCATGGGGGAAGACACAACAACAAGCATTTGATGATCTGAAGCATCACTTGTGCTCAACTCCATTACTCTCCTTACTTGATCTGCAACCATTTTTTGAGATTGAGATTGATGCCTCCTACTATGTTTTCAGCGCAGATCTCACTCAGCATGGTCATCCAGTAGAATACCATAGTGAGACTCTCTCAGATATTTTCCGGAAATACCCCACCTATGGCAAATAAATGTATTCCATTGTGCAAGCATGTTGTCAATGGAAACATTACATTCTGGGAAAGGAGACAATCATCCACATTGATCACAAGCCTCTACAATTCATATAGACACAAGGGAAGTTGCAGAACGTCCTCCATCAAAAGTGGTCCACATACCTACAGCAGTTCCATCTCAACATCAAGTATAAAACAGGGAGAAAAAATCATGTCACTGACTGCCTCAGTCGCCCTCCCGTTAATGCACTCACCACAGTGCTCCATTCATGTGGGCATGAGGCATCTGAGTGGCCCCAACTTTATCAACATGACCCTGACTTCGCCACCACCTATCATCTCTTGGGTACAGGAGTGAATGACATTGATTTTCACATCCAGGATGGATTGTTATGCCATCTAGGCCACCTCTATGTTCCCACAAGGGAGTGTGCAAAGCTTATTTGGGAGGCTCACTACAGTCAAATGGCAAGACATTTTGGCGTGGAGAAAGCTATGGTCATTCTACAGAAGCATTTTTATTGGACAAAACTTCGACAAGACATCAACAAGTATATCAAATATTTCACTGCTTGTGCCATTTCCAAGACAACCATCAAGAAGCAAGGCTTATACACCCCTCTTCCTACTCATGAGAGGCTTTGAGAATCCATCTCGATGGATTACATGTCTGGCCTTCTGTCCACCAAGCATGGTAATGATTGTGTATTTGTGGTGGTTGATCGGTTTTTGAATATGGCCATTATCACAGCCTGCAAGAAGAGCATCACAGTGGCAGATACTGCTAAGCTCTTCTTCAAACAGGTGTGGGTCCATTTTGGGATACCACATACCATCACCACAGATTAGGATAGTATGTTCCTCAGCACATTTTGTTTGAGTATCTGGTCACTATTGGACACCAAGCTCACTAAATCCACTTCTTTCCACCCCCAAACTAATGGCCAGACAGAGGTCATCAATCAAATGATTGTGCACATCCTGTGCATGTACAACTCTAAAAATTCGTGTAAATGGGATGAGAGTATTCCCTATGTTCAGCATAGCTACAACAGAGCTCTCCATAGCTCCACCGGCCATAGCCCATTTCAGGTTGGGTTAGGATTCCAACCCTTGGATCCCATTGATGTTGCACTACCTCTTGCAACCACACAAGAAGAATCTTCATATGTTCAGTCTGAGGCTGATAAAGCCACCAAATTCATTGAGCGGATTCAACACATCCACCAATAGGTCCATGATATTTTGCATAAAGCCAATGCTAAGTACAAGTAGTTCCATGATCAACATCGGGTATTGCACCAGTTTAAGGTGGGAGACAAGTTCTGGATATATTTGCAGAAAGAGCTCCTTACAGGGCCCCATTGAAAGCTCCACCCACTTCTCTATGGGAATTACACTATCACTAAGGTTGTGTGTAGCAATGGTGTTGGCACAGGGGTAGACCTAGGGTTCAAGGCTTCAGCAGCGCACCAACAAAACCCTAACTACCGGCCTTTTCGACAACACTTACGAAGCAGATGAAGTCTCACCTGAGGTAGAGGCAAGGGTGGTTGCAGGACTCAAGTGTCTACAACCTAGCTATGACACATATATGTGATTACAACACTTAACAGAGCACTTAGCAATTAATATTCATTAGTATTTAACCCTCATTCACATCGCAGGTCGGAACCCTAATTACATAACAGCGCAGTATTCACAAAATCCAACACACCCCAGCACTTAGCATATAGAAATAGATCAGATCTGGTATTCATTCACATTACTAAGCACTAAGATACTATATCAGATACATCTAACACACAGATCACAGCACTAAGCATAAATCACAAAAATCAAATAAGAATCATAAGAACAAAGAAACCACAACACAGGATATACATGGTTCACCCCAGTGTGGGGCTACGTCCACCAACTCTTCTTTTTCTTTATTATCTTTTGTCAATCTTCTTACATGAATAAAGCCTCAGAACCCACTCTTCATAGGACATGATATCTGCGTGCACCTCGCCATATCCTCCTTCCCCGAACTAGGTTCAAGCACAGAGTTGTTCTTACAATTACTTGCACTCAGCCCTACAAGTTCTCAACATACAGTATGCACAGAGCTAGCTTGATCACATAGATACAACTACTAACATCACTTGCACTTAGCACATTCAAACTTAGCTTACGTCTGACTCCACTAGGTCTCTACTTACATCGCCTAGATTTATATTTATACATTACAAAATGGGCCTAAACATGGGTAAACCCATGGGCCAACATCCCATACCCGTTACATAAACCCTTAACCTAAAATTGCCCTAAAAAGGGGCTGATATCCTATGATCTCCGCTTCACATTCCGCTCCACCTTTGACCAGCCTGTCGAAGTCCCAAAAATGGTCAAATGTGACTAAGGTTCTCCAAAACTTGGTCAAGGGCCAACAGGCCCCCAACACTCACTCGTGACTTGTCCTGAGTCACTCTGATCTGGGTAGCTCTGCCTCAAATGCCTCGAGCTTGGCTCAAGCTGCATCGACCTGTTGCTTCGCCAGATCCTCCTGCCAGGAGAACTCCTGAATAGTCTTCTCCATCACAGGTCCTTCCAAGCATTGTTCTACTGTGGTGACCACTTGTTCTAGTTCTTCACCCCGTCCTTCAATTTCCTCAAAAAGTATGAAAGCTACATCCTGCATCGACTGGATTCACTGAGTCACTTCCATAACCTTGCTATGTATGGCATGGACCTAGTACTAAACCATGCACTGTTCCTGGGACCTTTTCATCCTCTCGACCACTGACAGAGGCTTCAACTGTGCTTGCACTGATGCTTCTTGTTGCTTTGCCTCCTGGAACTGGGAATCCAGTGCTCTTAGTTCAGGGTCCTCTGCAAGACGCTCGTAAGTCTATGAACTTCAACTTCTAATTTGTTTACATTCCAAGGCCAATGCTTGGATTCTCTGGACTGCGCTCCAGGTAGTTTCTTCTCTCTGGTCTCGCACTTCCTGCAGAGTGCTTGGCATGGCTTGTAACTCCAGGTCGGCTACCCTCTGTTGGAGTTGTTGAATGGCTTCAGTAAGCTTTTCCACTTGATCCTCTATTGGGTATTCTTCCATCCATTCTAAGTCTGTCACAGAGCAAAGTTCTCTATTGACTGCTTCTTTAATTCCAATCTTCTCTACGAGCAGTTTTTCCTTCTCCTTCTGAATCTGCACTCTATCCTCTGCAAACTTGGCTTGGATGTCATATTTTTCCTACTGCACAACCTGGCGTTTCTCTATGGCTTCCTCTTGTTCTTTCTTTAATGCTTCTATGGCCTGCTCCTTTTCTTCCTGAATACAAAGAAGGTGAGCTTCGGTCGCATATGCTATTCGACGTAGTTGGGCAGGTTCATCTCCCAACTTTGTTCCTTCTGATGATGAGGGCATGGTAGACACTGTGCGGCTAGAGTAGAGGGCTTGTTGTACCCCTTTCATCTCTACTTTGATCCGGTAATACATGGTTTCTTGCTTGGATTCACTGCATTGTAAAATATCTTTGGAGGTATCTGAGATAGTGGTGATGATGAAATCTATGTCATCCATCATGAGTACAGTCTGCATCTGTGGTTTATTGGCTTTTGACTTCTTCCACGATGTAGGTTTCATGGGGGAAACATTTATTTTCTTGGATGTCTCAGCTTCATCAAGAGGATCCCTGGGTGGTGTTACTTCGCCTTGTTTTTGCTTGTCTTCTTCCCCATTGTTCTCTTCTTTGTCTACTTCATCATCACCTCCCCCTCCAGGTGAATCTGAAGCAGTCTCTTCGGGTGCATTGTTCAGCTCCTGTACCTCTTCCTTCTTCTTCCTTCTGTTGCTACTAGGTGCAACATACTCTTCGGAAGTAACCACAAGACTTTCGATGAGGTCGGGGTCGAGAAGTTATGTCTCATCGACTGGTATAAGGAAATATGCAGGCCATTCCTTAGTGATTTCTTCCATGTCCTCCTCTGTGAGCTTATAATAAGACTGGAGCTCTTCTTTAATTTCATCTGCGCGCGCAGTGATATAAATAAAATGTCTATATACGCAGAACTTCACAAATGGTCTGAACCTGTGCAAGGTGTTCGGCGTCATACGAGGGAAAGACTCAATATCCCTTTTCAACTGCAGGTAGTAGGTGTGGAACACTGTGTTGGACTGCCATTTCTTAGCCATGTCGCTCGAGTACCAGAGCATGGTGAACTTCGCAACTAAGGGTTCGGATGGCTCAATCTTAGGGAAGGTCGCACCTTCCAGCATCTCCCAAGAAATGAACACTATGAGGATCAGTAGCCAACTAAAATGAAACTCATAGCCCTGATCCTGAGCTTCATGGAAATATTGTTATAACTGGTTGACAAGGTAACTCACCCAGTTCATCTGTATTCCTTCCACGCATTTTCCCGCGAGGTCAACAACGAACCCCATGACCTGTGTGGGTCTATTATTCCTTACTAGCTTACCAGTGATCAAATGGCAGGCTAGGTGCACTGTGCCATTATGAATGGAGGCTACCTTGTAACCTCGCTTCCCCTTCTCCACATCACCATAAGTATCTTTAATATTATGTGCCAAGCCATGATCTGCAGCCTTCCCTGGATAAAAGTCTTGTAGGTCTGGTCCTTGTATGCTCAATCCGATGATCCGATGGATCAGCGCCAAATCTACGGTGATGCATCTTTCCAGCCACAAATAACTTCCATGGAAGCACAATAGCAGGATGTTAATGCACACATTAACCTCCTAATGCCTTCTAAAGTGGGGTATCTTAATCACGTTAAGAACAGTGGACCTCACGATGTCCATAGTCCATGGTTGGGGGATGATCTTTGGCTTCTTCCCCTTGGTCTTGGTCAAATACTTATGCAGGGCAAGCATTCCATGGTTCCTGTGGTCTCCCAAGTTGAAGTCATTGATCTTAAACATCATGATCTGTCCTAAATGGGGTCCTATTGCGCATATCCCCTTTGGGAGGTACGCAGTAATCAAGGTGTAGTCGAAGTCCCTCAGGGCATTGTCATGACTAATCGCACTAGCCAGAAGCGGGATATAGTCGGGCAGGATGGATGGGATGAGCTTCACATTCGCCAAGTCATCATGATGCTTGGTTCTTTTCTCGGTCGTAGCTTGGGATGGTCCAGATCCACGAGCAGTCAATGGGGATGCTTGCACTCCTCTCGTCGAAGAGGCTTGAACTCCAGTAGACATGACCTTCTCAGCCATGAGGTCTATGAGGATATATTCAACGGATTTCTCTACTTCTCTAAAATCACCCGACATGCATGCTCGATATCAGGTCGGTGATCAAATACTCAATGTAACAGAGCAGGTGGCGAGGTCTCAATAGGCACAGTGCGAAAGAAACTAGTTCTCTATGGGCTCGAATAATCATTGTTTGCAAAAGTGTTCTCGGTGCAATACTCGACGAGATAAATAGCTAACATCGTAATGGATTCCTCCAATGGGTAGGAATGCCTTAATCAAGGAAATTCCATCCGTTATGGCGCGGTCCCAATGATCTAATGGAAATATTTTCGGACATAAATGCAGTTCGAGTTGTTCTGGAGCGTCAGGATAATGGTCAAGACGCCTCCAATGGTCATATTTCTTCATCGTGGTGAAGTGCCAATCTTCATTGTTTTGCTATCCCGACGAAGTTCAAGTTTTGTAAATCTTCCTTCTGCGAAGTCCTCTCTGAAACTTCCTATAATTTTTCTAACCTTGCTTTCTTCTTACTGAGCTTTCTAGCTTTCTTCCCTGTGATCTGAGTCACCGGGTTCCTCTTTCCATTATTGTTCTTATCTTATCTTAGCATAGTAACTTCGCACTGCTGCGTGTCGTTCAAGGGTAATACTTATTCTCTTTCTGGAGTAGGCACTCTACTCTCTTGTACAGACAAGTGTTTCAAGTATTCATGTGTTCTTTCAACTTTGACATCCAGATCTCTAGTCCTCAGTAGCTTTTATTTGTCCTTTTGTTCTTCTATTAAGTGCGCTACTCTCCTAGCCATGAAATTTCTTAGTTCTTTCTTTTTCTGTTCTAGATCTTCCTCTTCTTGCTTCCTTCATATCTGGTCTTTCTCATTCTAGGTCTTTCCTATCAAAATAGAAAATGGGGCGTGGTTCTCAAAAAACTTAACAACCTCAAATTATTCCTCTGTCGAAGTGCCATGTGCACTCATATGTATCTGGGTAAGTCTTCCACATAGGGTTATCAATTTTTCTTTAAACAGGCCTATTCCTCCCAATGAAGGAACCATAGCAGGATTTCCCAAAATTTCCCAAGTTCTTTCTGTCATAATATTCACCTGTGTTTCCTTATCCAGAACACATTCTATGTCAAAGTCTCCTATTCTTGCTTCTATACACTCTTTTTCTTTTAACACCTCTGATAAGTTGATGTCTATGTGATCATTCAAGGTTTATTTCATCTGTAATAATATAATCTCTGATTCTTTCTGGGGTTCTATCATATCTTTAGTTTCTTGGCCTATCTCATGGTTTTCTTGTTTCATATTCATCTTTTCAACTTTAGCAATCATTCTAGGGCAATCCAAAACTTCATGGTCCATAGATTTACAGCAAATACAACTAGGACCTCTACCAGGGCATTCCTTAGCCAGATGTTCCGGTCTTTTGCAACTGTAACAAAGAGTTAATCCTCTCTTTCTTTTAAATGATCCCCAACCTTTCATGTACTATGCACTGGGGTCATAGTAACTAACCTGCAAAAAATATTTCTAGGATCCTGCATCCATTTGTTAGTCCAAACATTATTTCTATGCATAGGAATAACATATCTTTCATTACTTCTATCAGATCTACTCATATCAAATCTTCTTTCTTCTAGTTGTGCCCTAGTTTTCAGACCCATTCTTTCAAAACAAAAATTTTCACTTATCTTACCTTTCTCAGAGCACAGAGCTTTAAAATCTTACCTCTTTTCTTCAAATCTAATTCATTTCTTAGCACAGAGATTCATAGTCAAGTAGAATATTGCGCACTAAAGTAGCAGATCTACGCACAGAGCTTTTTCTTTTCTTCAGTTCCCAACAATCAAAGTTTTAGGTCTCGGCAATGGAACCATTTTTTGGCACAGGGGAAGACCCAGGGTTCAACGCTTCAGCAGCACACCAACAAAACCCTAACTATTGGCCCTTTCGGCAACACCTGTGAAGCATATGAAGTCTCACCCAAGGTAGAGGTAGGGGTGGTTGCAGGACTCAAGTGTCTACAACCTATATGGGACACAGATATGTGATTAAAACACTTAACAGAGCAGTTAGCAGTTAATATTCATTAGTATTTAACCCTCATTCACATCGCAGGTCATAACCCTAATTACATAACAGCGCAGTATTCACAAAATCCAACACACCCCACCACTTAGCATATAGAAATAGATCAGATATGGTATTCATTCACATTACTAAGCACTAAGCTACTATATCAGATATATCTAACACACAGATCATGCCACTAAGCATAAATCACAACAATCATATAAGAATTATAAGCACAAAGCAACCACAACACAGGATATACGTGGTTCACCCCAGTGTGGGGCTAAGTCCACCAACTCTTCTTCTTATTTGTTATCTTTTGTCAATATTCTTACATGCAACGAGCCTCAGAACCCACTCCACATAGGACAGGAGATCTGTGTGCACCTCACCAAATCCTCCTTCCTCAAGCTAGGTTCAAGCACAGAGTTGTTCTTACAATTACTTGCACTCAACCCTGCAAGTTCTCAACATACAGTATGCACATAGCTAGCTTGATCACATAGATCCAACTACTAACATCACTTGCACTTAGCACATTCGCACTTAGCTTATGTCTGACTCCACTAGGTCTCTACTTACATCGCCTAGCTTTCTATTTATACATCAAGAAATGGGCCTAAACATGGGTAAACCCATGGGCCAAAAATCCATTGTCATTACATAAAACCTAAACCAAAAAAGTGCCCTAAAAAGGGGTCGAGATCCAATGATCTCTTCTTTGTCTTGCGCTTCGCGTTTGATCAGCCTGTCGAAGTCCCAAAAATGGTCAAACATGACCAAGGTTCTCCAAAACTTGGTCAAGGGCCAACAAATGGTTTTGAGCTCAACACTCCACTCTTCCTTGGCTTGCACCCAGTGTTCAATGTGGACCTCCTTTGGCCATATTTTCCACCATTATTGGACACCTCAGAGATCATAGAACAGTTGACACCAACAGAGCTCAAATCTGACTACATGGAACATGCATCCACTGATCAGATAGTGGACACACATGTCAAGGGAACTCGCTAGCAGAGGATCCAGCTTTATCAGGTTATCAAGACACAACAACTCCTACACTAAGGCCAATGGCTCACCCGGGGCCAAATTCAGCAGAATTTTCCTCACTTGATAGGGTCACTCAACGCAATGGAGACCATTTCTTCCTAAGGGGGGAGGACTAATCCAAGTTTATATTGTTTGCCACCCACCTATTCCAACTAGCTCCTCTTGACAATTTTTAGTTCAATACATTCTTCTGTACTTCTTTGTAATTGTGGGTTATACACTTTCGAGGTTGTCTGAATCCCTACAAATCTTCCAGGTGGAGACTGGTGGCCTCCCACCTAATCCAACTGGCTTATTTTGGAATTTTTCATGTCAGTACATATTTCTGTACTTCTAGGGTCGTTGGGGCCCTAAACAATGTTTTTTGGATTTCCATAATCAAACTATAGACGGAGTCAAATTTTGACGGCATAATGTGTATTTCTCAAAAAACCCTTTCCAACGGGCTATCATGCACCTAAAACAAAGACCATATGCAAAAGTTATGACCACGGGAAGTTGAGGTACCAACTTACCCATCGGGACCCACATAACTTTTGGCGTTTCATCTCCTAGGGTTAGGTTTTTGGATGTCTAGGGTTTTGGCATTCATGAGTAATTAAAAAGGACTCTGGAGCCTCATTGTAATCATTTTTCTCATACGGATGCACGTAGCAAGCCACATCTCTTCTCAAATATAGCTACCACCATTCGAGCAAGTTGTTTCCATTTCTGCAGTTTTACATTTTCAGCCTATTTTGTTTATTCAATAGAAGTTATTGTTCACTAGATATATGTTGTTGTTCTCTGTATCTCTTTATTATTGTATTCATTATGTTATTCTTTTCATTCCTCTCATAAATCCAGATCAAAAAGTAAGCTTGATTTTACAAAAACTTCCTTTAGAAATATATCAAGTAATTACTAGCCTATGGAACCCATAAACTAACAAATATATTAAGTACATATGTTACATCCATAAGTCTTCTTGTTATTGGTTTTTTAAGGAAACAACATAACATTCCTTCCCAAAATGCTTTGAGCTCAAATTATAAGGAAGCAAACAAAATTGCAATTGGTCTAGTTAGCCCCATTATTTTTATGGGGAACTAAGGTGGTGCAACATGAAACAACAAATAGATAAGGGTTCCGCCATTATTTCATATGGATAAGAGATATGGAAGCTAATAGCAAGTCTGGCAACACAACTAGAAAACAACAAGTAACTACTAGAGAAAGACATGTTCCTAGTGTTGATAGAGGAAAGGCAGTTGAGTGGTTACATGTGCATTAAAGAAAATCATTTGGGTAGTTGCATGAGAATTAATGATGGGAGGCTAAGTAATGGCTAGTTGTATTAGGGTTTGATGGGACCATGCACCTCTAAGCATGCATATATAACTATATGGATAAGGATCGTTTAAAGGGTTGGATATTGTTGGTCATTGTTAATATTGTTGGATATTGTTCATAATTGTTAGATGGTTAATGTGAGTATAGTTGAGTGTGTAAGCCTACGTGATTGATTATGGCATATTATTACACCTTTCACTATTAAAGTGTTACAATATTGGTATTATATTGTATCCAATGTTCAACAAATCTAATAGAGGTGTACCCCTTATTTTGTCCAATTCCATTAGAGGAATTTTAAGGTCTCATTTGCAAAAATAAAAATCTAAATTAAAAAATATTGTATTTTTCTTTGACTTCGTTTTATGCACAATTTCTTTTTAAAGTACAAACATTAAGTGGGCTTCCATAAATAAATATTGGTATGGATGAAATAAAGAATGGGATTCCCAAAATAAGGCCATATATATATATATATATATATATATATATATATATATATATATATATATATATACCATTATTATGATTATTCACCTTCTATAATAATCAATATGGAAGGAACTATTTAAATCTTCTCACGCCCAAAAAAGTTGACATGACACGCCTATAATAATTGTACACTTTAATATATTCATCCTCCATAATTAACCATTTCCATTTGCATGCATATTTCTCTGCACTCTAGCATTAATTATGCAATTTTTTACATCACGCTGGCTATGAAGTTAAAATTATTTTTTTGATAACAATAAAATTTCAACGGTCGCAAAGAACACCTTGTATAATGGTATTATGGATTGTTTGCTTATATAAACATTGTATATTTGTTGAAAAAAAAATCAATTTTTTGAAGCATATTTTTTTACTAAGAGATTGCAACAATCCAACTTCAATTATGGATAACTTCCTACTTATGGGAATTTGAAGATTCCAAAGTTAATAAATATCGATCATATCTTAGTATCGACATTGTGAATGAGATCAAGAAATATTTTAATCGTGTATCACATTTTATAAGAATATCAATTGAATGTTTTGTATACATGAATACATTACCTGATGGGTTATTATATTCTTTGCAGTGAAAGTCTAGTCGAGGTGGATCGATTGATAGTCGAAGTCGAGGTGGATTGACAACAATTTGAGAGTCGAGGTAGATCGACAAAAAGTCGAAGGTCGAGGTTAGTCGACCGAGTAAAGTCGAAGTCGAAGGTCCAGGTTCTTGATTTTTCAATAAGCTAGGTTAAGCATGTAGTTCATTTCAATTTTGCATGTGTCTTAACCATAAACAATAATGTTGCAGCAACCAAGATCACAAGAAGAAACACCATGCACAAGAACACAAGAAGTATCTTGGGAAACCCTTCTCAACAAGGGAAGAAAACCCAGCCAAATCCTTTTCTATATTCTTCAAGAGAAATACCTTCACCACCAATAAGATTTAGCACACAAGAGGGTGCTCAAACCCTAGAAGACTAGCTCCCAAGAGAGGTGCGCACTTTTCCCAAGAATATGTACTTTCTGAAATTTCCAAACTCATGTGAAAGATATAATTCCACAATGGGGAATCTACCTTTACTTATACTAAACTGAACCTGTCAACAGAAGTGTCTATTGGCACAACAGGGCCAACCTCACTAGCTTATAATATAATTAATATTAACTAGATTAATTATCTTTTACATTAATTACGAGTCACATTAAGGTGGGGTCAACCTGTACCCTTTACAATACAATTAGGGTTATAGGCAGGTCTGACTCTTGAACAATATAGAAAGGGATCTTATACACCCATTAGTGCTCATCCACTAGGGGCACATTCATAGGGATGTCCATATCTCTGGCTCACTGCATTACACAGAAGAACCACTTCTTCACTAGTGCTCAGCCACTAGGATCATGTTCACCTGTGTTCGTCCACAGGCACGTCCACTCAAAAGATCTTCTTTCCCACTACATTACACAGGAGAGTCATCTAGAGTTTCTCGTCAACTCTTCTTCTCAGAGGAGGCTAATATATCATCTTCATTTTTGTTCTCATGATGATGCACCCAGCACTTTGGGATTTCACACGTTCACCTTGTGCTCATCCACAGGAACGTCCAACTCTGCAGATCGCCTTTCTCACTGTGTTACACAAGAGAAACATTTGGAGTTCTTCTCAACTCTCTGAATGGAGGAGGTCATCTCTACGTTCTAGCTCTGTCTCAGATAGGAACCACACACCCTTCTCAGGGGATTTCTCTCAGGTTTGTAAGCTGGAGAAAGTCTCACATAGATGCAATCATCAACATTTCTCAGGTTTGTAAGTTGGAGAATGTCTCACATAACTGCAATCATCAACACTCCCTCTTAGCTAGGGAGGCATTATTCATTATGCCAAGTCTCACACAGATGTACTTTGAACTTTGTCTTGGTTGGAGTCATCAATACTCCCTCTCAACTAGGGAGGCATTCTTAACCAAGTTAGTTTGGTGAACATGTCTGCAATCTTCTCATGTGTAGGAAGGTACTGCGTGTGTACTATTTTCTTCTGCATCATATATCTGATATAAGGATGTTTCATCTCATCGTATTTCAATCCATCATGAAACATTGGGTTCTCAAAGAGCTTTACACACAGCTCTGGTTATCATCATAGGATCCATCTCATGATTAAGTAAATCTATTAGAAGTTTTTTTTTTAATCCATATTGCTTCGCACACTCGATGCTACATGCTCTGCTTCTGTGGTACTCAAGGTCACAGAGTTTTGTTTCCTGCTGCATCAGGAAATCATGGCAATATTCACAATAAGACAACAATCAGATGTGCTCTTCTGGTCCATTGTACTTTATGTCCATTTTGCATATCCCTGCAAACTCAAGTCTACACTGGAGACATATCATAGGCCATATCTAATTGTGCCTCGTAGATATCTCAATACATGTTTCGTTGTTGTCCAATGAGTTTGTCTCGACTGAATCATGGAATGACTAAGTACATTCACTACATAGCATGAATCAATTCTGGTGTTAACTAGATACATCAGTGATCCAATCAGTGGTGGATCAATCTCATCTGAATCATTATCATTCATTTTCTTCAAATCCATCATCGTGGATTTTCATTATGTCATATTGAATTTCTTTAATATTCCCACTGTATATTTTCCTTGACTTAGGAAAATCTCATCGGTCCTCTGTCATACTTCTTGTCCCAAGAAGTAGTGCATCATACTCAGATCCTTCATCAAAAATCAAAATTCAAGGATTTCTTGTTTTCAACAACAAAGATTTATGAATAAGTCATGAAAATCAGGCTCTTGTCACCAACACTATAATAATATAGGTTTGGATCAACAATACTCTTGCTGAAACCCAAACTCATCAAGAATCCATCCATCTGATAGATTTTCCAACTCATGGATGGTAGTACGGATGGAAGTGTATCAATCTTACTGGATCAGGTGTCTCATCATAGACAACTCCCTCTGTTTGTGAGAATCCTTTGGCTATGGATCTCACTTTGTATTTCTCGACACTTCTGATGCAGGAGCATCACCCACATCAAGCAAGCGTGGGGACAAGCGCCACACATTTTGAGCATATGTTAAATTGTTTAAAACCTTTTGAAGAATGGATGCGCCAAACTTAAATGTGATAGTTAAGGAGAGGCGTACTTATGCATTGTATAGGACCTTGAGCAATCTGCTCTCATCCATAGTAGGTAGGAGGCATTTATGTAAGTATGTAGAATTGAATATTAGATGAGACAGTTTTAGAAGGAGTGGAGGGAAAACGGATATAGACACCCTCATTGTGCATTGTAAGGGGGATTCTGAAAAAGGAAGAGCAAGAGCATGCAGAAGAACTGTGAAAAAGAACACCCATGTACAGATATTTGGATTAATAGAAAGCTTTGATTCAAATTCATAGTTTGTGTGGTTCTCTGTGTATTAATGTTATGCTCATGAATGTTTGCTTCCTATTATACATTTGCTTTGATATTCTATGTATATGATTTCATTGTCTAAGTGGAGTCTGAAAGGAAGGAGGAATGAGTTTCAATTGTTTCTCTGTCTGAGCAAGATTCCTGCAAGGGGTGTAGTTGAATTGTCCGCAAGGAGTGCATCGACAAGGAGTTCAGAGGGTTGTCTCTGAAATCTCAGGAGAGGTAGCGGTTGTTCTCATTTCCTCAGAGTGCAGTTGGGCACAGGAGCCGTGCAAGGAGTGCGCAGGCCGAGTGAGGTATCAGGGTTGTGAACCTGAGCAAGATACCGAAAGACTGCTGCTACAGGTGTGCGCAGGGTCGAAGGGTTCTCAGATATTTGGAAGTATCTGAAGGTTGCCGCAAGGAGTGTGTGCAAGGACCCTCTTTGAGGCTCAAAATTGTGAGAAAGCTCAGGAGGAGTAAGGCCTTTGAAAACATTGAGGAACATTGAAGGTTTGTAGCGTAAGTGGAGGAGCCCTTGGTTTCCTTCATAGAAATCGTCAAAGGGATAAAATCGACGGCCAGAAATTTGTGGAGAGGATTAGCGAAATCTCGCCAGCCGTCAAATCTGCCAGAGAAGCGAGGAGGTTACGGCTGCATCCGGAGTTTAAGCTCAGGAGACTGTGGTCGTAGGATCTTCACAGAAATACCCATCAGCCGTTGGATTAACCAGGAGTTGCACAGATTTTAAGCATCGGGAACAGGAGGAGGAAAGTTCCGACGAGAGGCGTGGCCATCAAAATTTCGGCGTTCGCAAAATCGGGAGTCACGAGGACGAGTGATCGGGAGTTTTCATAGTGAAAATCCCATAATCAATCTGAACCGTCAATCTGAACCGTCCATCTCGAGGAGACAGGTGGCAATCATCGAGAGCCCGTCGACATTTCGGCGATCGGGGTTCTAAGTTGACAAAGGAATTGTGTCATCGAGGTATCGAAAGTCTCGAAATCCCGAATTTAAATCAAGGTCGTCCATCTTGAGAGGGCACGTGGTGAAGATCTAAGATTTCGAAAAAAGTCCCGAAAGGGAAGACTCCATCGGAATTTCGGGATTCAGCAAATCGGGAGTACTGTGGACAAAGGATCAGGGAAATCTAGGTTGAAAACCCCGTAATCGATCTGAACCGTCCATCTGCTTGGGACGCGTGTCAGAAATCCAAGGGAAGTCGGGGATCGGCATTTCGTGAGTCAAGGAGACAAGGAGAACTTGCATTTCAAAATCGTGAAGTCCGATTTTCCGAAGGGAAAGAGAGTCCCGTGTGGGACCCTGTTGACGTCATCTCTCCATAGCGAGATATTGGGAATTTCCAAGGTGAAAACCCCGAAGCATACGAGAGCCATCCATCTTTGAGGACGCGTGGCAACAATCTAAACTTGTGGAGAAAGTCCCGAAAGAAAAGTCATATCGAGAAATTGGCTTTCGAGAGATCGGGAAAATGTAAGTTTTAAACCTGTGAAGTAAAGCAATGCATATATATTCTTAAGCAATACATAAATTAATCAATGGCTCATACACAGAATACACAGAGATCTTTACCGGAAACCCTCAACCGGGAAAACCTTTCTTTTTCATTATATCGAATTTCACCATTCGCCATACAATATATACAATGTTTTTAGGTATTTCGTAGATACCAAAACCCTAACCCCTTAATCCGGGATTAATTTACAAATCAGCTAAAAAAAGCAAAATCCGCTAAAAATAGCAAAAAACCACAGTCGTCGTATCTGACACACCCACACACACACACATGCAAAGAATATAACACATACCCAACAGAAAAGTGGAGGTAAACGCACTTCTGCAATTGAAGTCGCGAAACCCCAAGGGATATCTAGAGTCGTTGATTTTCGGGACTGATCATGGCCGTTGATTTTGTTTACGGAGGAAGGGCATCCTAGTGACGTCAAATCGGGATTTGAGGGATCACGAATCCTGAGGGCGAGTGTATTTGGACACTGGAAAATCCGAAACCCCGATGGGAGGTATGACTGCAGTCATATAGAGGAGGTCACGTGGACCAAGAATCTAGCCTGGAGGGATAACGAAAATTGGAGCGCATTGGGATTTTGAAGCCAAAAACCCTGACGAGAAGGAATATAAGGTTGTGGTCTTGTGAAAAGCGGTCACATGGACCAGGCATAGCCAGGAGGGGCTAAGGCAACAAAGGAGCGGATCGAGATATTGGAGGTCGATACATCGGGAGTTTGGGAACCCCAAAACCCGATTCTCTATTCTTCTGTCGTAGAAGAGAAAAGTGAACGGCCTAAAGACTGCAAAGTGTCGAAGAGACCTGTGGGTCCATTTCGAAGGAGATTCCAATGGGAGTCGAAAGATCCATTCCGGCTCAAAAGTGAGAATTAGAACGATCCTTAAGACCGAGAGGTCAAGTGCGGGGGACCTGCTGAGGTAGGTGCCTGGGGTGTCGCCATCAAGTGGTATACAGCCGAGGGAAATTTCTGAATTGAGGGATTCAGAACAAACTACGACTAGGAGCGCTAGTGTAGAAGAATTCGCTGAGGTGATGAAGGAACTTCACAGCCGAGTGAAGGAGCAGTTGCAGAATTCAAATCAGGAGTACAAGCGTAGAGCAGATCAGCATAGAAGACAACTTCAGTTTGAGGTTGGTGATTTGGTTCTGGCACATTTGAGAAAGGAAAGGTTCCTGAGAGAAATGTATAATAAATTAAAGATGAAAGATCAGACCCTGCAAGGTCTTGAAAAAAATTGGAGAGAATGCTTATGAGATTGAATTACCCGATGGGATCGGAATTTCTCTGATATTCAATGTCTCAGATTTATACCCATATAAACCTGAGGACGCAGAAGCAGAAAATGAGCAGTCAGTGATCCAGTGGACAAAGAAAATTCCAGTTGCAGAGAAGCCACAGATGGAGCAGATACTGGATAAACGAGTGGGTAAGAAGACCAGAAGGAAAGAATATTTTGAATATTTGGTCAAGTGGAAGGGCCATCCAGTTGAAGATGCCAGCTGGGAGAATGAAGCAGAGATTCAGAAGCATGGACAGGCCGTGCAAGAGCTCATGGACAGGAGCCCATGAATATTTTCAAGCAAGGGAGTATGATGCAGGAGCATCGCCCACATCAAGCGAGCGTGGGGACAAGCGCCACACATTTTGAGCATATGTTAAATTGTTTAAAACCTTTTGAAGAATGGATGCGCCAAACTTAAATGTGATAGTTAAGGAGAGGCGTACGTATGCATTGTATAGGACCTTGAGCGATCCGCTCTCATCCATAGTAGGTAGGAGGCATTTATGTAGGTAGGTAGAATTGAATATTAGATGAGACAGTTTTAGAAGGAGTGGAGGGAAAACGAATATAGACACCCTCATTGTGCATTGTAAGGGGGATTCTGAAAAAGGAAGAGCAAGAGCATGCAGAAGAACTGTGAAAAAGAACACCCATGTACAGATATTTGGAATAATAGAAAGCTTTGATTCAAATTCATGGTTTGTGTGGTTCTCTGTGTATTAATGTTACGTTCATGAATGTTTGCTTCCTGTTATACATTTGCTTTGATATGTTGTGTATATGATTTCATGTTCTAAGTGGAGTCTGAAAGGAAGGAGGAATGAGTTTCAATTGTTTCTCTGTCTGAGCAAGATTCTTGCAAGGGGTGCAGTTGAATTGTCCGCAAGGAGTGCGTCGACAAGGAGTTCAGAGGGTTGTCTCTGAAATCTCAGGAGAGGTAGCGGTTGTTCTCATTTCCTCAGAGTGCAGTTGGGCACATGAGCCATGCAAGGAGTGCGTAGGCCGAGTGAGGTCTCAGGGTTGTGAACCTGAGCAAGATACCGAAAGACTATTGCTACAGGTGTGCGCAGGGTCGAAGGGTTCTCAGATATTTGGAAGTATCTGAAGGTTGCCGCAAGGAGTGCATGCAAGGACCCTCTTTGAGGCTCAAAATTGTGAGAAATCTCAGGAGGAGTAAGGCCTTTGAAAACATTGAGGAACATTGAAGGTTTGTAGCGTAAGTGGAGGGGTCCAGGGAGGAGCCCTCGGTTTCCTTCATAGAAATCGTCAAAGGGATAAAATCGACGGCCAGAAATTTGTGGAGAGGATTAGAGAAATCCTGCCAGCCGTCAAATCTGCCAGAGAAGCGAGGAGGTTACGGCTGCATCCGGAGTTTAAGCTCAAGAGACTGTGGCCGTAGAATCTTCACAGAAATACCCGTCAGTCGTTGGATTGACCAGGATTTTCACAGAGTTTAAGCATCGAGAACAGGAGGAGGAAAGTTCTGACGAGAGGCGTGGCCATCGGAATTTCGGCGTTCGCGAAATCGGGAGTCACGAGGACGAGTGATCGGGAGTTTTCATAGTGAAAATCCCGGAATCAATCTGAACCGTCCATCTCGAGGAGACAAGTGGCAATCATCGAGAGCCCATCGGCATTTCAGCGATCGGGGTTCTAAGTTGACAAAGGAATTGTGTCATTGGGGTATCGAAAGTCTCGAAATCCCAAATTTAAATCAGGGTCATCCATCTTGAGAGGGCACGTGGAGAAGATCTAAGATTTCGGAAAAAGTCCTGAAAGGGAAGACTCCATCGGAGTTTTCGGATTCGAAAAATCGGGAGTTCTGTGGACAAAGGATCGAGGAAATCCAGGTTGAAAACCTCGTAAGTGATCTGAACCATCCATCAACTTGGGACGCGTGTCAGAAATCCGAGGGAAGTCGGGGATCGGCATTTCGCGAGTTAGGGAGACAAGGAGAACTTGCATTTCAAAATCGCGAAGTCCGATTTTCCGAAGGGAAAGAGAGTCCCGTGTGGGACCCTGTTGACATCATCTCTCCATAGCGAGATATCGGGAATTTCCAAGGTGAAAACCCCGAAGCATACGAGAGTCGTCCATCTTTGAGGACGTGTGGCAACAATATCAACTTGCGGAGAAAGTCCCGAAAGAAAAGTCATATCAGGAAATTGGCTTTCGAGAGATCGAGAAAAGTGGAGGTAAACGCACTTCTGCAATTGAAGTCGCGAAACCCCGAGGGAGATCTAGAGCTGTTGATTTTCGTGACTGATCACGGCCATTGATTTTGTTTAAGAAGGAAGGGCATCCTAGTGACGTCAAATCGGGATTTGAGGGATCGTGAATCCTAAGGGCGAGTGTATTTGGACATTGGAAAGTCCGAAACCCCGATGGGAGGTATGACTGCGGTCATACAAAGGAGGTCACGTGGACCAAGAGTCTAGCCTGGAGGGCTAACGGAAATTGGAGCGCATCGGGATTTTGAAGCCAAAAACCCCGATGAGAAGGAATATAAGGTTGTGGTCTTATGAAAAGTGGTCACATGGACCAGGCATAGCCAGGAGGGGCTAAGGCAACAAAGGAGCGCATCGGGATATTGGAGGTCAAGACATCGGGAGTTTGGGAACCTCGAAACCCGATTCTCTATTTTTTTGTCATAGAAGAGAACAGTGATCGGCCTAAAGACTGCAAAGTGTCGAAGAGACCTGTGGGTCCATTTCGAAGGAGATTCCAGTGGGAGTCAAAAGAGCCATTATGGCTCAGAAGTGAGAATTAGAACGATCCTTAATACTGGGAGGTCAGGTGCGGGGGACCTGCTGAGGTAGGTGCCTGGGGTGTTGCCATCAACTTCCATCAGCTGCATGTTTGATCTTATAGATCTACTTGGAAGTTACCACAGACTTCCCTTATGGTCTCTGAACAATATCTTGAACATCATTCTTTTAAGATATACTGGTATTCTTTTGTTATGGCATCTTTCCATACGTGTTCTCATGTTGCTTCTCCAAGATTAGGGGGCTCAAAATCAATGAAGTGGCTCGTGACTAAAGGATAGCTCAAAAATATTTTTTTATTTCTTGAGATGTACCTTGAGGGGCTTGTATGTTCCTCTGCCTCTTGCAGAGTGAGCCTAGGCAGGCCTTTTATGCCCTACCGCAATATCTCTAGACATATCAACTGGAGTAATTGGATCAGCCGAAATAATGTCTGTCTCCCTCTTGAAATGTTGAAGGGGGAGAAAGTATTGTCTCACTGTCAATCTCCATTTGATATTCTTTGGATCTTTGAAAGGCTATATCTTCTTCAAGGACAACATCTCTTCTTGTCTCAATCTTTCTCTTACCAGGGATGTAGATCTAGAATTTCTTCGAAGATTCATTGTTTTATCCCATAAATGTATCCTTTCTCCCTAAAGGGTCTAGCTTGGACTTCTTCTCTTTGGGTACATGAAAATACATTGGGCACCCAAATATCCTGAAGTGCTAAATCTCAAGCTTCACTCCGGTGAAGGTTTCTTTGGGAGTTATGTTTCAAAGTCTGATGAAGACTCTTGTTTTGAACATATATTGTGTCATGCATGCTTCTTCCCATGGAATCATAGAAAGATTTTGATCATGCATTATTGCATTGGTTGTCTCAATGATGGTTCTATAATTCCTCTTTCTCAAATAGTTTTGACTCTCTCTAAGTCAAGTGACTCCCTCTAAAGGATGAGCATATTCCTTTTTTCTTAACCTGTCTGGAACAAGAAAACAAGAGGAACCAAAACAAGAATATCTCCTAAAGGAGAATAATGGGTGCATCTCTAGAATCAAAAAAATTTAAGGATTGTTTTCATAACTACAACACCTACTTGTAATGTAGCAAACTTTAGAAATATAGGTTAGAGGAATGACAATTACAACAATCAAACCTGTAGTCTTCACTTCCATTGTTTTTCCTCTGAATGCATTGAGATCCCTCTGGATCTAAGACTTCATCAAAAGTTTCCTTTGTCCTGCAATTACCCTCATGACAATGATACAAATAATAAATATACAAGTGCATACCTGAGGGTGCTGATATGATTTCTCTAATGGCACATGGTTTATCTTTGTCCTCTAACATCTTCATGAAGGAGGTGGTCATAGTGACACCTTTTTGTATCACCCATAATAATTCTTCCTTATAACTCTTGTCTTCCAGGAACTTGAATTTGCTTGATTCATCAAGCTTATCTTCCAACATAGTTTTGTTCATCATAATTTTAGATTCTTCACAACCCTTTGTCAACTAGGCTAGAAAACCTAACAGCTATACTAGGCTAGCACTTTTAGGTTTTGTTGGACTTATGACTACCAACAATAATCCTTTGAAACATAGGAGAACATTGGTTGAGCTGAAGAGATCCTTCAATGAGTTGCAGAAACCCTAATTCTGAAATTTCTGCAGAAATTAGCGAAACCCTACAGTAAAAATTTCAAAATGCTCGAAATTTCACTTTGAGAGTCTCTGGAGGTGTGCTGGAGGAGGTCATACTCTCCCATGCCAAAATTATCCCAAATGTTCAAGTATTAAGGGCTGAAACACCCTAGAAAGGAGGGTCGTACGAATTTTCTGGAAACCCTAGGATGGTCGTACAGTTCTGCAGAAAAGAGAAGAGACTGGTAGATGCTTGTGCAATGGGTTCTTAAAGACCTATGCTCTAATACCATGTTGATTTTTCAATAGTCTAGGTTAATCATGTGGTTCATTTCAATTTTTCATTTGTCTTATCCATAAACAATAATGTTGCAGCAACCAAGATCGCAAGAAGAAACACCATGCACAAGAACACAAGAAGTATCCTGGGAAACCCTTCTCAACAAGGGAAGAAAACCCAGCCAAATCCTTTGCTATATTCTTCAAGAGAAATACCTTCACCACCAATAAGACTTAGCACACAAAAGGATGCTCAAACCCTAGAATACTAGCACCCAAGAGAGGTGTGCACTTTTCCCAAGAAGATGTACTTGCTGAAATTTCCAAACTCATGTGAAAGATATGATTCCATAATGGGGAATCTACCTTTCCTTATACTAAACTAAACCTGTCAACAGAAGTGTCTATTGGCACAACAGGGCCGACCTCACTAGCTTATAATATAATTAATATTAACCAAAATAATTATCTTTTACATTAATTACTAGTCACATTAAGGTGGGGTCGACCTCCACCCTTTACATTACAATTAGGGTTACAGGCAGGTCTGACTCTTGAAAAATATAGCAAGGGATCGTATACACCCACTAGTGCTCATCCACTAGAGGCACATCCATAGGGATTTCCATATCTCTGGCTCACTGCATTACACAGAAGAACCACTTCTTCACTAGTTCTCGGCCACTAGGATCACGTTCACCTGTGCTCGTCCATAGGCACGTCCACTCAACAGATCTCCTTTCCCGCTGCATTACACAGGAGAGTCATCTGGATTTTCTCATCAACTCTCCTGCTTAGAGGAGGCTAATACATCATCTTCATTTTTTTTCTCATGACGATGCACCCAGCACTTTGGGATTTCACACATTCACCTTGTGCTCAACCACAAGCATGTCCAACTCTGCAGATTGCCTTTCTCACTGTGTTACATAGGAGAATCATATGGAGTTATTTTAAACTCTCTGAAAGGAGGAGTTCATCTCTATGTTCCATCTCTGTCTCATATAGGAACCACACACCCTTCTCAGGGGATTTCTCTTAGGTTTGTAAGATGGAGAAAGTCTCACATAGTTGCAATGGTAAACATCTCTTAGGTTTGTAAGCTAAATAATGTCTCACATAGCTGCAATCATCAACAGAGGTTAGTCGACCAGGTAAATTCAAATCGAAGGTTGAGGCAGTTCGACATGGTAAAGGCATCGACGGTAATTTGAAGAGGTCAACCACCAAGAGGTCGACAGGTGGGCATATGGAGATCAATTTAATACCGAATGCAGGTCGACTGGTAGTCAACTAGTAATATGACTTGGAGACGACTATAACAAAATCTTGAGATGGGCGGGATTGGTAGCCAATGATCTTCACGGATCTGTAATTGTTTTCGGGCGCCAATTATTTAGGTTTTTTCCTATTGTAAAGCCTATAAATAGGTGTGTCGTAAGGCTGTAAAGGCTAATCAATAAATCGTAGGATAGCTAGTCTTTAGAGAAATATTTAGGTGTAGGTTGTTGGTCATGCATATGTAAGTCAGATTGGCTATAGGGTTGTTCTTGTGCAGGAAAGAGTGTATGATGTTGATTGTGTCCTAGGTGTGGAACAAGGTTAGACATGTAACCTTTTATTCAGATTGAATAAGACAACAAGAGAGAAGAACGCTCAAGGAATGTTATTTTTCCCAGTTTGGGTTTCTAGGGTAAAATCTCTGTGTACTGTGTGATTTCTTTGTCATTTACATTCTTGATTAAAATTTTCTTCTCTTATGCTAGGCTTAGCATGGAAGTGTATCTCATTTCCTGACAAGTGGTATCAGATTTTTGTTATGATTTGACATGTGTATCATATCTTGATTTACCAATATTGAATCTGAGAGCTAAACCCTACGTGCAGTAAGAGTTGTAAGTCATAAATTGTGTTAAAGATTGTGGTAAAGAATGGCGAGCAGTTCAAGAATAGAGATAGAAAAATTCAATGGCCAAAATTTTGAGCTTTGGAAGCTTAAAATGGAAGATCTTCTTGTAGATCAAGAAAAATGGACAGTGGTTTGTCTAGGTACCCAATCAACAGGCATGTTAATGGAAGAATGGGAGAAACTCAAAAGAACAACAAGAAGTACGATTCGGCTTTGTCTTGTAGATTTGGTACTACTGAATGTCTCAGGTGAATATTTGGACAAGAAACTATGGGACAAGTTGGGAATCTTATATCAGTCGAAATATCTGGTAAACAAATTGTTTCTCATAAAGAAACTGTATCTTCTGAGAATGAGTTATGGAAGTTTGGTGATTGAGCATTTAAATGTGTTTAATACCATTTTAAGACAATTATCATCTATGGATATTAAAATCATTGAGGAGGAGAAGTGTATTATCCTATTATGTTCTTTTCCAGAATCTGGGGATATCTTAGTCGTGGATATAGGGAGTAATAAAACCACACTAGCGCTAGAATGCATGGTTACTTCTCTGTTTTTAGAATAAATGAGAATAAAGAACATGGAAGGATCGACCAAAGATGCTTTAGTGGTGAGAGGTTGATTGGTTGAAAGAGATAAAGGAAAATTCTTAGGTATAAAGTCTAAGTTGAAGGGTAGATCTAAATCCCCGATTTGGTCGACAAGAAGATGTTGGAAATGCAGTAAAGTTGGGCATTACAAAAAGGATTGTAAGTCAAGGGAGATGGAAGTCAATATGGGATCTGACGAAAATCAATCGACTGAGAGAAAGACAACCCCAAATAAGGGAGGTGATGTGTACCTAGCATCGACCAGTACACATTAAGATCAAGGTGTTTGGTTGATCGACTCAAGAGCATCCTATCATATGACACCACATAGAGAATGGTTCTGCGAGTATGAAAGATATGATGGAGGCGATGTGTTCTTGGGGGACGATTTGACAACCAAAATTTTTCAGACGAGGAAGAGTTCAATTGATACTGCAGGATGGGAGGAAAAGAACCCTTCCATGTGTGCTACACATTCCAGTTTTGGAAAGAAACTTGATATTTTTCAGTAAGATGAGTGATGTTGGAGTGCACACTCTGTTTCAGAAGGATTCGTACAAGATGGTCAGAGGTGAAATGGTCTTAATGAAAGGATTTTGTATCGGAACCCTATATAAGTTGTTAGGGAATGTCGACTCAACTAGATGTAATAGTATCATTTCTCCTGACGCCGACTCGAATTTGACTCAACTCGACAACCCAACTTGGGCTCAATCAGTACAAACCGACTCGACAAGACATGATAAAATTGACCCAACCATGTTGTGGCATGATAGGATGGGACACATTGGAGAAAAAGGACTTCGAGCCATGCACATCAAAGTTATGGTTGAAGGTTTTCCTGAATGTGGTTTCAAAGTCGAATTTTGTGAACATTGCATATATGGAAAACAAAGTCGGGTGAGGTTTCCATCTGGAGCGATAAGGGAAAATGGGATTCTAGAATTGGTGCATAGTGATGTGTTTGGCCCAATTTTAGTGTCGTCACTTGGTGGATCCCTATATTATGTTTCCTTCATAAATTATTTTTCTAGCAAGACATCGATATATTTCCTAAGGAATAAATCATAGGTTTTCAAGAAATTTAAAGAGTTTAAAACTCTTGTAGAAAACTAGACAGATAAGAAGGTTAAGGTGTTGAGAACTAACAATGGTGGTGAATTATGTGGAAAATAATTTGATCATTTATGAAAGAAGTGTGACATAGCACGCCAAAATAATACACCATATAACCCATAGCAAAACGGAGTTTCTGAGAGAATGAACAGAACGTTGATGGATAAGGCAAGGAGCATGCTCAGTGGTGTTGGGATCACACAAGAATTCTGGGCGGAGGCAATTGACACTACAAGATATCTAGTGAATATGTCTCCTTTATTGGCGCTAATCGACATGACTCCACATGAGGTATGGTCGAGTAAGAAGCCTTCGGTTGCACATCTCAAAGTATTTGGTTGTGATGAATTTGTGCATTTTCCAAAGGAAAAGAGGAGCAAGCTAGAAAAGAAGGCAGTCAAATGTATTTTCATTGGATATAAAGAAGGAATGAAAGGATATATTCTCTGGGATCCTACATCAAGGAGAACAGTATATAGTCGAGATGTGGTCTTTAGAGAAGTCTGAGTTAAGTCTGAGCCTATGTAAATTGCTCACACCGAGAGGAAATTGTTGATTAATAGGGTTGGTTGTCATTTATGTCTACCCTTGAAGCAAGTCCGATAGAAAATTATGGTAGCCCCAAAATTATGGTTAAGAGACTCAATATTTTTTGAGTTATAAATGTATGAAGATCAGTGTATTTGCAGGTAAGACTATTCTATATGGATAGTACATGTCATGCCACTTCCGGTGATATGTGGAACTCCAAATAACTCCTCACTGTTAGAGATTTATGGCCTTGTGAAGTTAGAGAACCCTCATGAGTTATATAGAAGCCCCTAGAAGGTCAAAGAAGTCAATTTATTCTAGAAGATCCTAGAAGAAGTTTACTAGTCAAAGTGGTTGTAACTAGGAGTTAATCATGAGTTAATTTGTTGCAAAAAGAAAATAATTAAAAATAAATTAGTTGCAACTAGAAGTGGTGAGTTTACTATTTGTGAATAAAGTGGTTATAAGTGGGTTAGCCCTAAAATAAGGAAGTTGGGTTAAGTTAGTTAGAAGGTAACCCCTTCAGGAAGCTACTTGGAGAGTATAAATAAGAGAGAAAGGGTATCATATTTGCACCTATTGATAAAATTGAATATCTATTATTGTGTAAGGCTTATTACAGGTACTCGTTGATACATCTAAAGTTATGCAAGTCTGAGGTAGAAAGAAGGGTTGATGAAGAAAGTTTCAGAGTTGCAAAAATACTGGAAAAAAAAAACCTAGTTTTTTAGGTGTACGTGGGCTGCAATGGAAGAGGTCGTGTACATATGTGGGATGGTAGTATAAAAGCACACGTACAGTTTAAAATCCATGAAATATTGAGTTGTTGAGTGTGTCAGGTTCTCAAAGTCTGAAAGCAAGCTTCGAGGAAGGTCTACAGTGATTAGGTACAACAAATCTATCTACAGGTTCAAAAGTTATGTATTATTTCTATGAGTAATTGGATATTGTTTTCTACATGAGATATGGTTATTGGGTTTTGAGTATTTTCCCTAGAGAGGCTATTGGTTGTATGACACTTACTATATAATTCAGATCTACAGAAATACAGTGCGGGTATATTTGATATTTATCATTGGTATTAGGGAGAAGAATTTGAGGATTGGGAGAAGAATTTGATGAATCTATAATTGTTCAAAAGTTACTAAGATATCTTCCAATGAGATTTGATCATAATATCTCTACACTAGAAGAAAGAACAGATTTGGATTCGATAAGCATGGATGAGCTACATGGAATATTCACAACATATGAAATGAGAACTGAACAGGAGAATCCAGTTACAAAAGAAGCAACATTCAAACCATCCAAGAAGTCAAAGAAAAAAGGAAAGAAAAATGCAAAGTCAGATAACAGCAGCAGTGACATCTCAGAAGACGATGAAGAAGTAGCCAACTTCATCAGAATATTGAAAAAGGGAATCAGCCGCAAATATAGAGGTAAGCTTCCATTAATTTGTTTTAATTGTGATGGTATTGGTCATTTCACTAACAAATTCCCTCATAAGAAAAAGAAAAGAAATGAAGAAAATTATTCAAATAGAAAAAAAATGTACAAAGGAAAAAGAACCAAAAATAAAGTTTTCAAGAAAATCTTTTGCACAAATTAAGACAACAACTCATCAAACGAAGATGAAGACAGTGAAAGTGAGACAGAAAGGGTTCTATTCATGGTAGTAGATACTCTGATGAAGAAGGCACCAAAGAAGAATATGAAGAAGCAAAATTTGACTACAGAGATGAATTGATGAGTGCCGTAGAAGTTATAAAAAGGGAAAAGAAGAAAAACAAGTCACTATAGGAAGAACTAAAAAGAAAAGACGAATATCAAAATTCCAACTCTGAAGAACTAGAACAAATAATCATTAAAATGAAAATCCAAATTGAAGAAGAAAAAAGAATTGAAGAATCACTCAAAGAACGGTTGGAAGAAAAAGACAAGGTCATTGGAGGTTTGGAAGAAGAGATTGTCACCTTGAGAAAATACCTTCAAAAGAAAAACATGCAGAACAACACAAAAGTTTTGGATGATATTATTAGCAGTCAAAGGCCAAATCATGACAAGTCTAGACTTGGATACAACCAGACAAAAAAAATGGTCAAGCTCCAAAACAACATATCAAGAAACACAACCAAGAAGCTATGCAGAGACAGTCAAAGGAGACAAGAAGTTTTACAAGGAAGATCACAGAGACACTCCTCCACCCAGAAGATTCAGCTTTCAGAATCAGTGACAATCAAAAAAAAGAAGGCCTCAAGAAGAAGAAGGGTTTAGAAGAGTAACTCATTTTAGAAGATCTACAACTCCCAGGTATCAAACTATATTTCTTGGTTTATGTTATTCATGTAACCATTTTGGACATAAGGTTGTGAATTGCAGAGCTAATAACAAGAACAAAGATAACCGTGAAAGTTATGCATAAAATGATTATTCAAGAAGACTGAGTGAAACACAGAACAGAAGCTACAACAGGTTTGAATCCTTGAGTATTGAGATGGAATGCTACAAGTGCAACAACTTTTGACACATGGCCAAAGATTGTATAATGACAGTTCCTCCAAGAGAATCAATATAGAATAACAGCAGTCACAGACAGGAACCTCAAAGAATATGGATAAGAAAGCAGAATCAGTTCAACAATGAAGAATGTACACTTTCTCTACAAGCTAAACATAAGAAATGTGGTTGGTATGTTGACAATGGATTCTTAAAGCACATGAAAGGTGATGAGAACATGTTTCTAACCTTGAGAAAGGAAAGATATGGATCGGTCTCCTTTGGAAACGGCGACTCAGCTAGAATCATTGGAAGAGGCACAGTCAAAATTGGAAACAAGGATACCAAGGTAGAAAATGTTCTACGAGTGGAAGATATGAAGCATAATCTTCTAAGTGTAAGTCAAATGTGTGACCAAGGTCACAAAATTGTGTTTGATTCACAAAAGTGAGAGATAAGAAAAGCAGGTTCAGGCAGATTGGTTGCAACAGTTGTAAGAAATTCAAGCAAGATATATGTATTAAGTGAAATTGGAAATGAAAAATGTTGTCTAGGAAAGGAAGATGAATTTTGGCTATGGCACACAAAAATGAGTCACATAAACCTTTATAACCTTGTTAAAGTCAGAAAAAAGGAAGTAGTCGGAAAAATGCCCCAAATCACGAAACTAACCAACACCTTATGCAAGCATTATCAACAAGGAAGACAAACAAATACCAAGTTCAAATCAAAGGAATACTCCACAACAAGACCGCTATAAATTGTGCATACTGATCTAGTTGGACCAACTAGAACAAAAGGTTTAAAATGTGAGAAATACTTCATGTTATTGGTTGATGATTATATAAAGATGGTTGCAGTTTGTTTTCTCAAGAACAAGTCAGAAGCATTCGATAACTTCAAGATATACAAGCAAATGGTTGAAAATGAAATAGATTCAAAACTCAAATGTTTGAGATCTGATAATGGAGGAGAGTTTACTTCAAAGGAATTTGTGAATTTATGCAACAAGCACAAGATAAAAAGGCAATTCTTCGTTGCTAGGACACCACAACATAATGGAGTTGTTGAAAGGAAGAACGAGACAGTACAGGAAATGGATCGAACTATGTTAATGGATTCCAAATTGACATGTGTCTTTTGGGCACATGCAATGCATACAACAGTTGATATTCAAAGAAGAGTAATTCTCAGAAACAATAGTGATAAAACTCCCTACGAGCTATGGAAAGGAAGACCAGGGAATGTGAAGCACTTCATAGTTTTTGTAAGAAAATGCTACATCAAAAGAGAAGATGGAAAAATGGGAAAGTTTGATTCTCATGTGGAAAAAGGCATAGTTGTTGCGTATTCGAGCACAAGAAAAGCATACCAATGTTTCAATCTAAGGCTCAACAAAGTTGTGGAAAGCATCAGTGTGACGGTTGATGAGACAAGTGGATGGAAAATAAAGGAAGAAGAAAAGGATTCAATGGAATAGTTTCATGAAGAAGAAGCAAAGGATGAATAAGTAGTAGAAGAGGAAGATGAAGAAGACCAGTTAGAAGAAAAAGAGAAAGAACAAAAATATATTCAAGTACCTCCAAAGAAACCTAGCAAGCGAACACGAAAGAATCATCCATCAGATCATATCATTAGGAATAAAGATGTAGGAGTTGAGACTAGAAGAAAAATCTGTTCACCAGAACAACTTCACCTAGCACTCTTATCTACAACTGAGCCAAGCAATTTTCAAGAATCTAGCAAGAATGAATTCTAGATAAAATCCATGAATGAAGAGTTGGATTGGATAGAGAAGAATGACACTTGGGAATTGGTTCCAATGCCAAGGTACAAGAATGTGATCGACACGAAGTGGGTCTTCAGAAAAAAAATTGAATGAAGATGGAAAGGTTACCAAGAACAAATCTAGATTGGTAGGTAAAGGATATAATCGGGTTGAAGGTATCAAATTTGAAAATACATTTTCCCTAGTTGTCAGAATGGAAGTGATCATATTGATCCTAGCTTATGCATGCTCCAAGAATATTAAAGTGTATCAAATGGACGTGAAATCAGCTTTCATAAATGGAGATCTAGAAGAAGAAGTCTACATTGAGCAACCAGAAGGATTTTAGTTGTCAGAGAATGAAAAATATGTTTGCAGGTTGAAGAAGGCCTTGTATGGTCTCAAACAGGATCCCAGAGCATGGTATTCCAAATTGGACAAATATTTGTAGCAGCAAGGGTTCAGGAAAGGAAACATAGACAACAACCTCTACATCAAGGTAAATCAAGATAGTATTTTGTTAGTTGAAGTTTATGTTGATGATATTATTTTTGGAAGTGATGATGACAGTATGAGCCAGAAATTTTCAAAGGATATGCAAAATGAATTTGAAATGCCATTACTTGGAGAATTATCCTTCTTTTTGGGTCTTCAAATATGTCAAAAAAACCAAGGTATTTTTATTTCTCAAACCAAGTATATCAGATAAATAATAAAGAGGTTCAGAATGGAAGATTGCAAACTTGTCAATACTCCTATGCAGACCAGTTGTAAGTTAAGTAAAGATGATGATTCAAAGTCTACAGATCAGAGCCAGTACAAGTCAATGATTGGTAACTTACTTTATGTGACAGAATCTAGACCAGATGCAATGTAGGCAGTTGGGCAGGTGGCACGTTTTCAAGCAACACCAAAGGAATCACATGTTCTAGCAGTAAAGAGGATATTCAGATATCTCAAGGGTACAAAATAGTTTGGATTATGGTATCCCAAAGGAAAGGATCTATCACTTATTGCCTACACAGATGTAGATTGGGAAGGTTGCATTGATGACCATAGAAGTACAATTGGAGTATCGTTCTACTTGGGTGAGTGTTTGGTATCATGGATAAGAAATAAACAGTCATCTGTATCATTGTCTACAGCCAAAGCAGAGTATATTGCAGCAACAACATGTTGTACATAGTTTCTATGGATGAAACAAACATTGACAGATATACAGGTTGAGTATGATGAGCCAATTCTGATATATTGTGATAATACAAGTGCCATTAGTATCTCAAAGAATACAATAATGCACTCCAAGATGAAGCACATTCCAATAAAGTATCATTTTATAGGGAACAAGTTGCAGAGAAGAACATTCATGTTGAGTATGTTGGCACCAAAGAATAGATTGCATACATCTTTACAAAAATGCTTCCAAGGGAAGCATTGGAGTATCTTCGTAATAAAATTGGCATAGTGTATGCACCACAATGAATTTTGAATGATATTATTATATGTATTAGATTTACATGAGGAAGCACCATAAAGAGGACAGTTCAGTTTGGGGGAGAAGTTTCAAGATGATTTCAATCAAAGGGATCATCCCCAAGGACAGTTCAGTTAGGGGGAGCAGCCCTGACAAGTAGTCACATTTTCCATTGATTTCAAAGGGGGAGAGATTTATCATATGCATGGATAGAGAGTTAGATTCTTAGAGCGAGAGAACAGAGGCATGTTTCCAAGGGGAGTAATGGTCACAGGGGGATCATGAGCGATATGACTTAAGTATTGCATCAAAGTGTTACCATCAATGCCAAAGAGGGGTATTTTTGATTAATTGGGTTGGTTGTCATTAATGTCAACCCTTGAAGCAAGTCTGGTAGAAAATTTTGGTAGCCCCAACAGTATGGTTAAGGGACTCAATATTGTTTGAGGTATAAAGGTATGAATATTATTGTATTTGCAGGTAAGACTATTCTATATGGATATTACATGTCATGCAATTTTCGGTTATATGTGGAATGCCACATAACTCCTCACGGTTAGATATTTATGGCCTTGTGAAGTTTTAGAACCCTCGTGAGTTATATAGAAGCCCCTAGAAGGTCAAAGAATTCAATTTATTCTAGAAACTCCTAGAAGAAGTTTACTAGTCAAAGTGGTTGTAACTAGGAGTTAATCATGAGTTAAGTTGTTGCAAAAAGAAAATAATTAAAAATAACTTAGTTGCAACTAGAAATGGTGAGTTTACTATTTGTGGATAAAGTAGTTATAAGTGGACAAGTGGTTAGAAGTGGGTTAGCCCTAAAATAAGGAAGTTGGGTTAAGTTAGTTAGAAGGTAACCCATTGAGGAAGCTACTTTGAGAGTATGAATAAGAGAGAAAGGGTCTCCTATTTTCACCTATTGAGAAAATTGAATATATATTATTGTGTAAGGTTTATTACAGGTACTCATTGATACAACTAAAGTTACACAAGTCTGAGGTAGCAAGAAGGGTTGACGGTGAAAGTTTTGAAGTTGCAGAAATACTGACAAAACCCTAGTTTTTGAGGTGTATGCAGGCTACAGTGGAAGAGGTCGCGTACGTACGCGGGATGGAAGTATAAAAGGGTGCGTATAGTTGACAAGACATAAAATCTTGATTTGTTGAGGATATCAGATTCTCATATTCTGAAAGCAATCTCCCACGAAGGTCTACAGTGATCAGGTACAACAGATCTATCTACAGGTTCAAAAGGTATGTCTTATTTCTATGAGTAGTTGGATATTGTTGTCTACATGAGATATGGTTATGGGGGTTTGAGGATTTTCCCTAGATAGGCTATTGGTTGTATGGCACTTACTATATAATTCAGATCTATAGAAATATAGTGTTGGTATATCTAATATTTATCATTGGTACATTTTGTTAGTGTTGAGGGATTTTGTGGTACATGGTTGAGGGATTTTGGTTGTGAAGTGGTTGTGAATTTTTTTGTGAAGTTTGAGGTTGCATATCAGTGAGGGTTTGATTTCTAGTTCATGTGAAGGTTATTACACTTGATAATGATTGTATACACATGTATGGCACATGACTAGAGAGATATAGATGCACTTGGTTAAGGGATATGTATGATCATGCATGCATAGGGCACAACTACATATTGGACACAGTGACAAGTTGCAGGTTGATTTGAAAAAGGTGGAAAAGTGTCTGATTTTCAGAAAAGGTGAAAACCCTAGATTTATGAAGGTGTACACGGGTTGCAGTATAGACAAGCCACGTACATATGCAGGTTGCAATATAGACAGGGCGCGTACATACGTGAGATGCAGCATATATGATCCGGATTTATGAGCAGAATGAAATGACTACAGATTATTAACAGTTGCTTAACACAAAATAACAGAGATACAATCAAATTGGTTTTCTATTCAATAAGGAAATAACTTGAAACTGTAAAATGCAGTGGAAACAAGATTGTTGGAATGGTGGTGGATTATCTCTGAGAAGAGATGTGATGGTTGCACTCATTCGCAAGAAGATTATTACAATGAGGCTCTGAAGGCCTTTTTACAATAAAAAAGAATGAAAAAAACCCTAGACATCCAAAAACCTAACCCTAGGAGATGAAGCGCCAAAAGTCATGTGGGCCCCATCTGGGTAAGTTAGTACATCAACTTCCCAGGGTCGTAAATTTTGCATACGATCTTCGTTTTAGGTGTATGATATCCCGTTGGAAAGGTATTGTCGAGGAGATTCAATTTGGGGGCTCAATCATTCCTTCAACTATAATTGATAATATTGATCCCGAAAAACCTTCATTTAGGCACTCAAAATGGCCCCGAAAATTAAAACTACTAAAAATAGTAAATTGCCAAAATTGCCAGAAATTTGTTTTGAGCCAGTTGGAAAAGGTGGGTGGCCACCAATATCCACCTGGATCAATCCTCCATCCTTAGGAAGAAATGGTCTCCATTGTGTTGAGTTCCCCTATCATATGAAGAAATTTCTATAGAATTTGGCCCTAGGTGAGCCACTTGCCTTGGTTCAGAAGCTGCCCTACTTTGACGACTCGATAAATTTGGATCATTTGTTGTCAATTTCCCTTGATTAGTGTGTCCACAATCTGATCGTCGGATGCCTATTGTATGCAGATGGGGTTGAGCTCTGTTTGTGTCATTTGTTTTGCTACATCTGAGGTGTCCAATAATGGTGGGAAATAAGGGCGAAGGAGATCCACGTTGAACACTGGGTGCAAGCCAAGGAAAGGAGGAATGTTGAGCTCAAAATCATTATCCCCCATAGCCTTAGTGATGGTGTACGGCCCATAATGGAGTGGGTGAATCTTTTTATGGGGTCCTATAAGGCGTTCTTTCTGCAAGTGCAACCAAACTTTTTCACCCACCTGAAACCTATGTGGCACCCGATGTTGATCATGGCGTTGCTTGTACTTGTCATTGGACTTCTGTAGGATATCATGAACTTGTTGGCGGATGTGTTGGATCTGCTCAATGAACTAGTTGTCTTTGTCAGCTTCAGTTGGAGCAGGAGATGAGTCGACCGAGGTGACCGCAAGGGGAAGTGCAACATCTATGGGACCCAATGGTTGGAATCCCAACCACACCTGAAAGGGGTTGTGGTCGGTTGAGCTATGCAGGGCTCGGTTGTAGCTATGTTGGACATAGGGAAGGATCTCATCCCATGTGTGAGGTTTCTTTGAATTATACATGCAAAGGATATTCATAATCATTCGATTTACGACCTCGGTTTGGCCATCTGTCTGGGGGTGGAAGGCCATGGATTTGGTGAGCTTAGTGTCCAACAGTGACCAAAGGCTCGACTAGAATGTGCTGAGAAATCAACTGTCCTGATCTGAGACAATGGTTTGTGGGATTCCAAAATGTACCCAGACTCATTCAAAGAAGAGCTTGGCAGTGGTTTCGGCTGTGATGTTCTTCTTGCAGGCAACCAGAATCACCATCTTTGAAAAGAAATCAACAACCACAAAAACACTGTCATTTCCTCGCTTGGTGGACAAGAGGCTCGACATGTAGTCCATTGAGATGGATTCCCATGGATTGTCGGGAGTAGGAAGAGGGGTGTACATGCCCTGTTTCTTAGTGGTCGGTTTGGCAATAGCACAGGCAATGCAGGACCTGATATATTTGTTGACCTCCTGTCAAAGTCTCGACCAGTAGAAATGTTTTTGTAGCATCGCCATTGTCTTTTAGATGTCGAAGTGTCTTGCCACCCGACTATAGTGGGCTTCCCAAATCAGCTTCGTTCGCTCGCTTGATGGAACACAGATATGGCTCAGACGACACAACAACCCATCTTGAAGATGGAAATTATCGACAATTACGTTTGCACCCAACATTTGGTAGGTGGTGGTGAAGTCTGGGTCTGTCTCATAGAGTTGGGGCCATCCAGAGGTCTCACTTCCACAAGAGTCTAGCACTGTGATGAGTGCTGTGAATGGCAATCTACTGAGGCAATCAGCAACGCGATTGGTGATTTTTGTTTTATACTTGATGTTGAGGTGGAATTGTTGCAAGTATGTGGACCACTTTTGATGGTGATCATTCTGTAATTTTTCTTGTGTCTGCATGAACTATAGTGGCTTATGATCAGTGTGAATGACTGTCTCCTTCCCAAGAATGTAATGTCTCCACTGGCGACAGGTTTGCACAATGGAGTACATTTCTTTGTCATAAGTAGGGTACTTACAGACAGCATCTGATAATGTTTCACTATGATAAGCCATGGGGTGGTCGTGCTGAGTGAGAACGGTGCCCACCGCATAGTCTGAAGCATATGTCTCGATCTCAAAGGGTTGTTGCAGGTCTGGTAGTGAAAGTACTGGGGCTGAGCACAAGCACTGCTTCAAATCATCAAACGCTTTTTGTTGGGACCGGCCCCACACAAATTATGCCTTACCACCACCCCTAGTTATTTGGCTGAGGGCCCATGCAATATGTGAGAATCCCAACACAAACCTGTGGTAGAAATTGGCAAGGCCCAAGAAGCTCCGAAGCTCAGTGAATGTGGTTGGGGCTGGCTAGTCATGAATGACTTGGATATTGGTTGGATCCACATGTACGCCATGCTGATCAATTATGTAGCCTAGGTAATGGACCTTGTCCATGCCGAAGGAGCATTTTTCCAAGTTGGCATATAGCTTGTGTTATCGTAGGGTGTGCAGAACTTGTTGAATATGCTGCAAGTGTTCGGCCCAAGTCTTGTTGTAAATGAGAATGTCATCCAGATACACCACTACAAAATTATTGGTGAATGGTCGCAGTATATCATCCATCATCCTCATGAAAGTGGTTGGAGCATTTGTAAAACCAAAGGCCATGACCAACCATTCAAAAAGGCCTTCCTTTGACTTGAAGGCGGTTTTCCAATCTGTTTGTTCTATTGGGACCTTGTGGTAGCCAAACTTCAGATCAATCTTACTGAAGTATTTGGCCCCCGTGAGTTGATTAAGGAGGTCTTCGATTCGGGGAATTGAGTACCAGTTTATGACTGTGATTTTATTCAGAGCTCGGTAATCAATGTAGAGTCGTCAGGTTCCATATTTCTTCTGTACCATCACGATTGGGCTCCCACAAGGTGATGAGATGGGATAGATGTGCCCCTTGTGGAGCGGTTTTTGGATCTATCACTTGATCTCCTCATTCTCTAATAGAGAGCAGTGATAGACTGGCCCATTGGGCAGTGGTGCGCCAGGGTTCAGATCGATGGGTTCTTGACCTGGATGTGCAAAGGTACCTCGATAGGTGAGGAGAAGATATATGAGTGTTCTTCCATGACCTTATCTAATTGCTTCTGTTGTGTGGAGAGGTCGGTCCCAAAGACCCTGGATGTGGCTATGATTGTTCACTTATTCTGAGAGTGAATCATGAAGAAGACAAACTTTCTCGTCTGAGAGATGACCTTCCTACATTGCTTAGCAGAGATCAAGGAAATAGCACTAGGTGGGACTGCCTCGGGTATCATGTACAATTTCCTATTCAAAGTAATAATAACACTACGGGGCCTAGACTCATATATAGCATGACGTTTCCATAAATAAGGTTGGCCCAAAAGAACATCACAAACTTCAAGAGGAGCAACATCACACAATACCTCATTTTGAAGGGCTTGATGTCGTACGACAGTCGGCATTGTTGGCTGATGCGAAGATCGCTTCCTTGGTGGAGTCATCCAATGGCGTAGGGTTGTGGGTGTAGCATTGATGGTAGGTCCAGCCGCTTGACAACCTTTGCTAAGATGAGGTTCTTTTGGCTACCACGATCAACGATGAAGTGCAGTGGGGTGCCTTTTACCCACATCTATGAATGGAAGAGGCATCCTCCTTATTTTGGCTCGTCTGGTTCACCAAGTTGGAGCTTGGTGGTAGAAACGGTGGCATTGGTTTCTACGTCAATGATTCATATTCCCCTTTTTGGTTCTAGCTCAGAGTCTGAACCCGCATCTGATTCAGAGGCTTTCACTTTGGCCACCAGCAACTGCTTTGAGTGGCAGTCAGCAGTGTTATGCCAAGGGCTCTTATGGAAGTCACACCACTTCCCGGTATCTTTCTTTGTCTTTCCGGTGTCCTTCTTTGCTTGTGGCTTGGACTAGTTGTCTTGATACTATCCATCTTTGCTCTGTCCTTTGTTCTATGGGTTGGGGTTTCCCTTTCCTGGCTATTGTTGTGAGGGGTTCCCAGGCCCAAATTGCCGCATCTTTTGTTTGATCTTTTGCTCGATTTTGACGGCATATTGGTAGGCCGCGCCCAAGGATGAGATGTCCAGAAATTCAATTTCGGTCTGGATGTATCTATGCAGAGTGTCCTGATACTTGAGCACCAGATGTTTCTCTGAATCTTTGATACCTAGCTTGGTGCGCAAGGTATGAAATATATTTGTGAACTCTGACACTGCTTGGTCTCTTTCTTGTCGCAGTGTGGTCCATTTGGTATACAAGTCGTCATAACTTCCGACAAGGCAGTATTGTTCCTTAATAGCATCCCTAAAGGATTCACAGGTGGTCGTGACTGTAAATAATGAGGGATCCTCTATTTCCTTTTTCTCACAGAAAGTTTCCCACCAATCTTTGACATGGGGAACGGCTTTGAGGAGCACAAAAGTAATCTTTTCTCTATTCGAAAAGTTATGGATAGAAAAATACCCTACTAGTAGATTCAACCACTTGTCTACAGCATCTGCATCTATTTGAACTTCAAATATAGGAATATCAAAGTTTATTTGTACCTTGAAGGGGGCGGCGCCTCCGCTCGAAGAAGATGCATCACCTGTTGGTAGCCGCCGAAGGATTTGCATGAAACTAGCCATCATCTCGATCCTTTGTTGCATGAGGGCTTCCTCAATCAAAAATTTAAAAGGATCTCATGTCCCATCATCTTTCTTTTCTCTTGCCATGAGAGGCCGCTTGGGCGTGAGAGAGTTTTTGTCCTGAAGAGAAACAAGCTCGAGATCCAACTCTTTGTACTCTGACCTCGTTGGGGATATCCATTAAGACGACAAGGAGCAGACCGCTCTGATACCACCGATCTAGATTTTATGAGCAAAACGAAATGACTACAAATTATTAACAGTTACTTAACACAAAATAACAGAGATACAATAAAATTGGTTTTCTATTCAATAACAAAATAAGCGGAAACTGTAAAATGCAGCGGAAACAAGCTTGTTGTAATGGTGGTGGCTTATCTCTGAGAAGAGATGTGACAGCTGTGTTCATTCGCAAGAAGATGATTACAATGAGGCTCTGAAGGACTTTTAACAATAAATAGAAATGTAAAAAACCCTAGAAATCCAAAAACCTAACCCTAGGAGATGAAACACCAAAATTCATGTGGGCCCCGTCTGGGTAAGTTAGTACATCAACTTCCTGGGGTCGTAACTTTTGCATACGATCTTCGTTTTAGGCATATGATAGCTTGTTGGAAAGGTATTTTCGAGGAGATTCATTTTGGGGGATCAATGATGCCTTTATATTTCATTGAAAATATATATCTCGAAAAACCTTCATTTAGGCCCTCAAAATGGCCTCGAAAGTTAAAACTGCTAAAAATAGTAAATTGCCAAAATTGCCAGAAAACCTGTTTTGAGCCAGTTGGAAAAGGTGGGTGGCCACCGATATCCACCTGGATCAATATACAGGTCGCGTACATGTTGGTATTTTTTGGTAAAGGATGAATTCTAGTACAGGATTGATTACAAGCTATTGGTACAGGTTGGTTACAGGTTGTTGGCACATATTGGTATAGGTTTATAGTGGTATATCTCATAGGGATAGTGTGGTAGTGGTTTCATCATTTGACACGTATATTTCAGAGTGGTTGGACGAGGCAAGGATAGGTTGTTGTAGCCACATTTCAGTTGTAGCTGGATAACATAGGGGGTTGTATCCTCCTTCTGGTTTTAGCTAGAGAATTAGGGAGTTGGATATTCCCTCGGGTTGTAGCCTCAAAATATAGGGGGTTGGAACCTCCTTCCGGTTGCAGCTGGAAAACAAAGGAAGTTGGTGCTTCCAATGAATGTAATTCGTAAATATATATAAGAAAAATCATTCTGTGGTTTTCTCCCACATTGGGTTTCCATGTAAAAATATTGGTGTATTGTGTATGTGTATTATTGCTTATTGTTCTTGGTTCATTTATTATGCACTTGTTGAATGATAATGGTAAATTGATCATAAAGATAAACAACACTTATTTACTATGGTTAAAAATTATTAAAAATATCTATTAATTATTCACCCCCCCCCTCTCAGTAATCCAACAGTCGACACGACTCCACATAAGGTATGGTTGGGTAAGAAACCTTTGGTTGAACATCTCAAAGTATTTGGTTGTGATGCATTTGTGCATGTTCCAAAGGAAAAGAGGAGCATGCTAGACAAGAAGGTAGTCAAATGTATTTTCATTGGATATAAAGAAGGAATGAAAGGATATAAGCTTTGGGATCATGCATTAAGAAGAACAGTGTACAGTTGAGATGTGGTATTCAGATAAGTCGAAGGTAAGTCCGAGCCTAAGGAAATTGCTCAGACTGAGAATAATCCTGAGACGGTTTGTTTTAACTCATGAAGGAAGAAGGTGATTCAAATGAGTTGATTGAATCAGAGGAAGAGGTGGAACAATAGACTCTGATGGTAAGGAGGTCAGAAAGAGTAAGAAAACCATTTGAAAGGTATAGTCAACCTGAATTTCGCTCCACATTTTTTTTAATTTACATCGACGATGAGCCCAAGTTGGTCGGTGAGGAATTCGACTCTGCAGAGGGTAAATTCTGGAAGGACGCCATGGTTGAAGAGATGGAATCCTTGCACAAAAATGAGACATGGGATTTAGTCAAGTTACCTAGTGGAATAAAGTCCATCGATAGCAAGTGGGTATTCAAGAAGAATATGAATGTCGCGGGTCAAGTCGAGAAGTTCAAATCTCAACTCGTAGCGAAAGGTTATTCCCAAGTCGAGGGAATCGACTTCGGTGAGATTTTTTCCCCTGTTGCAAAATTAACTTCCATTAGAGTACTAATGTCTCTGGCTGTAGCATTCTATCTAGAAATAGAACAGATGGATGTGAAGACAGCATTCCTACATGGGGGCCTGGAAGAATAAATCTACATGAAATAGCCTAAATGACTTGTAGTAAAGGGAAAGAAAGAGTTGGTGTGAAAACTAAAAATATACTTTTATGGTATAAAGAAATCACTAAGGATGTGGTACCAAAAGTTTGACACATACATCCTCAGTTTGGGATTTGTGAGAAGCAAAGTTGATCACTGCATATATTCCAAGGAAGAAGGTGGGTGCTTCATATATGTAGCTTTGTATGTCGATGACATGTTGTTGATTTGAAATAGCATGGACGCAGTAAAGGAGGTGAAGGAGCAGCTATCCTCCAAGTTCGACATGAAGGATCTTGGTGCAACTAACTTCATTCTGGAAATGGAGATTAAGAGAGATCGAGTCACTAGAAAGATCTAGTTGAATCAAATGAAGTGTATTGAAATAGTTCTGAAATAGTTCAACATGCAGGATTGAAAACTGGTGAATGAAGGTTCCAATTCCTATGGGAGCAAGGCTAACTGTTGAACAATGTCAAAAGACATAGGAAGAAATAGAGGACATGGCACGTGTTCCCTATGCAAGTGTTGTTGGTAGTCTAATGTATGTGATGGTCTGCACTCAACCAAACATTTCCCATGTAGTGGGAGTGTTGAGCAGATACCTGTCGACACCTAGAAAGGAGCATTGGACAGCTATCAAGAGAGTATTCAGGTATTTGTGTGGCATGAAGGACTATGTTATATGCTACCAAGGAAGACCTAGAGGTGACAGTGGTAAATTAAATGTGCATGGATTTGTTGATGCCAATTGGGTTGTAGATATGGATCGACAGAGGTCGACCAGTGGATATGTCTTCAAGATGTTCGGTGGAGAAATAAGCTGGATGTGTAAGCGATAGACAGTCATATCCTTTTCAACAACAAAATATGAATACATGGTGGCCATTCATGGAAGCAAAGAAACAGTATGGTTGCAAAGGTTGTGTTCAAAAATCAGGTTTGATCAAAGAGATATGAAGGTAAGTTGTGACAGTCAAACCGCAATATTTCTGGCAAAGAGCCTTTCTTATCATTCAAAGACTAAGCACATTGATGTACAATACCATTTCATAAGAGATATGGTGGAAAGTAACAAGGTGCTATTGGATAAAGTAAACACGTTGGAAAACATAGTAGACTCGTTGACCAAGTCTATGAGTGTTGTGAAGTTCTCTTGGTGGAGAGAGGCAATGGGCATTGTTTCCCTAGGTCTGTAAATGAAAGTTCAGGAATATCCCAGTCTCAACAAAGAATACAACAAGTGGGAAAATGTTGGGTTGTTATATTCTTTGCAGTTGAAGTATAGTAGAGGTGGATTGACTAACAGTCGAAGTCAAGGTGGATCGATAGCAGGTCGAGAGTCGAGGTAGATTGACCGCAAGTCAAAGGTCGAGGTTAGTCGACTGGGTAAAGTCGAAGTCGAAGGTCTAGGTGGTCCAACATGGTAAAGGCATCGGCAGCAAGTCAAAGAGGCCAGCCAACAAGAGGTCGACAGGGAGGCATATGGAAACTGAATGAAGGTTGAGTGGTAGTCGAATGTTAATATGACTTGGAGTCAACTGTAACAGAATCCCGAGATTGGAGGGATTTGTAGCCAATGATCTGCATGGATTTGTAACTATTTTTGGCACCAATTCTTTAGGGTTTTTCCTATTGTAAATATTATAAAGAGGCATGTTGTAAGCCCGTAAAGACTAATCAATAAATCATAGGATATCTAGTCTTTAGAGAAATCTTTAGATGTAGGTTGTTGGTCATGCAGATGTAAGTCGGATTGGCTACAGGTTTGTTCTTGCGCAGGCAAGTAAGAATGATGTCGATTGTGTCTTAGGTGTGGACAAAGGTTAGACATGTAACCTTTTATTCAAATTGAATAAGACAACAAGAGAGAAGAACGCTCAAGGAATGTTGGTTTTCCTAGTTTGGGTTTCCAGGGTAAAATCTATGTGTATTGTGTGATTGCTTTGTCATTTACGTTCTTGATTAAATTCTTCTTATCTTCTGCTAGTCTTAGTGTGGAAGTGTATCTCATTTCCTAACACTACTTCTAAAAATATGCAATGATATTAAACAATTCAACGATTTGCCTAAATTTGAGACATTGAGGCTACCTTATTCATTAGTTTGTTCATTACAAGGCCATTTCCATGAGTTATGTGTAATAAAACACTTTGAATGATTCCTACAAGGAACCTTAGAAACCCTTTGACATTAGAGTGTGTCATTAAAACTCCAGGATATCATGGGTCAAGTTATGTGTAATAAAACACTTTGAAGGATTCCTACAAGGAACCTTGGAAACCCTTTGACATTAGAGTATGTCATTAAAACTTCATGATACCATGGGTAAGAGTGATCCTAAAGCCACTAAAGTGGAGGACATCTAGGGAAGTAAGAAAGTTGATGATGGAGTTCTTTCCACTTCACTTAATATTTTCAAATAGGTTGTATTTCCTTGTTTAGCCAAAAGAGATGTAGAATAATACAAATATATAATAGTCCAACTTGGCCATTTTGAAGTGAAACCCAAAATTGTGATGAAACGAAGATTTAGTGAAATATTGTTATCGAAAATCATCCACTCATTTATTCGACAAAAATAACAATTTAAAAATTAATAGATGTAGACAATAAAAGATGTATGCAATTAGAATACCAAAACGCAATTGTTGAGAAGCAGAATTAAGGCAATAGATTTAATTATATGGTCAATCAACTCTTAACTATGGGGAAAACTCCAATAGAACAAGGTTGTGTATGAAAAGAAAAGAAAAATTACATCATATTATTATAGGTTTTAAAGGACAATGCCTAATGTTGTTGTTCAATAGAACATGGAAGGTAAATCCAAAGCACATAGCAATGATGAGACAAAAGAAGAAGACAAAAATATGATAATAACATAGCATATAAACAAACACATCATAATAAAAAAGAGCTCCTAAGGATAATGCAAAGAGGTTATGACTTTTTGATAATGAAGATTTAAGACTTCAACTATATTTGGGAGGTCCATTACAAAGTTAAAAGTTAAAGGCATTGACAAAATGGAACGACTCGTGAAGTTGGTAAGGGTTAAAATTTCATGAATCAAGTGAGTTATGCAATAATCAACAAGGACAAAATTTATACAAATTGAAAATTATAAAAATTCATTTACACGCCAAAGGTAAAGTTGAGGTTTTTCTTAATAACCCAGAGCATTCTTCCCCTCATCGTAAAGGTAAGTACCACAAAATTAGTACCAATGTGAATACATTGATTTGTTGATATATTGAGTACATTGTGACATAGAAATGTTTGAAGTTGTGTTTGACCCATTTGTGTATATGTCAAATTATTTATTTATTTTTAAGACATGATAATATTTGAATTTCCATACCAATTGGGGATTTCAATGTTTAGTTACAATGATAGGTAGGATATATTTAAATTTGAATTTTCAAGTCCAATATGGAAAAGGGTTTCAATAATTCCCAGTGACATTTTTCTTTTTCTTCACAATTGTCTAAGAATCCAATTAATATCCCTTCCATATATATTTAAGGATGTGGGTTATTGAAAGGGGATCAAAGGATATAAGGAAGGTTGTTCCATTATCATCAAGGTAACATATGTGATATCATCATTGTTCATGTGAGTAATGAATGATCAAACCTTGGGCTAGCTTTTGTAGAAATAAATTGGCTATTTCTAAAGACTCTCGTAATTACCATAGTAATTGACATGCTAAGTTTTAGATCATTATTCTTGAAGTTCAGTCTTGGTCCCTAACAAAGGGGATTACAATAATGTGGAAGAGATTTCAACAATAGTGAGTTATATTCCCTAGTTCTTGTTTTTTTTTCCCTTTTCACAAGCACCAATGGGGTAAGGAAGTTGCCACCGAGTACATTCAAAGTGACTACCCAAATACTAAGAGTGTGGACATGGGGTTACTTGAGATTATTGAGAATGAATTGCAAAATAAAGTCAACTTGGACATTCGAAACAAACAACTTTAGATTTCTGAAAATCGCAATAACCCTCATCTCGTTTATGAGGATGGGGGTGGAGGAAGATATTATGCAAAACATAATTCTCTTAAATTGAGGGGGCTGGAGGGGGTTATTATATTTTCCTAAAATGAGGGTGGGAGTGGGGAGAAGATATTATGTAAAACGGTGGGGGGAGATATTATGTTCTCCTAAAATGAAACTATAATATCCCTCCCCACCCCCAACCTACATAATATCTCCCCCCAGGGCCCACACCCACCCTCAATTATTAGAATGGCTATTGTGTTTTAGGGGAATGATATCGTATAAAACATAATAACCACCCTTTTACATAATATCTCCCCCCACCCCCTAAAACATAGTATCTCCCCTCACCACCATTTATGAGGATGTTTATTATGCTATATGAGGGATATATTATGTAAAACAGAATAACCACCCTTTTACATAATATCTCCCCCGTCCCCACCCCATTTATGAGGGTGGAGGGAATTATGTTTAAAATAATATCTACATAATATCTCCACACACTCCCACCTTCATTTTATAAGTGTGTGGTTGGAGGGGAATTATGTTTTACATAATATCTCCTGCCACCTGCACCCCCACCCTCATAAATGAGATGAGGGTGGAGGTGGGGGGAATCATGTTTCACATAAAAATCTCCCACAACCCCCACCCCATTTATGAGGGTGGAGATGGGGAGATTTTATGTAAAACTTAATAAATTATGTTTTACATAAGTAGGGGGTGGAGGGAGGTATTATGTAAAACATAATTCAACCCTCATAAATTATGGTGGGGGGAAATATTATGTAAAACATAATAAATTACATTTTACATAGGCACCGGGTAGGGGGAAGATAATATGTAAAACATAATAAATTATGTTTTTGATCTGGATTTATGAGCAGAACGAAAGGAATAACAGACTGAATACAACAACACGGAGATATGGAGCACAACAAATATCCAGTGAACAATAACTTCTATTGAATAAATAAAATAGGTTGAAACTGTAAAACTGCAAAACTGGAAACAACGTGTTCGAATGGTGGTAGCTATCTCTGAGAAGAGATGTGGCATGCTACACACATCTATCTAAGCAACATAAAGATTACAAAGAGGCTCCAGAGGCATTTTTAACATTACTCATGAATGCCAAAATCCTAGACATCCAAAAACCTAACCCTAGGAGGTGAAACGCCAAAAGTTATGTGGGCCCCTATGGGTAAGTTGCTACCTCAACTTCCCGAGGTCGTAACTTTTGCATACAGCCTTTGTTTTAGGCGCGTGATAGCCCGTTGGAAAGGTATTTTCGAGAACTACACATTGTGTCATAAAAATCTAACTGCATCTATAGTTTGATTGTGGCAAGCCAAAAAACATTGTTTATGGGCCCAAAACGACCCTCAAAGTACAGAAAGATGTGCTGACATGAAAAATTCCAACATAAGCCAATTGGATTAGATGAGCGGTCACCAGTCTCCAACTGGAAGATGTGTATGGATTCAAACATCCATGAAAGTGTAGAACCCACAACTACAAAGAAGTACAGAAGAATGTGTTGAACTAAAAACTGTCAAGAGGAGCCAGTTGGAATAGGTGGGTGGCCACAAATATCCACCTGGATCAGTCCTCCCCCCTTAGGAAGCAATGGTCTCCATTGCATTGAGTTCCCTCATCAAGTGAGGAAACTTCTACTGAATTTGGCCCCGGGTGAGCCACTTGCCTTGGTGTAGGAGTTGCCCTCCCTTGACAACTCAATAAAGTTGGATCCTCTGCTGGTGAGTGCCCTTGACTTGTGTATCTACTATCTGATCAGTGGATGCATGTTCCATGCAGTCAGGGTTGAGCTCTGTTGGTTTCAATTGTTCTGTGTTCTCTGAGGTGTCCAATAATGGTGGAAAATATGGCAGAAGGAGGTACACATTGAACATTGGGTGCAAGCCAAGGAATGGGGGAGTGTTGAGATCAAAATCATTTCTACGCACAGCCTTGGTGATAGTTTAAGTCCCATAGCGAAGTGGGTGGAGCTTCCTATGGGGCCATGTAAGGCGCTCTTTCTGCAAATGTAAACAGACCTTGTCTCCCACCTGAAACTGGTGCGGTACCCAGTGTTGATCATGGCGTTGCTTGTACTTAGCATTGGCTTTCTACAAAATCTCATGGACCTGTTAGCGGATGTGTTGAATCCACTCAATGAATCTGGTGGCTTTGTCAGCCTCAGATTGAACATGGGAAGATTTTTCCTGTGTGGTTGCAAGAGGTAGTGCAACATCAATGGGACCCAAGGGTTCAAATCCCAGCCCTACCTAAAATGGGCTATGGTTGGTGAAGCTATGGAGAGCCATGTTGTAGTTGTTATGAACATAGGGAAGACTTTCATCCCATGTACATAGATGATTAGAGTTGTACATGTGCAGGATGTGCACAATCATCTGATTGACGACCTATGTCTGGCCATAGGTTTAGGGGTGGAAAACAGTGGATTTAGTCAGCTTGGTGTCCAACAATGACCAGAGAATCGACCAAAATGTCATGAGGAACCTGTTGTCCCGATCTGAGGTGATGGTTTGTGGTATCCCAAAATGGACCCACACCCGTTCGAAGAAGAGAATGGCAGTCTCTACCATTGTGATGCTCTTCTTATAGGTTGTGATAATGGCCATCTTCGAAAACCAATCAACCGCCAAAAGTACACAATCACTGTCATGCTTGGTGGACGGAAGGCCAGACATGTAATCCATCGAGATGGATTCCCAAAGCCTCTTGGGAGTAGGAAGAGGGATGTATAATCCTTGCTTCTTGATGGCGGGATTGGTAATGGCACAGGAAGTGCAAGATCTGATATACTTGTTGACATCTTGTCACAGTTTTTGATAATAAAAAATTTTCTGTAAAACGGTCACAGTTTTCTCCACACCAAAATGTCTTGCCATCTAACTGTAGTGATCCTCCCAAAATATCTTTACACACTCGCTTGTGGGAACACAGATGTGCCCTAGATGGAATAACAGTCCATATTGGATGTGAAAATCGATGACATTCTCTCATGTACCCAAGATTTGATAGGTGGTGGAGAAGTCAGAGTCATGTTGATAAAGTTAGGGCCACTCATATTCCTCATGCCCACGGGAATGGAGCATAGTAGTGAGTGCAGAATGGGAGGGTAACTAAGGGAGTCAGCGACAGGATTTGTGCTCCATGTTTATACTTGATGTTGAGATGGAACTGTTGTAGGTATGTGGACCACTTTTGATGGTGGTCATTCTGCAACTTCCCATGTGTCTATATGAACTACAGAGGCTTGTGATTAGTGTGGATGATTGTCTCCTTTCCCAGAATGTAATTTTTCCATTGACGACGGGCTTTCACAATGGAATACATTTATTTTTCATAGGTGGGGTATTTCCGAAAAGTATATGAGAGTTTCTCACTATGGTATGCTACAAGATGACCATGTTTAGTGAGAAATGTGTCTACAGCGTAGTCGGAGGCATCAGTCTCAATCTCCAATGGTTGTTGCAAATCATGTAAGGAGAGTACTGGAGCTGAGCACAAGTGATGCTTCAAATCATCAAATGCTTGTTTTGTGCCTTCCCCCATGCAAAATTTTCCTTGCCACCACCCTTGGTTACTTGGCTGAGGGCCCATGCAATATGGGAGAAGATGGAAAGTCCCAAGAAGCTCTAAATCTTGGTTAGTGTGGTCGGGACTAAAAAGTCATGAATGACTTGGATCTTAGTTGGATCCACATGTACCCCATGCTCATCAACAATTTAGCCCAAGTATTGGACCATGTTCATGCCAAAGGAGATTTTTTCCAAGTTGGCATATAGCTTGTGCTATCGCAGAGTGCCCAAAACCTACTAAATATGCTACATGTGCTCCTCCCAAGTTCTGTTGAAGATGAGGATGTCATCCAGATATACCAGCACAAAATATTTGGTGAAGGGTCTCAATACATCATCCATCAATCTCATGAAAGTTGTTGGTGCATTTGTTAAGCCAAAGGGCATGATGATCCATTTGAAGAGACCTTCTTTAGATTTGAAGGTTGTCTTCCATACATTAGTTGGTTCAATGGGAACCTGGTGGTAGCCATACTTTAGGTCAATTTTGTTGAATAACTTTCCCCCCTTGAGTTGGTCAAGAAGGTCATCAATTCATAGAATTGGGTATCGGTTCTTGACTGTGATTTTTTTTAATGCTCTGTAATCAGTGTAGAGCCGCAAGGTCCCATTTTTATTTTGCACCAGCACAATCGAACTTCCGCAAGGGGAGTAGTTGGGTTGGATGTGCCTCTTTTGAATCATCTCTTGGCTCTGGTGCTTGATCTCATCATTTTCCATCAGCGAACAATGATAGACTGGTCCATTAGGCAATGGGGCACCGGGGGTCAGATCAATTGGATTCTTGACTTGGCAGTGCATTAGTACCCCAGTGAGTGAGGAGAAGATGTATCTGTACTCTTCCACAATCTCATCCACTTTATTTTGATACAAAGAGAGGCTTTGTGTAGAGGTCATGGATGTGGCAGTGACCTTATGCTTACTGCGAGCACGGATCACAAAGAAGACGAACTTGTCGGTTTGTGAAATGACCTTACTGCATTACTTAGTAGAGATTAAAGAAATAGTGGTAGGCGGCGCTACCTCTGGTATCTTGTACAATTATCTACCCAAAGTAATAATGACATTGCGAGGTATGGAATCATACACAGCATGTCATTTGCACAAATATGGTTGACCTAAAAGAACATCACAAACTTCAAGGGGGGAAATATCACACAATACCTCATCTTTCAAGGGATTGATGTTGTAGGGAAGACGGCATTATTGGATGACACGGAGATCTCATCCTTGGAAAATCCAGCCAATGGTGTAGGGTTGCGGGTGTGGTGTTATCAACAGGTGTAACGTCCCCAGCCACCAACAAGTCGGGCAACACCACTAATCTGACACTTCACTTATCTTTGATACCAATTTGTAACGTCTCCAGCCACCAACAGGTCGGGCAACGCCACAGAGGAACATATATATATATATATATAACATGCATTTCTAATGAATTCAAAACAAATAACACAGAGTTACTGCTACCATACAGACTCAAATGGAATTAACAGTAATTCAAACATGCAACGGAATACATGATAGCATTTAAGAATCACAGTCATGCATAACATATATAATTAAGCACGGAAATGATACTTGTCTTTTAACTAGAGTAAAACCCCCAACTGCGTGAAGACCTTCCACGAACCTCCCATCCTTAAACCACACTGCTCATCACTCTCAGCAGTATTTCACCCTCGAGTTGGGACTAAACTCCACCAGGCAATGGATTCCTAAGCTAGGCAAGTTAAATAGGAAAGTCACATAGTTAAGAGGAAGGAATCTCTCCCAGGAGCCACTTACGCCCACTACTCACAGACTCTCATTCCCCACATGTATGTCCCACCCTAGGAGTATACACCTTCAATGTCACACAATCCATTGGTTGTTCCACCTCCCTTACCTTGGGCTTCAGCAATAGGCTGGAATAGAATTCTCAGAGCTTTGTAGCAGCTACGAGACTCCCTCCAGGAGAACTCACTTCCTCAGCACACTCTCTCACCTAGAGAGAGTTGCTCATAGGCCTGACAACCTGCTTCTTCAATCCACAACAAACTCTCTCACCTGGAGAGAGAGAGTTGCTCACAGGCCTGACAACCTGCCTCTTCAAACCACAATAGCTAAATTGGGTAAGGCAAGGGATGGCTCGATAATTACAGAGGTGCAAAATGGTCACAGGTTTAGTAATTGTTGAAATGGATGGTTGTGGGCTTGCTCAGTGCATGAGTGAACTCATCGGGAGAAAAACGGGGTAGACTAGTCTAGCCTAGCCGAGATGGTGAAATCCAAAACTCCCTCTACGTGAATTCCCCTGCCTCCGTGAGTGAGTCCCCCAACAGCAAGAATTCCCCCCCATAAGTCTACATGTTCTTGAGCTGACACATGTCACTCATGAAGCATGTTCCTTCCCTTTAGAAGTCACCTGCCTTTCCTTGGGAACTTAGGATAAAAACATATCATTTTAAACAGCCTTTAAAATAATAATAATAAATTATTATTCTCTTGGACTTAAGCCCCTAGACTTAGCCCCTCTTTCCAACCTCCCAACCCCCTCTCCCTTACCCAGCCTAGTGGAGCTTAGTCCCCCATCACTCTTTCTTCGTGGTCGGTCTACATGCAGAGATGTTTTTAGATGAATAATATGAATATTTATATGTACAAAACAGGCTCTTGGCCTTTAACACCTAGGCTCTCCGACCTAGTAACACATAAGCCTACCAGCTTATAATTTCTCAGCTCACTAGCCTATAAAACATGTTTATAATTCATAAATACAACTGGGGCTTGTCCTTGGGGTATTAGAATCCCCTCCCCTTATTTTTGCACTGTCTTGGGTGCAACTTATTTACACAGCATCAACAAGATTTTCAAAATCTTCAAAACGATGAAGGTATTCTTCCTACATAGCATCCTCATGCTCCCATTCCACATCCTCAGGATCATACCAGGTCCACTGGACCTTTACAAGCCCTATGGATCGATTCTGGAGTTGTTTTCTCTTCTAGTCCAATATGCGCACTGGATGCACTTGCAAGATGTCTTCTTGCTCCACCTGAATCACATTCCAATCAATAACATGATTAGCATCAGGTATATATTTCTTAAGCAATGAAACATGAAACACATTATGTACAGTCATGGATGCAGGCAATGAAATCATATATGCAATTGGTCCAATCCTTTCTAGGATTTCAAATGGCCCACAATATCTGGCTACCAACTTGGAACAGTTTCCCAGCTTCAGGGAACTTTTGTTGGCTTTCACTTTCAATAAAACATGATCACCCACTTTAAACTCCCTGTGGGTTCTATTCTTATCAGCATAACTTTTCTGCCTGTCTTGGGAAGTCTTCAAATTCTGCTTAATCTGCAACATTTTCTCTTCCATTTCCTTGAGCAATTATGGCCCAACTATTTCTCTATCAGCTGGGTTATCCCAACTTACTGGGGTGTTGCACTTTCTTCCATAAAGTGCTTCAAATGGGCTCATATTCAATGATGTTTGATACCCACTGTTGTAGGAAAAGTCTACCAAGTGTAGGTAGTATTCCCATTGAGATGGTTTTTCCATCACATACATCCTTAGCATATCTTCTATCACTTGGTTCACCCTCTCTATCTTCTCATCAGACTCAGGATGATAAGCAGTGTTGAAGTTTAGATTCGTTTTGAACCCTTCGAATAACCCCTTCCAGAACTTGGAGGTAAATTTCTGGTCTCTGTCAGACACAATTGTCTTGGGGATACCGTGCAATCATGCTACTTCCCTCATATAGATTTCAGAAACATTAGTTGCCTTGTGAGTGGTCTTCAATGGAATAAAATGGGCAGCTTTCGTAAGCTTATCTACCCCCACCATGATGGAATCATGTTGCTTACCAGTTCTAGGAAATCTTGTGATAAAATACATTGTCACCACTTCCCACTTCCACTCAGGAATGGGAAATGGCTGCAGCAACCCTGCTCGGTGCCTATGCTCAGCCTTGACCTTCTGACACTCCATACATTTGGCAATGTATTATTCAATCTCCTTTTTCATGCCTGGCCAAAAGTAATAGCTCTTGACTGCTGCCATTGTTTTCTAATATCTAGGGTGCCCATCATAAGGTACATTATGCATTTCCTTCAGAACCATAATTCTCAATTCCTGAGAATTAGGTACATAAATTCTATTTTTATACAGGAGTGTCCCATCAGTTTCCAATTTATAATATTCCACTTTATGTAGCATCTCACCTTGGTGTAGCTTTGCTACCAATTCCATGTACTGCAAATCTACATTTGCAACTTCTAAAATTATTCCTTTAATATTAGTTTGATACATGCTAATGGTCGTAGCATGTAGCTCATGCACTCTTCTGCTGAGTGCATCAACCACTTTGTTCTCCTTTCCTTTGATATTTTTGATATCGAAGTCATAATCACAAAGAAATTCCAACCATCTACTCTGCCTAGCATTCAAGGTTGGATGATCAAACAAATACTTCAGACCATTATGGTCTGTGCTCAGTTCAAACCTCTTTCCCATGAGGTAATGTTTCCATTTCCTCAAAGTGTGCACTATGGCTTCCAACTCAAAATCGTGAGTTGCATAGAGCATTTCATGCTCTTTCAATTTTTTGGACTCATAACATATTACAAACCCATTCTGGATGAGGACTCCACCCAGTCCTTCTATGCATGCATATGTACACACTACAAAATCTTCATTTGGATTTGCAATCCTCAGGATTTGAGCACCGGTTAAAAGTTGCTTCAATTGTTGGAATCTTTCCTCACATTCTTCAATCCATTGAAATTTCTTCTCCTTCCATTGCAAGGAAGTGATGGGGTGAGCTATCCTTGAGAACCCTGTAAGGAATCTTTTGTGATAGCCAGCTAGACCCATAAAGGATCTGACTTCTGTCACATTCTTCGGCGTTGACCATTCTCTAATGGCCTCTACCTTCTCAGGGTCCACAGCTATGTTGAAATATTGTAACTGAAAAGAGTATTCTAATTATTATTGATGTATTATTCATTAGGTCAATCCCCTTTTGTGGATTGATCGTGTCGGGTATTGTAAATGACCAAATCCCCTTTTGAGGATTGGTCAAACCCTAATTGTAATGGGCTAAATGAAAATTCGGCCCCAGAATATATTAAAGTGGTTATAACCACCCAGAATGAGAAGTCGGCCCAGCCAGTGAAAAGACACCCCAGTTCACATGTGCCAGATTGTATAAATAAGAGAGGCTAGCACCTCATTTGTTCACACACTCACTTGTTCATCAGAGCGCAAGTCTGGAGCTCCAGTTGGAGAATAAGAGAGAGAGAGAGAGGTGCATTCTTGGGAGATGAATTTATGTATTTGTTTGAGATATATCTTGGCATTGTATTAGCTATCTATATTAAGGAAGTTTTTGCTGGGTTTTCTTCCCCATGAGGGTTTCCCAGGATAAATGATGTGTCTCTTGTGATTGTGTATTTCTCAGTGATCCTATTTATGCTATGGTTATCTAATGAAATAAAAGAAACCTAATAATATCTTAAACCTTAACGTGGTATCAGAGCTAAGCTGAAGAGAGCATCTTTCACAAGAGAAAGAGAAAAATGTCATTGTTGTCGTACATGCAAATTAGGGTTTTTTATTGAAGAAGAGATTCAGCCTCAAAACCATCTAGAAAAGTGCGCCATAAACCAAGGAGTTCTTTGGCACCTTTAGCACACCTTTTCAGTGGGTAGATCTCCCGGAAAGTGAAACCCTAGTTTTCACCGGTACCAGAAAATCAGAAGTACCAAAAAACCAGAAGCACCAGTCCAGAAATTCACTGGTCAAGTTTGAGGGGGTAAAAGTTGGATTTTCACAAATCTGACTGCACCAGCTTACTTGCCTCAGCTCAGCGCATCTATCCCCTAGATGAGAATTTCAAAATTTGAAGTTTGAAAAATTAGGGTTTCCTCATAAAACCCTAAGTTGCAGTTGCAATTGCAGTCTCAGAACCAATTGCAGTATCAATTGCAGTTGCAGTACTAGTTGAAGTATCAGTCGTAGTACCAGTTGCAATCACCCTTGAAGTTTTTAAGAGTTGGTGATCATTGTCGCTACTACCAGATGGTGCCACTACCTTCAAATGCTATCAGAGGTATGTACTCACATATGTTTAAATTGTTAAGCGTTAAAGGTTATTTGCAAGAGAAGGGATCTCTTGCCATAGATCCAGAAGGATCTCAAGATCCAACACATTCAGAGGAATAATGCAACCCATGTGTGATTATTTTGATATGCATCTATTTTTTATGACATTATTTTGATTAGTGTTGCATGTTGTAGTTATGACCATCATTCTAACCTTTGGTCAAAATCTGATTCAAGGAATTAGATGGATTAAAGTTGAGACCATAGATTTTATTCTCTAACCCAATATTTTGTCAAGATAGCATATTATCCTAGTACAAAATACAGGTTGAAGAAATTACTCATCACCTTGAATGAAGGAGACTTGGAAGAAAAGCAACACACTCTTGAAGACGAGGCCACAGGTCCCAAGTTTAATTAAATTGATAATATTCAAAGTTTCACATGGCAAGTTACAAGTAAACACTATAGTTGAGATAGCAGTCTTTGAAGAATATTATACTTGGTATCATGTGAGCATATTGAGATAAATGCTTAATGTAATCATTTGCCTGATACAAACTAACATCTCCTCTAGGATAAATCTCTTGTGTTAGTTCCAAGTTTCCATGGAGGAATGTTTGATCACAACACTATAAGAGTGTTGACCTCATTCTGTATTGTATTTCTTACTCTTGCTCTTTTCTTCAGATAGGTCACAAGTGAAATCTCTAATAGAGCCATTGTGACGATTGCTCGTGCTATTTCTTTATCTACTATTATCAAAAGAGTATTATTCATGCTTGTTGTTTTGTTGACCTTGTTTCAAGTCACAGGTGATAACTCTGAGGAAGCTATAGTGAAGGTTGTTGAAGGCAACATATTATATGAGACATGAAGGAGACTATGTACATGACCATATACACTCATGTACCAAAGAAGATGAAGAAGAAGCTATCTCTTAAGATTCAGAGTATCTCATATGAAGATTGATTGAAAGGAGCAGAAGGCTCCAAAGATGACCGAACATTAGAATGCGAAGCAAATCTCGTTTGAAACATGACTTTGTATTTAGACTTGGTATTCAACACCAAGTATACCCTGTAAGAGATGATGAATTCCTTCTAGACTCAGAAGAAATCAAGAGTTAGCTTGATCTCAGAAAGTATCACATGAAGAGTCAACTTCCATGACAGGGAGACAGATGTCATGAGAAGACTAGATCGTAGCTTCAGAAACTTCTAGGAGATGTGAAATATCCTCGTAATATTTCTTTGTTTCAGTGACAAAGAAGGAAGCCAGTCAAAAATACTAGGATATGGATTCTTTCGTGAGAAGAGAAGTCAGTATTGACTTCCAATATTGATCTATATAGATCAAACATGTTGCAGATATACAAAGCCTGATGTATGTCCATAGGATTCTCCCAGCAAAAGGGAGAAGACTATGACAAGACACTTATTGAAGAAATAGTTCCAGTATTTATGAAGACAACCAGAAAAACCATGATTCATATATAGTATGAGATGTAGGGGGAGCAATCCCCATATTTAAAATTGAGTGGCAGTTGGTGTAGTACATTATTTGGGTCATGGAGACATGACTACAATGAAAGATAGAGTTACCTCCATGAAAGAAGAAGAGTTATCTTTAGTATCAGTTATTGAGCCACCCTCAGTTTCAGATGAAGTTGTTGTCGTTATAGAAGAAGAGGAGTTACTCTCATATTTTAGCAGCCACAGTGAGGATGAAGCAATCATTCTCATTCGTAGAGCAAGTGTAGGTGCAGAGTCCCATTTTCAGAAGGAACAGTTGCAGAGAGAGTAGAGGACATACTCCCAGACAGTGAGATAGATAAGTGCTTTGCAGAAAGCACATAGAGTGAGCACATGATTGTGCATATTGAGTTACAGTTGAGAAAGTGTACCAGACTGGTACAATGTAATGAGAAAAATTGATCTGAAGATTGAATATAGAAAGACTCATGTCTTCCAGCTGAGGAAGGATATTTATGTGTTGAAGCAAGCTCCTAGAGCTTGATATTGCAGAGGATAGACAGTTTTCTGACGAGCTTGGGCTTTACCAAGAGTAAAGTTGATTATAACCTCTACCTTAAGGTTATGAATGATGAGCTGGTGATATTGTTGTTGTTTGTGGATGACTTATTCTTAACTGAAGAAGAAAAACTCATCACCGAATGTAAGAAGAAGCTCGCTTCAAAATTTGAGATTAAAGACCTTGGCCTAATGCATTATTTCTTAGGTCTTGAGGTATGGCAGAGCCCAGAGAGAATCTTCCTTAACCAAGGGAAGTATGCAGTTGAAATCCTAAAGATATTTGATATGTTGGAGTGCAAGTCCATGAATACACCCATGGAAATGAAGCTGAAGCTTCTCGTCGACACTTCGTCAGAATTGATTGATGTCACGCTATATAGATAGATCATTGGATCGTTGATGTGTCTGACGAACACCAGACCAGATATTTTTTTTGTCATGAACACTTTGAGTCAGTTTATGGTAGAACTCAGACATGTTCACCTAGTTTCTGCAAAACATGTGATGAGGTACCTTAAGGGTACATTAGATTATGGTCTCAATTATGATGGAGATCATAATTTCACACTGAGTGGGTACACTGATTTAGATTCGTCTGGAAGTGTCTCTGACAGGAAGATCACTTCAGGATGTTGTTTCAGTTTGGTATCATCCATGATCTCATGGCAGAGTAAGAAGCAATCAAGCATTTCTCTTAGTACAATGGAAGCAGAATACATTGTTGCATGTTCTGCCAGTTGTGAATCCATATGGCTTCATAAGTTGCTGACTGGTCTATTCAAACTAGAGATGGAAGCAACCACGATCCTATGTGATAACCAAAGTTGCATAAAGATGACAGAGAATATTGTATTTTATGACAAGTCGAAACACATAGAGAACTAATACCATTACATCTGTGACATGGTGCAGAGAGGAGTCATAAAGCTCCAATATGTTAGCACGGATGAACAAGTTGTCGATGTGTTGACCAAGCCTCTATCTCATGTAAAGTTTGAGCACTTTCGAGATAAGCTCGGTATAGTCCAAAATGAACTCCCTCGAAAGGGGGATTAGTGTTGTGTTGAGATGTCAGTCGAGTGTCGTGCTTCCAACTTAATTTTTTTGTCGAGTTTCCATCCTACTGTTGTGCTTCCATCTTAATTGTTGTGTTGAGATGCCAGTCGAGTGTTGTGCTTCCAGCTTAATTTTTGTGTTGAGATGTCAGTCGAGTGTTGTGCTTCCAGCTTAATTGTTATGTTGATATGCCATCCAAGTGTTGCACTTTTAGCTTAATTGTTGTGTTGATATGCCAACCGAGTGTTGTGCTTCCATCTTAATTGTTTATGCCAGCTTAATTGTTGTGTTGTGATTCCACCTTAACTGTTGTGTTGTGATTCCAACTTAATTGTTGTGTTGTGATTCCAACTTAACTGATGTGTTGTGATTCCATCTTAACTAATGTGTTGTGATTCCAATTTAATTGTTGTGTTGTGATCCTAGCTTAATTGTTGTGATGATGTGCTAGCTTAATTGTTGTGATTCTAGCCTCGTGTTGATGACATGCCAGCCTCGTGTTGTGATGATGTGCCAGCCTCGTATTGTGATGATGAGCCAGCCTCATGATGTGATGATGTGTTGCCAACTTCATGATGTGATGCCAGCCTCATGGTGAAGACTCTCATCCTAATGTTGATGTTGATGATGCTCCAGCCTGCATGTTGTGATGTTGTTGTTGTTGATGATGCTCCAACCTTTGTGATGTGATATTGTTGCTTTTGATGTTGTATCAGCCTTGTGTTGTTATTGATGATGATGATGTATTAGTGTTATACTAATCCATATTGATGTAGTTGATAATGATGATGCCACTTCAGCTTCTTGTTGAATATGGTGATGATGATGCCACTTCAGCTTCTTGTTGAAGTTGATGATGATGATGCCACTTCAGCTTCTTGCTGAAGTTGATGATGATGATGCCATTTTAGCTTTTGCTGAAGATGATGATGATGATGCCACTTTAGCTTCTTGTTGAAGATGATGATGATGATGCCACTTCATCTTCTTGCTGAAGATGATGATGATGATGCCACTTTATCTCCTTGTTGAAGATGATTATGATGATGATGATGATGATGTCATTTAATCTTTCATGCCGAAGATGATGATGTTACTTTAGCCTCACGCTGAAGATGATGATGATATTTCCTTAGCCTCATGCTGATGAGGATGATGATGTCATTACAGCTCTCTGTTGTGAATGATGATATTGATGATGAAAAAAAAAATCTGATGATTTATAGATATGTTAGTCAGTGTTCCAAGATGTTGTTGATGATGCTTCCCTCTCTCTCATCTGATGTTGTTGTAGAATACCCTTCTTGTTAAGGGGGAGTGTTGAAATATTGTAACTGCAAAGAGTGTTCTAATTATTATTGATGTATTATTCATTAGATCAATCCCCTTTTGTGGATTGATCATGTCGGGTATTGTAAATGACCAAATCCCCTTTTGTGGATTGGTCAAACCCTAATTGTAATGGGATAAATGAAAATTCAACCCCGGAATATATTAAAGTGGTTATAACCACCCAAAATATATTAAAGTGGTTATAACCACCCAAAATAAGAATTCGGCCCAGCCAGTGAAAAGACACCCCGGTTCACACGTGCCAGATTGTATAAATAAGATAGGCTAGTGCCCCATTTGTTCACACACTCACTTGTTCATCAGAGTGCAAGTCTGGAGTTGCAGTTGGAGAATGAGAGAGAGAGAGAGAGAGAGAGAGGAATTTCTATATTTGTTTGAGTTATCTCTTGGCATTGTATTGGTTATCTATATTAAGGAAGTTTTTGTTGGGTTTTCTCCCCCATGAGGGTTTCCCAGGATAAATGATGTGTCTCTTGTGATTGTGTATTTCTCAGTGATCCTATTTATGCTATGATTATCTAATGAAATAAAAGAAACCTAATAATATCTTAAACCTTAACATGGTTTCAGATCTAAGTTGAAGAGAGAATCTTTCACAGAAGAAAGAGAAAAATGTCATTGTTGTCGTACATGCAAATTAGGGATTTTTATTGAAGAAGAGTTTCAACCTCAAAACCATCTAGAAAAGTGCGCCATAAACCAAGGAGTTCTTTGGCACCTTCAGTACACATTTTCAGTGGGTAGATCTCCCAGAAAGTGAAACCCTAGTTTTCACCAGTACTAGAAAACCAGAAGCACCAGTCCAGAAATCCGCTGGTCAAGTTTGAGGGGGTAAAAGTTGGATTTTCAAAAATCTGACTGCACCAGCTTACTTGCCTCAGCTCAGCGCATCTATCCCTTGGATGAGAATTTCAAAATTTTAAGTTTGAAAAATTAGGGTTTCCTCATAAAAACCTAAGTTGTAGTTGCAGTTGCAGTCTCAGAACCAGTTGCAGTATCAATTGTCGTTGCAGTACTAGTTGAATTATCAGTCGTAGTACCAGTTGCAGTCACCCTTGAAGTTTTTAAGTGTTGGTGATCATTGTCATTGCTACCAGATGGTTCCACTACCTGCAAATTCTATCAGAGGTATGTACTCACATATGTTTAAATTGTTAAGCGTTAAAGGGTATTTGCAGGAGAAGGGATCTCTTGCCATAGATCCAGAAGGATCTCAAGATCCAACACATTCAGAGGAATAATGCAACCCAGGTGTGATTATTCTAATATGCATCTATTTGTTATGACATTATTTTGATCAGTGTTGCATGTTGTAGCTATGACCATCATTCTAACCTTTGGTCAAAATATGAGTCAAGGTATTAGATGGATTAAAGTTGAGACCATATACTTTATTCTCTAACCCAACCTTCTGTCAAGATAGCATATTGTCCTAGTACAAAATATAGGTTGAAAAAATCACTCGCCACCTTGAATGAAGGAGACTTGGAAGAAAAGCAACACACTCTTGAAGACGAGGCCACAGGTCCCAGGTTTGATTAAATTGATAATATTCAAAGTTGCATATGGCAAGTTACAAATAAACACTATAGTTGAGATAGCAGTCTTTGAAGAATACTATACTTGGTATCATGTGAGCATATTGAGATAAATTCTTAATGTAATCATTTGCCTGATACAAACTAACATCTCCTCTAGGAGAAATCTCTTGTGTTAGTTCTAGGTTTCCATGGAGGAATGTTTGATCACAACACTATAAGAGTGTTGAACTCATTCTGTATTGTATTTCTTACTCTTGATCTTTTCTTCAGACAAGTCACAAATGAAATCTCTAAAGGAGCCACTGTGACGATTGTTCGTGCTATTGCTTTATCTACTATTATCAAAAGAGTATTATTCATGCTTGTTGTTTTGTTGACCTTGTTTCAAGTCACAGGTGATAACTCTAAGGAAGCTATAGTGAAGGTTGTTGAAGGAAACATATTATATGAGAAATGAAGTAGAGTATGTACATGACCATATACACTCATGTACCAAAGAAGATGAAGAAGAAGCTATCTCTTGAGATTCAGAGTATCTCATATGAATATTGATTGAAAGGAGCAGAAGGCTCCAAAGATGACCGAACATTAGAATGCGAAGAAAATCTCGTTTGAAACATGACTTTATATTTAGACTTGGTATTCAACACCAAGTATACCCTGTAAGAGATGATGAAGTCCTTATAGACTCAGAAGAAATCGAGAGTAAGCCTGATCTCTGAAAGTATTAGATGAAGAGTCAACATCCATGACTGGGAGACAGATGTTGTGAGAAGACTAGATCGTAGCTTCAGAAACTTCTAGGAGATATGAATTATCCTGGGAAGATTCCATTGTTTCAGTGACAAAGAAAAATGTCAGTCAGAAAGACTAGGATATGGATTATTCCGTGAGAAGAGAAGTCAGTATTGACTTCCAATATTGATCTATACAGATCAAACATGTTGCAGATATACAAAGCCCGATGTATGTCCAGAGGATTCTCCAAACAAAAGGGAGAAGACTATGATGAGACACTTATTTAAGAAATAGTTCCAGTATTTATGAAGACAACCAGAACAACCATGATTCATATATAGTATGAGATGCAGGGGAAGCAACCCCCATATTTAAAATTGAGTGGCAGTTGGTGCAGTACATTATTTGGGTCATGGAGACAAGACTACGATGAAAGATAGAGTTACCTCCATGAAAGAAGAAGAGTTATCTTTAGTATCAGTTACTGAGCCACCCTCAGTTTCAGATGAAGCTATTTTCGTTATAGAAGAAGAAGAATTACTCTAGGATTTTAGCAGCCAAAGTGAGGATGAAGCAATCATTCTCAGTCGTAGAGAAGGTGCAAGTGCAGAGTCCCAGTTCCAGAAAGAACAGTTGTAGAGAGAGTAGAGGACATACTCCCATACAGTGAGACAGATAAGTGCTTTGCAGAAAGCACATAGAGCGAGCACATGATTGTGCAGATTGAGTTGCAGTTGAGCAAGTGTACCAGACTGGTACAATGTAATGAGAAAAATTGATCTGAAGATTGAATATAGAAAGACTCATGTCTTCCAGTTGAGGAAGGATTTGCATGTGTTGAAGCAAGCTCCTAGATCTTGATATTCCAGAGGATAGACATTTTTCTGACGAGCTTGGGATTTACCAAGAGTAAAGTTGATTATAACCTCTACCTTAAGGTTATGAATGATGAGCCAGTGATATTGTTGTTGTATGTGGATGACTTATTCTTAACTGAAGAAGAAAAACTCATCACCGAATGTAAGAAGAAGCTCGCTTCAAAATTTGAGATGAAAGACCTTGGCCTAATGCATTATTTCTTAGGTCTTGAGGTATGGAAGAGCCCAGAGAGAATCTTCCTTAACCAAGGGAAGTATGTAGTTGAAATCCTAAAGAGATTTGATATGTTGGAGTGCAAGTCCATGAATACACCCATGGAAACGAAGCTGAATCTTTTGGTCAACACTTCGTCAGAATTGATTGATGCCACTCTATATAGATAGATCATTGGATCGTTGATGTGTCTGACAAACACCAGACCAGATATATGTTTTGTCATGAACACTTTGAGTCAGTTTATGGTAGAACCCAGACATGTTCACCTAGTTGTTGCAAAACATGTGATGAGGTACCTTAAGGGTACATTATATTATGGTCTCAATTATAATGGAGATCATAATTTCACACTGAGTGGGTACACTGATTCAGATTGGACTAGAAGTGTCTCTGACAGGAAGAGCACTTCAGGATGTTGTTTCAGTTTGGGATTATCCATGATCTCATGGCAGAGTAAGAAGCAATCAAGCATTGCTCTCAGTACAATGGAAGCAGAATACATTGTTGTGTGTTCTGCCAGTTGTGAAGCCATATGGCTTCATAAGTTGTTGACTGGTCTATTCAACCTAGAGATGGAAGAAACCACGATCCTATGTGATAACCAGAGCTGCATAAAGATGACAGAGAATCATGTATTTCATGACAATTTGAAACACATAGAGATTCGATACCATTACATCCGTGACATGGTGCAGAGAGGAGTCATAAAGCTCCAATATGTTAGCACAGATGAACAACTTGCCAATGTGTTCACCAAGCCTCTATCTCGTGTAAAGTTTGAGCACTTTCGAGATAATCTTGGTATAGTCCGAAAGGACCTCCCTCTATAGGGGGAGTAATGTTGTGTTGAGATGCCAGCCAAGTGTTGTGCTTCCAGCTTAATTGTTGTGTCAAGATGTCAGCCTATTGATGTGCTTCTATCTTAATTGTTGTGTTGAGATGTCAGCCGAGTGTTTTGCTTCCATCTTAATTGTTGTGTTGATATGTCAGTCAAGTGTTGTGCTTCCAGCTTAACTGTTGTGTTGAGATGTCAGACGAGTGTTGCGCTTGCAGCTTAATTGTTGTGTTGAGCGCAACTCTGGAGTTGTAGTTGGAGAAGAAGAAAGAGAGAGAGAGAGAGAGGCACATTCTTGGGAGAGGACTTTATGTATTTGTTTGAGTTATCTATTGGCATTGTATTGGCTATCTATATTAAGGAATTTTTTGTTGGGTTTTCTCCCCCATGAGGTTTTCCCAGGATAAATGATGTGTCTCTTGTGATTGTGTATTTCTCAGTGCTCCTATTTATGCTATGGTTATCTAATGAAATAAAAGAAACCTAATAATAGCTTAAACCTTAACAAGATATCCCATATTTTGAAATGATATGCCCCAAATAATGGATATGCTTTTGATAGAATGAGCACTTACTCAATTTGGCATACAGTTGGTGATCTCTTAGCACTTGCAACACCATCCTCAAATGTTTTTCATGCTCTTCCTCTGGCTTGGAATACACTAGGATGTCATCCAAAAAGACTATGACAAACTTTCCTAGATATTCCCTGGATACACCATTCATTAAACACATGAAAATAGTGGGTGCATTTGACAACCCAAAAGGAACCACTATGAATTCATAATGACCATACCTTGTTTTGAAGGCGGTCTTGTTGATGTATTCGTCTTTGATCCTTACCTGGTGGTATCCTGAACTGAGATCTATTTTTGAAAATATCTTGGCATCCTTCAACTAATCAAAGAGATCATCAGTCCTTGGCAAAGGATACTTGTTCTTAATAGTCACTTTGTTCAACTGTCTGAAATCGATGCACAATCTTAACGTCCCATCTTTCTTTTTCACGAACAGGATCGGGGTACCCCAAGGTGACACACTTGGGTGTATATGCCCATTATTTAGAAGTTCTTCAAGTTGCAATTGCATTTATTTCAGCTATAGTGTACTCATTCTGTAAGGATTTTTCGACATTGGAGTTGTTCCAGGCATCAGGTTTATAGAGAAATCAATATCTCTCTTCGGGGGTAGTTTGGGTACCTTCTGGAATACATCTCCAAAATCCTTTAATACTGCATGGTCTTCAATAGTTGATACCTTATCCTTAGGTGCCTCTTCCATATGAACTGCAAATAATTGGCAGCCTTTCATGTAGTACCTCTTCAACTGCATTGTTGAGATTTCCCTGATAGCAACTACTCTGGGAATTCCTAGGATTGTTCTTTGATTTCCTTCCTCGTCCAGGCAAGTGAATGCCTTGTTACGACAGTCTAATATGGCATGGTGTTGGTCCAACCAATCCATCTCAATTAGACAGTCATACAAACCTAAAGGTAAGATGTTAAATTCATCCCTTGAGCTCAGTCCATTCATTTCCACTGGACAGGACTTAACCAACTCAACAACCTTTCTCTTGGCTCCTATAGCCAGTTGCACTAACCAAGATTTTACATGATTGATTCTTGGTAAATCCAAACTTTCCACCACTCTAGGATCTATATAACTAGGTCTAGCTCCTAAATCAATTAAAATAGTAATGGTATGGTTGTTGATCATACCTTCCACTTCAATCATATATGATTGAAACTCAGCTTACTTGTTTTTCAGGGCTGCATAGATCCTTGGTATTTTACTTCCCATGTCCTCCACTATTTCTGTCTACTGAATATTGTGGACAACTCTCACTTTGTCATTTTTGTGGGGAAAATATATGTACATGTGATTTCCTTTACAACCCCAACATTCCATAGGTAACTGTCTTGGCATTTGCCGACCTATTTCAGCCTTCCTGGGCTCTCTAAAAGATGGTTTTCCTTGAGGACTGTTTCTGAAAAAGGGTGGCTTAGTTTCCTTCTTCCTCTGATCCATCTCGAATTTCTTCTTATCATCCCAAGCCTTTTGGAAGGTAGGTTTTTCTCCTTGCTTCTCATATAAGCATTTTTCTCTTCTTATGGTTTCTTCCATAGTTTTAGGATCATCATACTAGATCTTCGCACCGATGGAAGATGGCAATCCACTCAGATACCTTTGAATTTTGACAATCTCGTCCTTGATGAAAGGAACGTACTTCAGCAATTCCAAAAACCTCCATTCATATTCATCAATGGACATGCAACCCAACTTGAGTTCAAATAACTCTTTCATCTTTATGTCATAGTATCTCTTAGTCAAGTATTTCGTTTCGAAATACTTATTGAATTCCTCCCAAGTAAAAATTTTCTCTTTAATGTGTTTCACCTGCACAAGTTGATCCCACCACATGGATGCCTTTCCTTTCAGTTGATACATTGCAATTCTTCCTTCTACATGAGAGGAATAATTCTGCAGTTGGAAATATTTCCTCATGCCAAGAATCCATGTCTCGACATCTTCCTCCTTCTAGTGTTCTCCATCAAACGTAGGAGGCTTAATCTTATTCATTTCACCCTTCAGTTCATCCACTCCAGATCTTCGGTCTTTTCTGGTAGGGGATGGGCTTGAACTACTGTCTTCCCTCCTCTTGGAGTGTCCTTGGGAGTGATGATGGTGTCTACCAACACTCCTTGATTTTATCTTCTCATTAGGGAACCTGTGACTTCCCGATTTATTGGAGTCATTTTCCTTCTCCAATTTCCTTTCTATCCTTTCCGGGATGTGCATCAACTTTAGGTCCCTGTCTTTCATGAGCTTCATGTTATCTGCTCAGTGATGTTGGACATGTTTCTGCAATATTTCAATGATTTTCATCATTTTTCCTTCCTTATCTATCTCTTCTCCATGCCCATTGGATTTCAATCCTTCAATTCCCAAATGATAATCCATTCCTCTAGCTTCATTCTCTGAGCTGGAAGCATTTTGTGTCTCCTCTATTTCTCTGCACTAAGCGAAAATTTTGTTTGGTTTTGGAAATCATTGAATCTACAACACAATGTGTAATCAACCGAAAATTGTCAGGCCATCAGTCCTTAACAATTTCCACTGTATTCATAAACCAATATAATTCAAGAAAACGTTCACAATTCCTTCTTTGTGATTCTCGATAAACCAAGAATCCCTGCAGATCCTTTCGTTATGCAACAGATTTTCGGGCACTACCCCCCTTCTCTTAGCCCCCAACCCACATGACCACGACTATGGCCTAGTGCTAGCTCGATAGGCACTTACACAGGACTTTGGGCCTACATCTTCAAAAAATTTCAAACACATCTCAACAGTCTCTCGGAGTTCCAAATTAACGAATTCGTTAAGTAGGGAGGATTGATGATCCATGAATACTCGGCATCTAGTGGTTGATACCCACTGTGGAACTGTAGGCATCGGAGCCTCGAAACTTCGAGGCTTCAGAACTTTGGAACTTCGAAAGTTCAGAACTTCGGAACTTCAGAATTTCAGAACTTCCCTCCTCAGCATACATTAATTCTCCCAACTTCCGAAATCCAAAATTAAAATTATGATTTTCTCTTTTTCTTTGGAACTTCAGGTTTTAGAAGTTTTTGCATCGACACATACCATTTCTCCCGATCGTCGAATTTTGAAGTTATGATCTGCCATCAGATCTACAACTCACAACCATTTGCGTGTAGATATGACGGTTCTAATCCACTTTTCACCCCGCGGCTTACCTTCTTCTCTTGACTTGATATAACGGTAAGTATTCCAGGTTAACCTTCCTACACTTTCTCCAGATCTAATGGTCGTGAAGGATTCTCCTTCTTTTGAATAGATCCCATGGACCACATTACTTTGCGTCCCAATACCACGTCTGTCGTGGTTTTATAATACCGCTACACCTCCTGAGCTTCATAACACGACCAAGGTAACCTCTTGGCACTCAGGCATGTTCTAGGGTTCGAAATTGGTTCCTCTTGACACAATTTCTACCTGAAACCTTGGTTCTCATGACCACTTATCCGGTCCATCCAAGCTCAGTGCTTGAAACCTTGGTTCTGAACTTAAATTTTGTCCATTTCGGCAACAATTCTTTTTTGAAATGTTTTCTTCAACTTCCATTAACATGGCCCATCTAAGCTCAGTGTTGAGAACTTGGCTCTGATACCAATTTGTAATGTCCCCAACCACCAATGGGTCAAGAAACACCACTACTCTGACACTTCACTTAGCTCTGATACCAATTTGTAATGTCCCCAGCCACCAACAGGCTGGGAAACGCCATAGAGGAACATACATATATATATATATAATTCATTTCTAATTAATTCAAAACAAATAACACAGAGTTACTACTACCATACATACTCAAATGGAATTAACAGTAATTCAAACATACAACAGAATACATGATAGAATTTAAGAATCACAGTCATGCATAACATATATAATTAAGCATGGAAATGATACTTATATTTTAACTAGAGTAAAACCACCAACTGCGTGCAGACCTTCCACGAACCTCCCAGCCTTAGACCACACTGCTCATCACTCTCAGCAATAGGTCACCCCCGAGCTGGGACTAAACTCCACCAGGAAAGGGATTCCTAGGCTAGGCAAGGTCAACAGGAAAGTCACACATTTAATAGGAAGGAATCTCTCCCAGGAGCCACTTATGCCCACTGCTCACAAACTCTCATTCCCCACATGTATGTCCCACCCCAGGAGTATACACCTTCACTGTCACACAGTCCATCAGCTGCTCCACCTCCCTTACCTTGGGCTTCACTAACAGGACGGACCGAAATTCTCAAAGCTCTGTAGTAGCTACGGGACTCCCTCCATGAGAACTCACTTCCTCAGCACACTCTCTCACCTGGAGAGAGTTTCTCATAGGCCTGACAACCTGCTTCTTCAATCCAAAACAACCTCTCTCACCTGGAGAGAGAGTTTCTCACAGGCATGACAACCTGCCTCTTCAAAACACAATAGCTAATTCGGGTAAGGCAAGGGACAACTTGATAATTACAAAAGTGCAAAATTGTCACAGGTTCAATAATTGTTGAAATGGCTGATTGCGGGCTTGCTCAGTGTGTGAGTGAACTCATTGGGAGAAAAACGGGGTAGACTGGTCTAGCCTAGCTGAGATGGTGAAAGCCAAAGCGTCCTCTGTGTGAATTCCCCTGCCTCCGTGAGTGAGTCCCCCAACAGTAAGAATTCCCCCCCTTAAGTCTACATGTGCCTGAGCCGACACTTGTTTCTCATGAAGCACGTTCCTTCCCCAGGAACTTAAGATAAAAACATATGCCTTTGGAATAATAATAATAAATTATTATTCTCTTGGACTTAAGCCCCTAGACTTAGCCCCTCTTTCCAACCTCTCAGCCCCCTCTCCCTTACCCAGCCTAGTGGAGCTTAGTCCCCCATCACTCTTTCTTCGTGGTCGGTCTACATGCAGTGATGTTTTTATATTAATAATATGAATATTTACATGTACAAAACAGGCTCCTGGGCTTTAACACCTAGGCTCTTCGGCCTAGTAACACATAAGCCTACCATCTTATAATTGCTCGGATCACCAGCCTACAAAACATGTTTACAATTCATAAATACAAATGGGGCTCGTCCTTGGGGTATTACAGCAGGTCTAGTCACTTGACTACCTCTGCTAAAATTAGGTTCTTCTGATTGTCACTATCGACGATGAAATGCAGCAGAGTTCCCTTTACCCACATCTGTGAGTGAAAGAGGTGTTCCCCTTCCTCTGGTTCTTCTGGTTATCTTGGTTGGACTTTGGTGGTAGTGACGGTGGCACTATGTTTGACATCAATGATCCACTTCCCACTTTCTAGATTTGATTCAGAGTCAGAATATGCCTCTGACTCGGAAGCTTTTAGCTCGACCACCAGTGACTGCTTGGAGCGACATTCTTCGATGTTGTTTCAAGGGATTTTATGGTATTCACACCATTTTCCTCTGTCCTTATTTGACTTATCATTACCCTTCTTGGGTTGCGTCTTGGACTAGTTTTCCTGAGAGTGAACATCTTTGCTATGTCCCTTGTTTTTTGGGTTGGGTCTGCCTTTTCCCTGCTTTGGTTGTGAGGTGTTTGCAAATCCAAACTCTCACCTCTTCTTCTTAAATTTATGCTCGATCTTGACATCATATATATAAGCCGCACCTAATGATGCGATGTCCAGAAAATCCATTTTTGTTTGAATATATCTATGTAGACAGCCACGGTATTTGAGCATCAGATGTCGTCCAGAGTCTTTGATACCCAACTTGGTGTGCAGGGTATGGAAAATATTGGTGAAATATGGTATTGTTTGGTCCCTTTCCTGATGCGGTGTGGTCCATATTGTGTGCTGGTCCTCGTAGCTTCCAACAGGGGAGTATTGTTCTTTAATGGAATCCCTGAAGGAATCGCATGTGGGTGAGACCGAAAATATTGCAGATTCATCTATGGCCCTTTGCTCAGAGGAAGTATCCCACTAGTCCTTAACATGGGGGACGGCCTTAAGGAGGGGAAATGTAATATTTTCCCTGTCGGGAAAATTGTGGACCGAAAAATACCCTTCGAGCAAATTCATCCATTCATCTATAGCATTCGCATATATCGATCCTTCAAATAATGGAATATCAAAATTTACTTGTAACTTGAAGGGGGTTGCATGGCCTCTTGATGAAGATGCATCTCCTGTGGGCAGTTGTCGAAGCATCTATGCAAAATTGTCCATCATTTCATTCCTTTGTCGTGCAAGGGCTTCCTCGAGAAACTTTTTAAAAGGATCTCTTGATCCATCATCTTTCTTCTTGTCCCCCATGGGTTTTTTTCAGGCTCGGTGTGGTTGATCTTGCAAAGGCTTGAATGGTTCGAATCCCAACATATTGTACCCAGATCTTGTTGGGGACATGCACGAAGAAAAATGAATGAAAAGAAGACCGCTCTGATACCACTGATCCATATTTATGAGCGAAGAATAACAGATTGAATACAACAACACAAAGATATGGAGAACAACAATAGATATCCAGTGAACAATAACTTCTATTGAATAAATAAAATAGGTTGAAACTGTAAAATTGCAGAAATGGAAACAACTTGCTCGAATGGTGTTAGCTATCTCTGAGAAGAGATGTGGCTTTCTACTTGCATCTGTCTGAGCAGCAGAATGATTACAATGAGGCTCCAGAGGCCTTTTTAACATTAGTCATGAATGTCAAAACCCTAGACATCCAAAAACCTAACCCTAGGAGGTGAAACGCAAAAACTTATGTGGGCCCCTATGGGTAAGTTGGTACCTCAACTTATCGGGGTCGTAAATTTTGCATACGACCTCTGTTTTAGGCACGTGATAGCCCATTGGAAAGGTCTTTTCGAGAAATACACATTATGTCATCAAACTCTGACTCTGTCTAGAGTTTGACTATGGCAAGCCAAAAAAGAATTGTTTAGGGGCCCAAAACGGCCCTGGAAGTACAGAAAGATGTGCTAACATGAAAACTTCCAAAATAAGCCAATTGGATTAGATGGACGGCCACCAGTATCCACCTGGAAGATGTATAGGGCTTCAGACAGCCCCGAAATTGTAGAACCCACAATTACAAAGAAGTACAAAAGAACATCTTGAACTAAAAACTATTGAGAGGAGTCAGTTGGAATAGGTGGGTGGCCACCAATATCCACCTGGATTAGTTTTATACAATATCTCCCCCCACCCCCCATGTAAAACACAATTTATTAGATTTTACATAATATCTCCCGCAACCCCTACCTATGGGAGAAGATTTGATCTAAAACATAATAAATTATGTTTTACATAGGTAGGGGATGGGGGAGATATTATGTAAAACGAAATAAATTATATCATACATAGGTAGGGGGTGGGGGAAGATATTATGTGAAACATAAATTATTATATTTCTTATAATATCTCCCCCACCCCCATAAATTATTATGTTTTGCATAATATCTCCCCCACCCTCATTAAATTTATCATATTTTACAGAATATTTACCCTACCTCACCCACATTAAATTTAGTATGTTTTACATATTACTTACCTCACCCCCACCCTCACTCTCATTATTATTTTATGAGGGTGAGGGTGGAGGGATATTTTATGTAAAAAGTAATCAAATATGTTTTACATAGGTAGGGGGTGGGGGGAGATATTATGTAAAACATATTTTTTATCTCCTCCCACCCCTACCTATGTAAAACGTAATTTATTATGTTTTTCATAATATCTCCCCCGCCCTCACCCTCATTATTATTTTACAAAATGAGTTATGTAAAAATTAATAAATTGTTTTTTACATAATTAGGGGGTGGGGGGGGAGATTATGTAAGACATAATAAATTACTCCACCCCCTACCTATGTAAAACATAATTTTATTATGTTTTACATAATATATCACTCACCTCCACCCCCGCCCTCGCCCTCATTACTAGTTTACAAAATGAGATTCAAGGTTGAGGGAGATTTTGTGTAAAACTTAATAAATTATATCTCCCCCACCCCTACCTATGTAAAACATAATTTATTATTTTATAAAATGACGATCAAGGTGGAGGGATATTTTATGTAAAAAGTAATAAATTATGTTTTACATAGGTAGGGGGTGGGGGATATATTGCGCCTTCTACCTATGTAAAACATAATTTATTAATTTTTACATAATATCTCACCACCCCCACCCTCAGGGTGGGGGAAGATTATTATGTAAAATTTAATAAATTATGTTTTACATAGGTAGGGGTGGGGAAGATATTATGTGAGTAAAAGTTGAACCATAGTTGCACGGGAACCGTTCCCACATCTCTAGCATATTTGAAACTCCTTGGTGTGGTTTTGGGAACTTGGGAACAAGTACAAAAAGTCCTCAATTGGTTGGGAAGGGTTTTGGGAACTTGGGAGCTTCAACATCAAGGAAATGGGAGCTTGGGAACACATTTTATAATTTTTTGTATTACTAAGTACCAATTTTGGATATTATTAAATTAAAGTGTAAATATTTGTATTCCATTGTTAAAAACACATAATTTATTACAAATATTTTTATTATGTTTATTCAAAATATCACCATAAAACAATGATTAAACTACATATAAATATTATTCCAAAAATTATTTAAATAGAAAAGCTTAGTAATACTCACTTTATAGTTGTGGATATGAAAAAAATTTAATGCATGTATGTTTGTCTTCAAACCCAGACTAAACATGAAAGTTCATTAAATCAATACCATGTCCATGGCAAGCATTTGCTCAAATAATGCTTCAAATTTACCAAGGTGTTTGAAGTTTATATATGTAAAGTTTAATTTTAAAAAGATGTTAAAATTTTATATATGTATTTTGTTTCTCGTTTTCTAATGGAATCTTTATGGATATTAAAGTGTCAATATTGTATTAAATATATTCACATAATTATTATCACAAATTAAATTAACAATTTAGATATTATAGTTGTTCTAGTAGGAGAAACCTTGTCGTGGATTGACATTCAATTTTATTGAAATAAATTTAAAATGTATCATTATCTACATATATTGTAATCTAACATATTTTTTATACTTTTTTAATATATAATATTGTCACTCCCAACTTGACATTTCCTATAAATTTGGGGAAAATTTCTACTAGTTCTGGACACTTGTATCCACGTTCCAGAAACGCTTGCAACATTGTTTACATAACATATTCTCCCACCCCTACCTATGAAAAACATAATTAATTATGTTTTACATAATATCTTCCCTACTCCCACCCTTATTATTATTTTACATAATGAGGGTGTGGGTGGGGGGAGATTTTATGTGAAACTTGATAAATTATGTTTTACATAGGTAGGGGGTGGGGGGAAATTTTATGTGAAACATGATAAATTATGTTTTGCATAGGTAGGGAGTGAGGGGAGATATTATGTAAAACACAATATCAATTATGTTTTACATAATATCTCCTCCCACCCCCTACCTATGAAAAACACAATTTATCATTTTTTACATAATATCTCCCTCACCCCAACCTTCATTTATAAAAATTATGTTTTACATAATATCTCCCCCGACCTTTGTAAAACATAATTTATTAGATTTTAAATAATATGTCCCCTACCCCCAACCTCATTTATTGTTTTTATAATATCTCCCCCCACCTTCTACCCATGTAAAATAATAAAATCCACTCCCACCCCCATCCCCTACCTATGTAAAATATAACTTATTATGTTTTACATAAAATCTCCCCCAACATGGTGGGGGTTATGGGAGATTTTATGTCATTCATTTATGAGGTTGGGAGTTGGAGGAAATTTCATGTAAAAATTAATAAATTATTTTAAATGAGGGTGGGGGTTGGTAGAGATTTTATGTACAACTTGAGTGGGCCTAATGGTTATGAACATGTGTTTCCTACTAGGATGTCATAGGTTCAAATCCAAAGGGGCGTAGGGTATGTACACCTATATAGACTTTAGCAGTCAAATCATTGCATGGAAGGGGTCCCTTGTCCCATAAATAAGGGGGTCTCATACACCAATTTGGTGTTTGCCTTGGTCGTGACCTTAAAATTATATTATTATTATTAAATTATGTTTTACATAGGTAGGGGGTGGGAAATTTTATGTAAAATATAATAAATTATGTTTTACATAGATAAGGGATAGGGAGAGATACTATGTAAAATATAATTTACTCTCATTTATGAGGGTGCGGGTGGTGACAGATTTTATGTAAAACATAATAATTATGTTTTACATAGGCAAGGGGTGGGGGTGATATTATGTAAAATATTATGTAAGATATTATTAATAGAAATCAAGTATTGTTGTATTTCGTTGTCTCTGGCAATTTTCATGAGCATTTCATTGTAATTTCTCTGCTTTCTTTTCGTTCCGAAAATAATCTGAATCAGTGGTATCAAAGCAGGCTTCTCTTAATCGCTTTTCAGTGCATGACCCCAACGAGGTCCGAGTATAGCCAATTGAGTCTCAAGTTTGTCTCTCTTGAGGAAAATCACTCTCGCATGCCCAAGAAACCCTCAATGGAGACAGAAAAGAAAAATGGTGGAGCAGAAGATTCTATTAACCCGTTGCTTGAGTAAGCTCTCACATGATAGAGGGACAAAATGATGGAGATTTTTTCACACATCCTTCAACACATGCCAATAGCAACATCCGCATCTTCATCAAGCGGCCATTTTTTAGGAACCTCTCCCTTCAAGGTACAAGTTAATTTTGATATTCCCATATTTGAAGGTCAGATAGATGTGGATGTCCTAGAAAAATGGTCAAATATATTAGAAGGTTATTTCTCTATTCAAAAAAAATTCGACAGGGAAAAGATCACCTTCGCACTCCTCAAGGCTCCCCCCCATGTCAAACATTGGTGGGAAACTTACTGGGAGAAAAGTTCCACAAAGGAATCTGGAATATATGGGGCCAAGCCAACTTGGTATTTTTTTTGTGGATGTGGTCAAAGAATATTATTATCCTGTTGATAACTATGAATACCAGTACATGAGATGGACCACACTGCAGCAAGAGAAGAGCCAAACAGTGTCGAAGTTCACAAATACTTTCCATACCTTACACACCAAGCTAGGTATCAAAGACTCTGAGCGACATCTAGTTCTGAAAAACTGTGGGGCTCTACATAGGTACATCCAAACCAAAATGGATTTCCTAAACATCTCATCATTGGAAGTTTCCTATCGATATGATGTCAAAATCGAGCAGAAATTTAGGCACCAGAACAAATGGGAATTTGGGTCTACAAATATGCAACAACCAAAGCACTTTAAAGATGACCCTAACCAACAACCTCTAGACAACCAGTCCAAGACACAGGACAAAAATGGTAAAGTAAAGACGAAGAATGAAACTGGCAAGTGGTGTGACTTCCACAAAATCCCCTGGAACAAAACCGATGAATGTCGCTCGAAACAGTCATTGGTGGTCGAGGTCAAAGACACGGAGCCAAACTCTGATTCGGAATCCGATCCAGAAAATATTGAAAATAGATAGATCATCGATGCAAACCCCACTGCTACTGTCATGACCACAACAATTTAGCTAGAAGAACCAGTAGATCCTGAAGAGGGGGATCACCTCTTCCATTCACAGATGTGGGTGAAGGGGACCCCATTTCATTTCATTGTTGATAACGGCAGCCAGAAAAACCTCATCTCAACTAAGGTCGTCAAATAGTTGGGGTTGTCGACAACACCACACCTGCAGCCATACAACATTGGGTGGCTTCACCAGGGATGAGATCTTCACATCAGCCAGCAGTGTCACCTATCCTATGGCATACATCCCTTCAAGGATGAGGTAGTGTGTGATATTTCCCCTCTTGATGTCTATGATGTTGTTTTGGGCTAACCATATATGTGGAAACGGTATGTTGTCTATGAGTCTAGACCCTGTAGTGTCATTATTACTCTGGGAGGTCAACTCTACAGGATACCAGAGGTAGTTCCGACTATTGCTCCACCAAAACAGCACCGCAAGGTAATCTCTCATACTGCAAAATTCATCCTCTTCACGGTCTGTTCAAAGGATGCACAGAACACCACTACAACCACTGCAGCCTCAACACCTTCTATCCAGCAAAAATATATTTTCGAAGAGACAAAAGATATTGTTTCTTCACCTACAATGGTGCCTACACAATTCCCCATCCAACCCAGAGACAACAGGTTGGTGGAAAAGATTAAACCCCTCCAACAATAGGTTTGTGACAGTCTTCCACAACCCAAGAAGCACAACTTCTCCATCAAGGCATGCAATTCACCAAGCTTCAGATTCAGAAAATGATTTCCCCTCTTCCCCGAGCACTCAATGCAATGGAAACCATTTCTTCCTAAGAGAGGAGGATTGATTCAGGTGGATATTGGTGGCCACCCATCTAATCCAACTGGATCCTCTTGTCATTTTTTAGTGCAGCACGTTCTTATGTACTTCTTTGTAATTGTGGTTTATACACTTCCGGGGCTATCGGAATCCCTACACATCTTCCAAGTGGATACTAATGGCCTCCCACCTAATCCAACTAGCTTATTTTGTATGTTTTCATGACAACACATCTTGTTGTACTTCCAAGGCCATTTTGGGGCACTAAACAGTCGTTTTTTGCCTCGCCACAATCAAACTATAGACAAAATTAGAGTTTGATGGCATAATGTGTAGTTCTCGAAAAGACCTTTCCAACAGGCTATCAAAAGCGTAAAACGGAGATCGTATGCAAAAGTTATGACCCTGGGAAGTTAATGTACTAACTTACCCAAATGGGGCCCACATGACTTTTGGAGTTTCATCTCCTAGGGTTAGGTTTTTGGATGTCTAGGGTTTTGGCATTCATGTTTATCATAAAAATTCCTTCAAAGCCTCATTTTAATCATCTTCTTGTGAATAAGCGTAGTCGTCACATCTCTTCTTAGAGATAAAGTTGCCACCATTCTAGCGAGTCTTGCACTCTGTATTTTTACAGTCTCTTTACAATTATTTCATTAATAGAAATCAAGTATTGTTGTATTTCTCTGTTTCTAGACATTTTCATGAGTAATTCATTGTATTTTTTTTTTCTTTCATCTCGTTCTGAAAATAATCTCGATTAGCGGACCTATGTAAAACACAATTTATCACATTTTACATGATATTTCCACCACCTCCTACCTGTGTAAATTATGTTTTACATAATATCTTCCCCCACCTTTGTAAAACACAATTTATTACCTTTTACATGTACAAACTGAGTGGGCCTAATGGTTAAGAACATTTGTTTCCTCCTTGGAGGTCACAGGTTCAAATCCATATGGGGGTAGGGTATGTACACCTCTGTAGACTTTAGCAGTCAAATCCTTGCACGGAGGGGGTCCCTTGTCCCACAAACAAGGGGGTCTCATACACCAATTTGGTGTCTGGCTTGGTCGTGAACTTAAAATTATATTAGTATTATTGTTATATCTCCCTCACCCACACCCTCGCCCTCATTTATGATGTTTTACATATTATTTCCCCCCACCTCCTACCTATATAAAACACAATTTATTATGTTTTACCTAAAATCTACTCTCATCCCCTACTTATGTAAAACATAATTTATTTATGTCCGTCATTTATCGAGGTGGAGGTTGGAGGAGATTTTATGTAAAACTTAATAAATTATGTTAAATGGGGGTGGGGGTTGGTCGATATTTTATGTAAAACCTAATAACTTATGTTTTAAATAAGTAGGGGGTGGGGAGAGATATTATGTAAAACATGTCTCGCCCTCATTTATGAGGGTGAGGGTGGGGAGAAATTTTATGTAAAACTTAATAAATTATGGTCTACATAGATAAGGGGTGGGGGTTGAGGTTTAGCACCCTTACCATCCACGAACGTGGGGAAGTATTAGTGAGTTTCCTGTGCCTGTTTTCCTGGTGAAAATAGATAAGCGATGGGGGAGATATTATGTAAAATATGTTTTACCCTCATTTATGGGGGTGGGGGAGATTTTATGTAAAACATAATAAATTATGTTTTACATGGGTAGGGGGTGAGAGAAGATATTATGTAAAACATAATTTGTTATGTTTTATGTAATATCTCTCCCCACCCGGTACCTATGTAAAACATAATTTATTACATTTTACATACTTAATATCTCCACCCACCCCTACCTACCTAAAACATAATTTATTACCTTTTACGTAAAATCTCTCTTAGAGTGGGGGAGATTTGATGTAAAAGGTAATAAATTATGTTCTACATAAATAGGGAGTGAGGGGAGATATTATGTAAAACATAAGATTTGGTGTAAAAGGTAATAAATTATGTTTTACATAGGTAGGAGGTGGGGGGAGATATTATGTAAAAAATAAGATTTGATGTAAAAAGTAATAAAGTATGTTTTACATAGGTAGGGGGTGGAGGAAGATATTATGTAAAACATAATTTATCTCCCTCCACCCCTTACCTATGTAAAACATGATTTATCATGTTTTATATAAAATCTCCCTGGACCCTATTCTCATTTATAGGTGGGGCAAAGACCCTCTCTTTTCTCAACTTTCCATAGTCACTTGTTCACCCAACCCAACCTTTCTTTTTTACCCAACCCGGTACCTTATCATCCCTTGTAGCATTGCTCAATGTACCAAAACCTTGGCATCCACTTGGAGCGCTCCATGGAGAGTTATCATCATTCTCGCTCCCAGGGCACCGAGCACCACCAATTTTCATTGTGCAACCTAGTCTCACTTTTTTAATTTTCTTGATTTTAAAAATACATTTTCTTTAAATATCATTTTGGAAAGTAGAAAAATTGTGTCCATAAGATTTCTAGATAAATACTGTGTAGGAAGTTTTTGAAACGTCCAACGTTTCGAGTGGACACTCCACCTATCATAAAAGACTAAAATCTATAAGATGTTAGAATAGAGTAATAATGAATAATATTTAAAGGAAATGATGGGTAGAAAATTTATCGATATTTTGTTAAATTACCAAAAAAAACAAAAACCTTGATCCAATTTTCAAACTTAACAAACACATTTGAATGTTTTTAGTTCTTATTTATTAATTAATTTTTTCATTTTTAATATATACTTTTTAAAATATGATTTAAGTAATTATGAATGTTCTCGGAATTTAGATATGAATGTTCTTGGAATTTAGTTAAACTACCATAGTAACAAAACCAAACCAATTTTCAAGCAAATTGAATCCAACTCTAATAAAACAAATAACCAACATATTTGTCATTTTTTAATTTGTATGTGTACACACACTCAAAGTGAATTCGTGAATACTAAGTGTAGACATGGTGAGAATGATAAAATATAGACAAGAACAACAAGATGGCGTAAAAGGCTCATTAGCCAACACTATTATATTCACATCATTGTTACATATTTATAGTACAATGGGTGATGCCACCTCATAGAGAGATTTTCTCTAGATCCTAAAATAATGCATGATGACTAGGATAGGCAATATTAACTAACTCATTAGTCACCACTTGAGGATATATTACTAATATCCTAAATGAATAATACAAATATAGGTGACAATTTAGACTTAGTGATTGGTTAAGGTAAGACATAGGCTAACAATACCCCACCCCCCCCCCC
>ML781529.1:93318-142146 GCA_009831015.1 Picea engelmannii | reverse complement strand
ATATATATATGGAAACCTAATCAGCTAGGGTTATGGTATCATTGACTTGAAGGAATGTAAAAAGTTAAGTAATAGTGTAATGAATACAAATCCAAAGGTCAATACTATGTATATATACTTGTATCATATCAATAATAAAATGTGGTATCAATACTATTTATCTTGTGTAATATACCTAAAGTATATTACATTTATTATCATGTAATAATATGTTATAGGTTTTCTATTATGTAAATAGGCATTATAATGTAAATGATATGTCATGACCTTTGATCTATGATAAGTCATGACTTTTGTCAAGGACATGACTTATCATTCCCTACATGTATTCTATCTCACATGATATCAAGTAAATATGTAAAATGGATAGTAATTAAAATATTATTTATTATGAATATATGGAATTATGTTATGTGTTCATGATGTTCTCATGAAGTGGACCATTTGGTATCACAGAGGTCTTTCCCATGGTCAAATTTTTAGTTGTTCAGTTATAAGAGAAAAGAAAAAGAAACAAAAAAAATAAAGAAAAAATAAGGGAAAAGAAAAAAAATAAAAAAGAATAGTGTGGTTTCAAAAAACTCACGGAAATTGCCCATGGTATTGGGAAAATACTGTAAGGAAAAGAAGTAAAAAAAAAAGGGGGGGGTAAAAATTTGATTTTATCGTTGGTGGTTTACAAGTCATGGTTTTGGTAAACCATTGGCCCATAGTATTGCCTCAGCCCATGGTTTCGATAAACCATTGGTCCGTAGTTTTTTTATATTACTATTCTTATTAGCAAGTGATATAGAAGAATAAGTATTTCATGAGTATTTTGAAAATTGGGAAACAATATTTAATTGTTTTATATTAAAGTATTAATATAAAAGTAAAATGCACTTCAATAATATTAATTACTTTATAGTAAAGTGTTAATATAAGTATTTCATAAGGAGTGAAATGGAAAATAAGGTCCAATTCACTTTTGGGTATGTTTTGGAACCTATCGATATTGTTATATGTATGTTAGGGATGATCCAAAATGAAACCGTAAGCATTGTCATTGACCTTGTTAGTCATTGGAACTATATTGATATTAAAGTGGAAAATAAATTACAACTTGCGGAAGAGGAAGTTAAAAGAGCTCTTACACAATAGTATGATTATGAGATTAATAATTTAGAATTAAACATAAATGAGTACTCCCCAAAATGTAATTTTTTTGTGTTACAAACCAAGGAAGTTGATGTAGTCCTAGGGAACTCTTGGTTGAAATCTATTGGTACTTTTACCATCAATGTTGATAAAAAGTACATATATTTTGAGCACCTTATGAATAAAATAATGTTGTGATACATTAATTCAAAGCATCTTTCCCTATCATCAGATTCATATTAGAATGAACAACAAAATCATATAGAATTAATGGAAAAGTTTTAAAAAGTGAATGAAATTCTTATTAGCAAAGATGACGAAATTGTGCAAAATCGAACAGAATTGGAGAAGTAAGATACAAAATTTTATAACTTTCAACAACAAATTAGTAATATAAAAAACACTCATAAAAAAAGAGTATGAAAATATCAATAAAGAACTATTGTCCAAAGATGAAGAAATTTATCACTTGAGAAATCATAATGAAAGTCTACTTGTAGACTCAAGAAAATGAAGAATAAAAGGAAGGCACAACAAGAAACCCAAACCATGGATAATGGCACTAGCACTGACTTGATCGACATGGAAAAACCTAATGTTCTTAACAATGAAGTTGTATTAGTGGAGGTGTTTCCAAAAGTCGATTTCAACAAACAATTCTATGGTAAAGCAACATCCACAGAATCAGTTGAAGTTGACATATCATTGATTTCCACTAATAAAGTCATAGGTTAGTCAAAGGATGTTGTTGCACCAATAAATACAAAAAAATCAGATATCATCATGATGACTCAAGTAAATCATGACAAGACTAAATCGGACATTAAGAAGGATAAAATTCCTAGGCATTCAAAGATATATGTGCCCTGAAATCAACAATGAAGAACGTATCCAGAATCTTATCATCGGAGAGTTCCAGAAAAAATCCACCTTGGATGGATTGATTTTTTTTCAATGCGGCAATATTCCCTCGTGTCTTTGTCATATTTCCTCGTGTATTCAACTTTTCAATAACAGTTACAAAATAATGTCATTCTATCATAAGAGTTTCCCATTCCCTATGCTTTGAGGACAAAGCATTTTCAAAGGGGGAAGACTTATAATATACCTAAAGCATATTACATTTCTTATCATGTAATAATATGTTATAGGTTTGTAATTATGTAAATAGGCATTATAATGTAAATGATATGTCATGACCTTTGGTCTATGATAAGTCATGACCTTTTCCAAGGATATGACTTATCATTCCCTACATGTATTTATATACATGTATTCTATTTCATATGATGTCAAGTAAATATATTAAATGGATAGTAATTAAAATATTTTTTATTATGCATATATGGAGTTATGTTATGTGTTCATGATGTTCTCATGAAGTGGACCACCAGATCCACATCATCTTGGAATTCTCTTTGTTCAGCATTTCAATCTATTGCATACAAAAATGTTCCTATGTACCCACCTGCCTCTACGCATACCCTATACATTACACTACATGCAAGTCTGTCTGTCGAATTTGTGCGCATTTCTATCACTCTGCTTGCAAATTTGTCCAGAAACGCCTATGCATGTTAGGGTTTATGTCAGTGTAACTGTTGCTCAGACTTCGTAATTGGAGTTTTCTCGACAATGTGGAATTAGGTATCAAAAACACTTGAATATACCTTTGCACATGGTGGGTGATTCGATTACTAAGATATCCCTCTTTTGAATGTGACCTAGGATCTTCTTTTGTAAACAGATCAATCTCCTAGCTCATCTCTAAATATGTTTCTTCTTTCTCATCCAGTTGATATCTAGTTTCTTAAGAAAATAAAGAATCCATTCAATTGTGTGTGCCCCGAAATCCCAACCAGCATTCATGCCTGAAGCGTGATGATGATTTGACCTACCTATGTGGGGGGAGTCCATCCAATTTCAAGTTGTGGTTTCAGTTGAGTATGTTATATGTGATGACGATGATAGAAATGATCAATGGGAAATCCCGGGATGGAGAGGTGGCTATGGAAATAGGTTAATCATGGATGAGGTGCTTAGGGTTTTATCATTTGTATTCCAAATATACGGCGTACGCAGTTAATTAATGTGGCCTTTAGCCGGAAATCAAAACGGAAGAGAGTCAATTTTGATCTATTTAAGCTTCATATTGCTAATGTATCCCACTTTGGCATAGAAATCAGTAGTGTAGTGTGAATCATCGATCTTTCATTGACGGGGTTTCGGTTAAACGCTTGGATTGAATAAACTATGTGGAGGCTCTCATGAATTCATGCAAAGTGAAACCATCCATTTGTGATTGGAATCCTCAATTCCAAAGACTATAAATTTTCCTTTATCTAAGGAGAGCAGTGGCCAAAAGGAATCTTGTATATTCCATGCTTGAGGAGCTAACATCACTGAGAACCTAAGGGTAAAATTGTTGATATTATGGTAGTTGTGGGAGGTATCAACCTCCATGTGTAACCTCTGACTAGATTACAATATTCTGGAAGCCATAGAAATCCTAAATAGATGTGTAAAAATCCTAGAAGACAAGTCGACTCAATAAAATAATTATTATTAAAGTATTAGCTTCTAAAAGGCCCAGACAAGTGACAAGAACCATTATAAATAAGAGATGATCTAGCTCATTTGTACACACTCTTTCACACTCAAGATAAGTGGTGCGCAAGTCTAGAGGAGGAGTGTAGTTGCAACGACTGTAGCTGGGAGGTGGTCTTGGTTTATGGTTTTTGGACTTTCTGCTTGGTGTGTTACCTTTGGAGAAAGGTGTGTTATCTCTTGGTTATATGTTGGGTCTGGTACTGCTTCCAAAATTATTCTATCTGTCAAGGTTATGGTGCTCGAGGGTGGTTGTGTGCCTATGGTTGGGTGACAATATTGTGATATTGTCTATGGTTAAATGAGCACATATTAACAGGTTATGGGCCCACACCACATTCAAGAAATTCTAATTGTTGGAAGGTAAAGTGGCAGTTCGTTGTGGCACCAGTTGCAATTACAACTAGGGTTTTTGATTTTGCAGTTGCAACAAACCCTAATCTAAATCTTTGGGAACCTTAAGTGAAGTGTTGAACCTAATTTCTGGATATTCTAGTGCGCCCTAGCCTAGCGCAACCTCTAGTGTCCTCAGCCAGCAAAAATGTCAAATTTGAGTTTTTAGGTCATAGTCAAAGTCAAAGGTTGACTTTTGGTCAAAATTGATTATGTAGTCAAAGTTGAAATTTCATAGTTTCTAACTTGTTATAATCATTGAACCTTCTTGATTCAGTTTCTAAACTCCTCTTGTAAAGATGGTGTCTCGTTTCAGATTATAAGATAAGTTGAATGATGCTGTGAATTTCAAAAGTATGCACTTGTATATGCTTTCCATGTTATATCATCCAGCAAAGCATGAGTGTGTTTTGCAGGGAATGTACAAGAGACCTTGTCGAAGAAATGATCTTGGATTCAGTACATTCATAGGAACAAGAAGTTGAGGTTCCAGGTTGATCCAGGTGGATATCGGTGGCCACCCACCTTTTCCAACTGGCTCAAAACAGTTTTCTGGCAATTTTGGCCATTTACTATTTTTAGTTGTTTTAACTTCCGGGGCCATTTTGAGGGCCTGAATGAAGTTTTTTCGGGATTGAGCTTCTCAATGATAGTTGAAGGAATAATTGAGCCCCCAAAATGAATATCCACGACGATACCTTTCCAACGGGATATCATGCGCCTAAAATGGAGATCGTATGCAAAAGTTACAACCCCGGGAAGTTGATGTACTAACTTACCCAAACGGGGCCCACATGACTTTTGGTGCTTCATCTCCTACGGTTAGGTTTTTGGATTTCTAGGGTTTTTGGAATTCCTGTTTATTGTAAAAGGGCCTTCAAAGCCTTATTGTAACATCTTCTTGCGAATGCGAGTCGCTGTCACATCTCTTCTCATAGATAAGCTGTCACCATTCTAACGAGTCTTTCACTCTGTATTTTTACAGTCTCTGTACATTTATTTCATTAATATAAATCATGTATTATTGTATATCTATGACTCTTGTTATATTTTCGATATATCTCTTTTATATTGTTGTCTCTCTTACAATATCTCTGAATATTTATGTGTTATATCTCCGCTCTCGTTTCGTGCCGAAAATAATCCGGATCAGTGGTATCAGAGCAGGTTGTTCTTGATCATTTTTTTCAGTGCTTGTCCTCGACGAGGTCCGAGTATAGAAATTTGGGTCTCGATATTGTCTCTCTTGAGAACAATCTCTCTCGCACACTCAAGAAACCCTCAATGAAAGAAGAAAAGAAAAACGACGAAGCAAACGATCCTATCAATTTGTTACTTGAGCAATCTCTCACGCGACAGACGGACGAAATGATGGAGAATTTTGCCCACATCCTTCAACCCCTGCCGATAGTAGCAGGCGCATCTTCATCAAGCGGCCACTTTGGAGGCACCTCACCTTTCAAGGTACAAGTTGATTTTGGTATTCTTGTATTTGAAGGACAGGTAGATGCAGAAGCCCTAGACAAATGGTTAAATCTGCTAGAAGGTTATTTTTTTGTTCACAATTTTTTCGACAGAGAAAAGATCACCTTTGCACTCCTTAAATATCTCCCCCGTGTCAAACATTGGTGGAAAACTTACTGGGAGAAAAGTTCCACAGAGGAGTCTGGAATATATGTGGTCGAGCCCACTTGGCATTGTTTTGTGGATGCAGTAAAGGAACAGTATTACCATGTTGGCAACTATGAGGACCAGTACATGAGATGGACCACACTGCGGCAAGAGAGGGGCCAAGAAGTTCTGGAGTTCACAAATACCTTCCATACTTTGCACACCAAGCTGGGTATCAAAGACTTTGAATGACATTTGGTTCTGAAATACTGTGGGGCTCTACATAGATACATCCAAACTGAAATGGATTTTCTAGACATCTCATCACTCGGTATTGCTTATCGATATGTTGTTAAAATCGAGCAGAAATTTAAGCACCAAAACAAATGGGAGTTCGGGTCTGCAAATCCGCAACAACCAAAGTATGACAAAGACGACCCTAACAAACAGTCTCCCGAAAACCAGTCCAAGCCACAGGAAAAGAAGGGTCAAGGGAAGACAAAGAAGGACACCGGAAAATGGTGTGATTTCCACAAAAGCCCCTGGCACAACATCGATGAATGTCGCTCAAAACATTCATTGGTGGCCAAGATCAAAGATAAGGATTCGAACCCTGATTCGAAATCTGATTGTGAAATTATTGGTAAAGGACAGATCATTGACGCAAACCCCACTGCTATTGTCGCGACCGCAGCAATTCAACCAGACGAACCAACAGATCCTAAAGAGGGGGAGCACCTTTTTCATTCACAAATGTGGGTGAAGGGGACCCCGCTGCATTTTATTGTTGATAGCGGAAGCCAGAAGAACCTCATCTCAGCAGAGGTCATCAAACAGTTGGGATTGTCGACAACACTACACCCGCAACCATACAACATCGGATGGCTTCGCCAAGGAAGAGCTCTTTGTGTCAACCAACAGTGTCGATTGTCATATGGCATCCAACCCTTCAAGGATGAGGTATTATGTGATGTTTCCCCACTGGATGTATGTGATGTCCTCTGGGGCCAATCATATATGTGGAGACGCCATGATGTTTATGAGTCTCGACCCCGTAGTGTCATTGTTACTTTGGGGGGTCATACAGAATACCAGAGGTAGTTCTGACTATTGTTCCACCTAAACAGTACCGCAAGGTAGTATCTCATACTCCAAAATTCAGCTTCTTCAAAATATGTTCAAAAGGGGAACAGAAGGACACTGCAACCACTACAGCCTCGCCCGAAGAACCTTATATCCAACAGAAGAAAGTCGAAAAGGTTGCAGCAAAGTGAAAATATTCCTTCTGCACACCGTCCTCTCGTGTAGCTCAACTTATTGAATAGCCTCAGCCTCAACAGGTTCGTGACAGACTTCCACAAACTAAGCAGCGCGACGTCTCCAGCAAGGCAAGCAACTCACCAAGATGCAGAATCAACAAACATTTTTCCCTCTCCCCCGGACACTCAACGCAATGAATACCATTACTTCCTAAGGAGGGAGGATTGATCCATGTGGATATCGGTGGCCACCCACCTTTTCCAACTGGATCAAAACAATTTTCTGGCAATTTTGGCAATTTACTATTTTTAGCAGTTTTAACTTCCGGGGCCATTTTGAGGGCCTAAATGAAGGTTTTTCGGGATAGAGATTCTCAATAATATCTGAAGGCATGATTGAGCCCCCAAAATGAATCTCCTCAATGATACCTTTTCAACGGGCTATCATGTGCCTAAAACAGAGATCGTATGCAAAAGTTACGACCCCGGGAAGTTGATGTACTAACTTACCCAAATGGGACCCACATGACTTTTGGTGCTTCATCTCCTAGGGTTAGGTTTTTTTATGTCTAGGGTTTTTGGCATTCCTGTTTATTGTAAAAATTCCTTCAGAGCCTCATTGTAATCATCTTCTTGCGAATGTGATTAGTCGTCACATCTCTTCTCATAGATAAGCTGCCACCATTCTAGCGAGTCTTTCACTCTGTATTTTTACAGTCTCTGTACATTCATTTCATTAATAGAAATCGTGTATTACTGTATATCTATGAATCTTGTTATATTTCCGATATATATCTATTATATTTTTATCTCTCTTGCAATATCTCTGAATATTTATGTGTTATATCTTCACTCTCATTTTGTGCCAAAAATAATCTGAATCACAAGTTTCGGGTTTGATTGATCAAATTGTTAAGTTTCAATTTTCACATATCAAGTTTGATAGTTTATATAGTTAAAGTAAACACTATAGTTGTGACAACAATCTTTGAAAGGTTCTATTACTGCTAGGTATACTTGGTTGCATGTAATTACTATTGATATATATGCTTATTGCACTTGTTTGAAAACTGAACTAACATCTCCTCCAGGAGACATTTCTGTTCCCGGGCAAGTCACCTTGGTAATCCTATGATGACTACCATCCTTGTTACCATAGATATCTTCTTATGAAAATGCTATTGGAAATATTTTTTATCTTGTTGTTCTTGTTACAAGAAAGTTACAACCAATAGCTCTGAGAAGGAGCTACAATAATAGTTGGAAACATGGAGCAGATGACTCCATCAAGTGGTTAGGCAGGTGATCTCACCAATTACCAATTCTAAAAGAAGTGTGGAAAGAAAAATGAGTCTTTGGACATCGTTCACTTAAATACAAGAAAATAAAGATCTAATAATGGAGGAGAATACACCTCCAAGGAGATCATCATCTTTTGTAAAGCATCCAGGATTAGGAGGGAGCTGACTACTCCTACAATCCTCAGCAGAATGGTGTAGCAGAAAGAAAGAATGGATCCATTGAAGAATCTATCAAGGTAATGATGAATGACCAAAATCTATCCATGTTTCTATGGGGAGAAGTAGCTATGACATTCGTATATTTTCATAATAGAAGTCCTCATCATATATTGAAGAACATGACTCCAGAAGAAGCTTTCTCCGGAAAGAAGTCAAGTGTTGAAAACTTGAAGATATTTGGTTATCAGTCAATAAGAAAGAATGGAAGGAAATTATGATGGAAGAATATCAATCCATCATAAAAAAATGATGTATGGGAAATCGTACCTAGACCTGAAGGAAAGTCTGTAGTCACTACAAAATGGGTTTACAAGATCAAGTATGCAGTAGATGGGAGTATCGATAAATACAAGGCAAGATTCGTGGCTAGAGGGTTCTCCCAGTGGGAGGGAGAAAACTACGATGAGATGTTTGCTCCAGTTCCCTAATATACCTCTATTAGAGCCATCATATTTCTTGCAGCATTCATGGGTTGGAGTTTAGATCAGGCGGATGTAAAGACCACTTTTCTCAATGGAGTAATTGAGGAAGAAGTATACCTAGAGAAACCTCAAGGTTTTTAGGTACACCCGAAAGAAACCCATGTATAAAGAAGGCCTTGTGATGCAGGAGCATCATCGTCATCATTTAAAGAGACGTGGTGGAAGGTGACTCAGCATCCAGCGCAGTGCGCATTAACTGGCTTGGATCCAAAGGAGGGCACGTCAATATAATTTAGAGACCTTTGTAATTAAGGATCCCATGAGATCTTAATACTAAAGCCATTGTATATTCTCCAGAATGTTGTATTTGTTTTAATGACTGTATATTGTACATATTTTGAGAACCAACTCATATCTAAATTGTAAATGTTCATTTACTGAAATAAGCTTAGTGGTGGGATGCTTTTAATTGTGATGTGAGAGCACTAGAATAGTTTGTAGGGAAGGCTCGAGAAGCCCCTTCATGTATAAATCAATGAATCTATTCCCAAAGGAGGTTGTTGAAGGTTGTCAAAACTTTTGTAAACTGTTGTTGAAGAAATATAGAAGAAGAGAATTGTTTTCAAATTTATGAGACTGTGAACTTGTTCATTTCTCTGAAACTGAATAGATGTTGTGTTGTTATCTCTCTGTATGAATGTGTATCTCAATGTTTTATTGAATGAGTTCTTAATATTGTTATAAGTTTCAATTGTTTCTCTTATGGTAGTCTTCCTGCAAGGAGTGCATAGTGCCAACGCAAGGTGTGCGGAGGCCGAACCTTTTACAAGTTCAGAATCTCATGAGAGATAGTGCAAGTTGCATGGAGCAAGCGCAAGGAGTGTGCCTACACTCAGAGCAGTGTAAAAATCTTGAGGGGAGGACAGTGCAAGGAATGCACAAAGCCAACACTTCGTTAAGTGTTGATAAAGCTTAGGAGAGTTAGCGCAAGGAGTGTGTCGGCCCATATAGTTCTAAGGGTCTAAGCTCAGGAGAGTTAGCACAAAGTGGCTACCATAATTCAAGTCATTCAAGTGATAAAGCTCAAGGAGGGATAGAGAGTGTAATTTTTTCCAAGAGGAGAAAACCCTTTGTTTTAGGGTCGAATGGATGAGATATGTTCGGGAGGAGTTGAAATCCCTCACAATCGTTCAATCCATTGAAGGAGCGCAGTCATTAAGTCATGATTCCTTCGGACTTCGTTGCTCTGGAAGTTTTGAGTGGTTTGTTGCAAGAGAACTTATTTTGAATTCGACTCTCTGGATGGTTGATTGATAGTTGTGCGGAGTGGAGAATCTCCCAAATCCCGGAGTCCCGAAGTCTTTATTAGTTATAGATAGTGAAAGGAAGGTGGACCCCATCTGTCGTCCGATTGAACCTCACCGTCGGTGTTTTTGGAAGTGGAAGGATAAGGTAATCCCTACACTCGTCGGTCGAGTCACTTTTCTGACCGAATTCGGTCGGTAATCACTCCAGTGAATTGAGTTATTTTTTTGGGTTGGGTAATTTTCTCCCAAAGCCCCGAAGTCCGAAAGTGAACACGGACCATTGATCTGAGAGAAAATTCCAACTGTCATATCTGTGAGTTGCGACACTTCACCAGTTCGGAGGTTTTGGGTGCAGAGTGTTATGTTGGTAAATCCTCCGGAGCGTCGGAGTAAACGTTTCCAAATTAAGCCCGAGGTCACACGCACGACTTCGCTGGAGAAAAAGGACCCTCATGAGTACAAAAATTCCGCGCAGTGTATGGTGAAAGGCCTATGGTAAGATTTTAAGGGTTCTACAAGGACCCATGAGCCACTTCGGCTCCTGTGTAGTTAGATCCTAGACCGGAAGATCGCGCAGACCCATAGGGGGCTTGCATCAGTGGTATCAGAGCAGGACAAAGATCTGTGTGTGTAAAGAGATATATCAAAATCCATTCCGTCGAGGAGACGCAAGGAGATCCATGTAGCTAACCCAACCATGGAGGAAGAAATGAGACAGCTTCAAGCAAGGTTGGACACCATGGAAGCAACGTAAAGGAGAGCACCCGAGACTGGTGATGTTAGTGATGCTAAAAGTGAAAATCTAGAAAAAGAGGAAGTTGTAGGAGAAGAAGCAGTAGAGGAGCGATTGTTGAGAGATGTTGTCAAGCTAGGCACCAGAGCAAAGATGGAAGTCACAATGTACGAAGGTAATTTGAATGTAGAAGATTTGATTGACTGGATAAGTGTTTTAGACAAGTACTTTGACTATGAGGATATTGATGATGAGAAGAAAGTAAAGAATGTTGTGACCAGGTTGAGGGGACATGCAGCTTTATGGTGGGACGAGTTGTAGGCTGACAGGAGGAAAGGTAAGTATAAGATTAAAAATTGGAATAGAATGGTAGCTAAGCTAAAGGATAAATTCATACCCAAGGATTATCAATTGAATATGTTCAGAAGATTGTAGAATCTGAGACAGAATGTCTTGTCAGTGAAGGAATATACTGAAGAATTCTATAAGTTGAATATAAGAGCAGAACACAGGGAAAATGATGAAGAGAAAGTTGTTAGGTATATTAATGGATTGAGGTATGAAATTCAAGATGATATTAGTATTATAAATATGAGGAATGTAGAATATGCTTATCAGGTATCCCTAAAGTCAGAAGAAAAATTGGCGAGGAAGAAAAGTCAGAAGAACGGGGGAAAGAATCCTAACAGAGGAAAAGGAACCACCAGAGAAAAGTTTCAGAAATCAAGGGAAGAATCTAGTGGATCTAACAGTCAAACAAATAGAGGAGGAGACTCTAGAGGAAGGATACCTTTTCCAAGAGGTAGAGGAAGATGCAGAGGAGGAGAAGTCAAGTGTTATGCTTGCGGGAAAAGAGGGCACATGTCTTGGGAATGTCCTGAAAATAAGAATGCAGGAATTAGAGAAGCTCGTATTTCTGAGGTGCAGCAGAGGAATGCGAAGACAGAGACAAAAACAGAGGCAGCAGAAGAGGGAAGATCTCTCATGATGAGGAAATCTCTTGTGAAGCCAGAAAAAGAGGTATGGGAACCAGCCTAAAGAAACAGTTTATTCAGAATTGCTTGCAAGACAAAAGACAGAGTATGCAAGGTGATCATAGACAGTGGGAGCACTGATAATTTAGTATCCACGGAGATGGTGGAAAAGATAAAGTTATAGACGACAACGCATCCGAGTCCGTACAGGGTATCGTGGTTTCAAAAAGGAGATCAAATCATGGTAAGTAGACGATGTAAAGTTGAGTTTAAAATTGGTAGTTATAAGGATGAAGTTTTGTGTGATGTCATTCCTATGGATGTTTTTCATGTTCTTTTGAGGAGGCCATGGCAATATGACAGAAATGTCATACATGATGGGAGGAAGAATACTAATACCCTTGAGAAAAATAGGTGTAAACATATGTTGTTGCCACTTGAGAAAAAGGGAGTCAAAGAGGAGGCTAGTCTCAGTATACTTCTCATGAGTGGGAAGGAGCTCTTGAAGGAAGTTAAGAAAGATCATGAAATGTAGTTTGTTGTTATAGGTAAGTCGAGAGGAATCCTTACAAATACTTCTATGAATGATTTTCCTATGAAAATTAAGTAATTATTGGATGAGTTTGTTGACATTGTGGTGGATGAGTCTTTTGACATTGTGGGGGATGAGTTGCCTCATACTTTACCGCCCATCAGGATTATTAGTCATCATATTGACCTTATTTCAGGAGAAATTTTGTCGAACAAAGACGCATATAGGTTGACCCCTCAAGAGAATGAATAAGTCAAGGAGAAGGTCCAAGAATTGTTGGATAAAGGATTAATCAGAGAAAGTCTGAGTCCATGTGCAGTACCAACTGTGTTGAGTCCAAAGAAAGATGGAGGTTGGATAATGTGCATAGATTCTAGAGATATCAACAAGATAACCATCAGGTATAGATTTCCTTTACCCAGAATGGATGATTTAATGGATTGTTTGAGTGGAGTTAGTTGTTTTTCCAAGATAGACTTGAAAAGTGGTTATCATCAGATAATAATGAGAGAGGGAGATGAATGGAAGACAACATTCAAGACAAATGAAGGGATGTATGAGTGGCTTGTTATGTCATTTGGTTTAACTAATGCTCCGGGTACATTCATGAGGTTAATGAATGAAGTGCTCAAAGATTTTATTGGAAAATTTGCGATTGTTTATTTAGATGATATCCTAGTTTATAGTAAGACCGAGGAGGAGCATTTAAGACACTTGAGGATGGTGTTGAGAAGATTGTAGCAGAAAAAGTTGTTAGTGAATTTGAAGAAGTGTTCCTTTATGAAGACAGAACTTGTGTATTTGGGATTTGTAATCTCTTCAAATGAACTGAAGATGGATCCAAAGAAGGTGAGGGCTATAAGAGAGTGACCTTCTCCAAGAAGTGTGTTTGAAGTAAGAAGTTTTCATAGGTTAGCAAGTTTTTACAGAAAATTCATCAAGAATTTTAGCAGCATTTGTGAACCTATATTGGATACTATAAAGAAAGAGCATGGATATTTTGAATGGACAAAAGAAGTTGAGAAATTATTTAGATTGTTAAAATAAAACATAACAGAGCAACCCATCTTAATTATGTTAGACTTTAGGAAGAATTTCAAGTCAAATGTGATGCAAGTGGAGTGGCCATCAGTACAGTTTTAAGTCAGGATGATAAGCATGTTGCTTATTTTAGTGAGAAGTTGAATGATGCTAAGAAGAAGTATTCAACATGTGACAAAGAATTTTATGCTATAATTCAATCTATGAAAAAGTGGGGACATTATATTATGTTGAAAGAGTTTGTTTTGTATACTGACAATCATGCTTTGCAATTTATAACCAGACAAGAGAAGTTGAATCAGAGACATGCCAAATGGGTAGAATTCATGCAGACTTTTACTTTTGTTAGTAATCATATTAGTGGGAGTTCTAACAAAGTTGCATATGTTTTAAGAAGGAGATGTTTAATCTTCCAGGAATTCCAAGTGGAGACTTTGGGATTTGAACACCTCAAAGAGATGTACCAGGAAGACCTGGATTTCAAAGAAACTTATGAAGCTTGTGAAAATCCTTTATTGAGGGATAGAAGCAAATGGATGGAGTACCAAATCCAAGAAGGATTGTTGTTAAAAGGGAACCAGTTGTGTATTCCAAGATGCTCAATCAGGGACAATTTGTTGAAGGAAAAACATAGTGGAGGATTGGTTGGACATTTTGGCCATGATAAAACATATGCTCAGTTAAGTTCTTCATACTATTGGCCAGGCATGAGGACCGACGTGAAGAAGTTTGTGGACAAATGCAGAATTTTTCAATATGCAAAAGGAAAGCATCAGAATACAGGGTTGTATCAACCATTGTTTATTCCAAACAAGGTATGGGATGCCATAAGTATGAATTTTGTTCTGGGATTGCCAAGAATCCAGAAAGGAAATGACTCAATCTTTGTGGTAGTTGACAGGTTTTTAAATATGGAACATTTTATACCATGTCAAAAAACAAATGATGCTACTCACATAGAAAATTTGTTTTTCAAGGAGATTGTGAGATTGCATGGGTTACCCAGGAGTATAGTCTTAAACAGAGACACAAAATTTGTGCGACAGTTTTGGAGGACTTTGTGGAATAAATTGGGGACAGATTTGAATTTTAGATCATCATATCACCCTTAGATAGATGGATATACTGAGGTAGTGAATAGAATCTTGGGGAATTTGCTGAGAAGTTTAGTGACTAGACATAATAGTCAGTTGGATCAAGTTCTGCCTCAAGCATAATTTGCATATAATGATTCACCAAACAGGAGTATTGGTAAGAGCCCATTCCAGATAGTATATGGAATGCACCCCGGAGGAATTTTTGAGTTGAGAGATTTAAGACAAATTGAATTTCGGAGTGCAGGAGAAGAGGACTTCACTGCAGAAATGCAGAAATTGCATGAACAAATCAAAGGACAACCCCAGGATAGCAATTAGAGATACAAAGATAGGATAGATCAGAGAAAAAAAGAGGTCAATTTTGAAATTGGAGACCAAGTCTTGGCACATCTGAGGAAGGAAATATTCCCAAGAGGGAAATACAATAAACTGAAGCTGAAGAAGATAGAGCCTTGTAAAATTATGAGAAAATTTGTTGCAAATGATTATGAGATTGAGTTGCCATAGGATGTTGGAATTTCACCAATATTTAACGTAGCCGATTTATATCCTTATAATATGGATGACACCGAAGAAACATATGATCAAGAGGAGGTTCATTGGATGCAACAGATGCCCGTAACAGAGAAACTCCAGATCGAGAAGATTCTAGAGCAAAGGATTGCTAAAATAACCAGGAGGAAGTTTTATTATGAATACTTATTTAAATGGAAGAACCATCCAGTAGAATATGTCAGTTGGATAACTGAAGCAGACATCCAGGAACATGGAGAGGAAGTGGAGGAGCTCATGGGTAGGAGCCCATGAATATTTTGTCCAGGGGAGTATGATGCAGGAGCATCATCATCATCATCATTTAATGAGGCATGGTGGAAGGTGACTCAGCATCCAGCGCAGTGCACATTAACTGGCTTGGATCCCAAGGAGGGTGTGTCAATATAATCTCGAGACCTTTTTAATTAAGGATCCCATGATATCTTAAGATTAGGGCCATTGTATATGCTCCAAAATGTTGTAATTGTCTTTAATGACTGTAGATTGTACATATTTTGAGCACTGACTCATATCTAAATTGTAAATGTTCATTTACTGTAATAAGCTTAGTGGTAGGATGCTTTTAATTGTGATGTGAGAGCACAAGAATAGTCTGGATGGAAGGTTTGAGAAGCCCCTTCATGTATAAATTAATGTAATCTATGCCCAAAGGAGGTTGTTGAAGGTTATCGAAACTTTTGTAAATTGTTGTTGAAGAAATATAGAAGAAGAGAATTGTTTTCAAATTTATGAGACTGTGAAGTTGTTCATTTCTCTGAAACTGAATAGATGTTGTGTTGTTATCTCTGTGTATGAATGTGTATCTCAATGTTTTATTGAATGAGTTATTAATACTGTTATAAGTTTCAATTGTTTCTCTTTTGGTAGTCTTTGTGCAAGGAGTACATAGTGTCAATGCAAGGTGTGCGGAGGTCGAACCATTTACAGGTTCAGAAGCTCAGGAGAGATAGTGCAAGTTGCACAGAGCAAGCACAAGGAGTGTGCTTACACTCAGTGCAGTGTAAAAATCTCGATGGGAGGAAAATGTAAGGAATGCACAAAGCCAACACTTTTTTAAGTGTTGATCAAGCTTAGGAGAGTTAGCGCAAGGAGTGTGTCGGCCTGAATAATTCTAAGGGTCTAATCTCATGAGAATAAGTGCAAAGTGTGCGCAAGAGTTCGAGTCATTCAAGTGACAAAGCTCAAGGAGGGATAGTGAGTGTAAGCTTTTCCAAGAGGAGAAATCCCTTTGTTTTAGGGTCGAGTGGATGAGATTTGTTCGGGAGGAGTTGAAATCCCTCACAGTCGTTCGATCTGTTGAAGGAGCGCAGTCATTAAGTCATGAGTCCTTCAGACTTTGCTACTCGGGAAGTCTTGAGTGGTTTGTTGCAAGAGAAGCACGAAGCCCCGAAGCCTGGAGTTAACCTCAATCGTCAATTGGTAGGTAACCGTGAACCGTATATCTCCGAGTTATTAAGAATTCATCTCTCCGAGTGGTTGGTTGATAGTTTTGCGGAGTGGAGAATCTCTCGAATCTCGGAGTCCCAGAGTCTTTCTTAGTCGTATATTGTGAAAGAGAGGTGGACCCCATCCACCATCCGATTGAACCTCACCGTAAACATTTTGGGAAGTGGAAGGAAAAGGTAATCCCTACACCCACCAGTCGAGTCACCTTTATGACCGAATTCAACTAGTAATCACTCAGGTGAATTGAATGCTTTTGTTGGGTTGGGTAATTTTCTCCTGAAGCCCCAAAGTTCGAAAGTGAACATGGACCGTTGATCCGAAATAAAACGCCAACCGTCGTATCTGTGAGTTGTGGCACTTCGCTAGTTCAGAGGTTTTGGGTGCGACGTGTTATGTCGGTAAATCCTCTGGAGCGTCAAAGTCTCGGAGTGCTGGAGTAAACATTTCCAAATTAATCACAAGGTCACACGCACGACTCTGTTGGAGAAAAAGGACCCTCGCGAGTGCAAAACTTTTTTGCAGTGTGTGGTGAAAGGCCTGTGGTAAGATTTTAGTGATCCTACGAGGACTCGCGAGCCACTTTGTCTCCTCTGTAGTTTGATCCTATATCGGTAGGTCGTGTAGGCCCATAGGGGGTTTGCATGACCTTGTATGGACTCAAGAAAGCTCCAAGAGCTCGGTATGCACGAATTGACAGTTACTTGACGAGACTTGGATTTTCCAAGAGCTATGTTGATCCATATCCTTATTACAAAGTTGTAAATAATGCACATGTGATCCTACTACTATATGTTGATGATTTGTTTCTAACAGGTGCAGAGCCTCTCATTATTCAGTGTAAGAGGGAGTTAGCCTCTAAATTTGATATGAAGGATCTTGGTCTCATGCATTATTATTTGGGACTAGAAGTATGGCAGAAACGTGGTGAAATATTCCTAGGGCAAGGGAAGTATGTTGTAAAGATCCTTCAGAAGTTTGGGATGATGGATTGCAAATCCATGGCAACTCCCATGATGAAAGATATGAGGAAGTTGAGAGACTCTGATTATGATCCAATAGACTTGTCCCTGTACCAGAGTTGATTGGTTCATTGATGTGTTTGGTTAATATTCGGTCGAACATTTTCTTTGTTGTAAACACGTTGAGCCAGTTCCAAGTGGAACCTATACATGAGCATTGGATAGTTGCAAAGCATATTTTGAGATATCTTCATGGGACACTAAACTATGGCTTGAGATATGCCTCAAACAGTGATGTACAATTGTGTGGATTTACTGATTCAGATTGGGCAGGGAGTGCAGATGATGAAAAGAGTACTTCTTGTATATGTTTCAGTTTGGGATTTGTTATGATATCATGGGCTAGCAGAAAATAGAAGTATGTTGCACTCATCACTGCAGAAGCAAAGTATATCGCAGCTTGTGATGCTTGTACGGAAGCAGTTGGATCCGTAAGTTGGTTTCTGGACTATTTGATCAAGTGTTGGATTCGACTATGATATATTTTGATAATCAGAGTTGTGTGAAGTTATCAAAAAACCTCGTGTTCCATGATAGGTCGAAGCACATTGAGATCAAGTATTATTTTCTCTGTGATAAAGTCCAGAAGGGAGAAGTGATTCTCTAGTACATCTCCATCGATGAGCAGACAATTGATATTTTGACAAAGCCTCTGTCCAAGATATGGTTTGAATACTTGAGGGACAAGCTGAGACTCGTTGAGATTTCTCCCTTGGTTGAAAGGGAGGAGATGAGTTCCTCGATTGGGAGGGAGTGTTGATATATGGCATCATGGATAGTTAGTGTGCTAGAGGACAAACATTCTCCATGTGGAGAATGGTCCAGGTTGACATATTGTTGGTCTGTATCATGCTAGTGCAGCTTAGATATGATGCTTCAGCATCATGCTAGTACAACTTAGATATGATACAAATGTCTTGAGAAGCATCATGCTAGTATAGCTTAGATATGATGCATTGGCATCATGCTAATACATATTATAGACGATGCTTATGTCTGACTCGCATCATGCTAGTACAGCTTAGATATGGTCATACAACTTAGAGATGATGCATATGACTCTCATCATGCTAGATATGATTATGCTAGTACATCTTAGATATGATGCAGAGCATCATGCTAGTATAGCTTAGATATGATCATACATCTTAGAGATGATGTAGAGGCATTGATCTACATCATGCCAATACAACTTAGATATGATGCATTTGCATCATGCTAGTATGACTTAGAGATGATGTAGATGGTACTCCACATCATGCCAGTACAACTTAGATATGATGCATTCGCATCATGTTAGTACGTCTTAGAGATGATACAATGGAGAGATTAAGCATATGTTGGGAAAACTATTCTTCTAGGACATATGTCTGGATTAGAAGAATGGTCCTTGTATCACTCTGTTGAGTGAGTGACTTATGTGAGACACTTTGTTGAGTGCGTTGAGTTCAACACATGACTTATTCAACATCATGCCCGATTACTCAGATGGAGTATGGCCTCAAAAGATGTTGCAGACAACGATATGATTAGATGATAGGAGATCGTTGTATTGCATGGTGATAGCTTGTGTAGCTATTAGTCGATTGCAGTGGAGACTATATGTCTCTAAACAATAGTTATGTACTATTGTGGTGGATATGTTCCACTGGTAATGATTGTATGCCACTAGATAGTAGTTGTGTGCTACTAGGAGTGGTTGTGTACCACTGGATAGTAGTTGTGTACTACTATCGATCAACATTGTTGTGATCTATTGGATGGAATTGTAGCAATTGTGTACTACTATGGATCAACATTGTTGTGATCTATTGGATGGAATTGTAGCAATTGTGTACTACTACTAGATTTCCATGGAGACTACCAGTAGTGTTGAAGGTGTTTCTTAGGTTGGTGTGCCAACCAGTAGTGTCGGAGGTGATTGCTAGCTAGATGGACATTGATGATGATGCATGTGACTTGATATGCGTGATCATGAGATATCATGTGTGGCTATGATGATGCTACCTGTAGAATGGTCTGCAAGACTATGTGATCCTTTCCCATGCCATGTGAAATGGATGGATGTGTTTGTGACCATTACAGTTAATACCTCTCTAACTAGGAGGGAGTGTTGATATTATGGTAGTTGCGGGAGGTATCAACCTCCATGTGTAACATATAACTAGATTATAATATTATGGAAGCAAGAGAAATCCTAAATATATGTGTAAAAACCCTAGAAGACAAGTAGGCTCAGTAAAATAATTATTATTAGCTTCTAAAAGGACAAGTCGGCCCAGACAAGTGACAAGAACCACTATAAATAAGAGATGATCTAGCTCATTTGTACACACACTCTCACACTCAAGATAAGTGGTGCAGAAGTCTAGAGGAGGAGATCAGTTGCAACCACTGTAGCTAGGAGTTGGTCTTGGTTTATGGATTTTGGACTTTCTGCTTGGTGTGCTACCTTTGGAGAAAGGTACGTTATCTCTTGGTTAGTTTTTAGGTCTCATACTACTTCCGAAATTATTCTATATGTCAAGGTTACGGTGCTCGGGTGTGACTGCGTGCCTATGGTTGGGTGAAAATATTGTGATATTGTCTATGGTTAAACGAGAACATATTAACAAAAATAACCACCTCCAAAGTAACACTTGTTCCAGAGGGAACGTTTGAAATTGCACAATTGTAGTAGGAGCTTTGTGCCAATATTCAAAAAAAGGGTTTTGATCTTCATGATTTTTCCAATCTTTAGTAAATCGATCGCTGCAAAGTTACAATTTAAAAATTGGAGTCTTTTATGGAGGTGTGACCACTTTGACCAGTCCAAACCTACAATTTGAAAAATTGGCATATATCATTAGATGTGTGTATGGCCTTCATGTATAGTTTGAACAAGTGAGAGGTTGCTTATAATAGCCCGTCTCCCTTATTTATGTGTCTCTGCATCCACATTGCATTGGCTTCAGCAGGGATCAAGGCACATGCTTGTGTTTTGATTAATAAGGCTTGAATTGAGTGTCAAAATCATATATTGACTATTGAGAATCATGTTATATATCAATTGGTATATTGCATGTCTCCAACAAAAGTACACATAAAGAGGTGGTGTGAGGTCCTTTGGGTTGTCCACATTGCACTCATTGTAGGATTTGATCCATATACATGTGCTCCTCTTTACCAAACAAATCCATCTCCTCTATATATCTAGTGAAGAGTTTTGGCAATTAAGAGAATGATCTCTTTTGTGAACAATCTACCCTCCAAGAAGGGGTTCCATAGCACATCAATGTTGTTTGCAGGTAGTTCTACTTGATATCAAACAACACATTGAATATTGAATATCCATACAACTTCGGAGTCAAGGTACACTTCAAGACTTGTAAGTTTACTTGGATTTTTCTTGTGAACGAATGCATTTTCAGTAGAATCCAACACCCTTCATTTGTTGTCTACATAGTTGAGTTTGCATTGTAAAGTTAGGGTGGAGTTGCAAGAAACCCTGTGACATCTAATTTTGTCTTTAAATGGCTTGAGTTGAGGGACTGTTAGAGTTAATGAACACTCTAATCCTCTCTTTTGTGGATAATACAGTCACCATTGAAAAAACCACTTTTCAATCTATTGTAACCTACTTAAAAGTTTCGCAAGTGAAAGCAACATTTACTTCAAACTCAGAATCAAGTTCTTCATGATGCACTTGAGCGAAAGAATCGTCGACAACATTATGAACCAATCCTTGTTCAGAACCCTATTTTAGAAGATGATGAAGATGATGATGTTGATTCAGACCAACAACTAGCGTAGGGGTCACTCAGTGATACATCTCTAGATTCAAGTAAAGAGAAATTTTAGTTTCCTCTTTCCAAGCGGATCATTAGATCTTGGGAAGAAATCAGGCAGAACAAGCATAGAATAGGTATCAGATATGAAAAGGATTTCACCTTTCATAATCCAGATTACACCATACCAATCTAGTTTCAGAGTGTTGGACTCCTACAAGAAATTTCATATTCACCTGCTCCAGTTCAAGAGAAGATTCAGAAATGCCAATATTGTCAACAAGTTGGCCACATTAAATATCAGTGCTTTGATATCCATCCTTGTCAGCATTGTGGAAAGCACAATCATCCTTCAGATAGTTGTTTCAAACACAAGACAACTGCAAGAGTAAAGAACCACTATGGCTTGATGAATTCTTGGTGATGGTCATCAATAGCCAATAAGATATCTCAGTCTTACCGAAGAATTCACTCTCGAGTATTGACACATATTACAGTGGACAGATTTTTGTCTTTTCACCTTGTCCCTGACAAGGGGGAACAACATCATCGATTGACAGACATGCTTCCAATTTTGAATTCCTATCAGTCAAGAAGAAACATGCAAGCATGATTGGTTTGTGGTTTTCCTTACACTACCACTTAGTAGAACACTTACAACTTATGCTAGACAATGGTTTGTTGTTTTCCTTAAACCTCCACTTCGTAGAAGAATTTCAGATTCTTCTACATCACAGGTTATGGTCATCTTTAAACTAGCATCTGAGAGCACTTCCAATTAGAAGAAGACATCAACTTCAACTTCTATATAACTTAGGAAATGTTTCAAGAACCATTGAGCCTAGAGCAGGGTTCCAAAGTTTGTGGTCATCCATAAACCACCAGATTGGTTTATGATCTTCCTTAAACTACCATCACCATTCGGTCTGTGGTCTTCCAAAAACCACCAGATTCAGAGAGCACATTCAGCCATCAACAGTTTCACACTTCTATATCACAGCTACCCATTTTCATATTTCATCTCTCACCTTGGACAAGCAAGTATGATTTGTTTGTGGTTTTCCATAAACCACCACTTAGTAGAACACTTACAACTTATGCTAGACAACGGTTTGTGTTTTTTTTTTAAACCTCCACTTGGTAGAAGACTTTCAGCTTCTTCTACATCATATTTTATGGTCATCTTTAAACTAGAATTCGAGAGCACTTCCAATTAGCAAAAGACATCAGCTTCAGCTTCTAGCTAACTTAGGAAATTTTACGGGAACCATTGAGCCTAGAGCAGGGTTCCAAATTTTGTGGTCATCCGTAAACCACCAGATTGATTTGTGGTATTCCTTAAACCACCATCATCATTCGATTTGTGGTCATCCCAAAACCACGATATTCATAGAGCACATTCAGCCATCAACAGTTGCACACTTCTATATTTCAGTTGCCCACTTTCAGATTTCATCTCTCACCTTGGACAAACAAAATCAAGGATTGACAGTCTGGCTTCCAATTTCAAAGTCCTATCAGTCAAGCAGAAACAAGCGAGTGTGACAAGTGAGCATAATTGGTTTGTGGCTTTCCTTAAACTTAGTAGAATTCTTACAGCTTCTAGTAGACAACGGTTTGTGGTTTTCCTTAAACCTCCACTTGGTAGAAGACTTTCAGCTTCTTCTACATCATAGTTTATGTTCATCTTTAAACCAGCATTTGAGAGAACATCCAATTATCATAAGACATCTTCTTTATCTTTTAGCTAACTTAGGAAATGTTTCAGGAACCATTCCGCATAGAGCAGGGTTCCAGAGTGTGTGGTCATCCATAAACCACCAAATTGGTTTGTGGTCTTCCTTAAACCACCAGCACCATTCAGTTTTTGGTCGTCCCAAAAACACCAGATTCAGAGATCACATTCATCCATCAACAGATTTAGAGAGCAAACTTCTATATTCCAACTATCCACTTTCAGATTTCAGCTCTCGCCTTGGACTCATATACACCCATTCAAATTAGGGGGGGTGATGTTGGAAACCTAATCTACTAGGGTTACAATATCATTCACTTAAAGGAACATAAAACACCAAGTGATAGTGTAAAGGTCGTCGGGATTCCAAGAGACCTTGGAATATGAATCCAAAGGTCAATACTATGTATATATTTGTGTATCATATCAATAATAAATGCAACTAACACTTATCTTTATCTTGTGTGTCCAACACACACACACACACACACACACACACACACACACACATATATATATATGAGTGGGGGGTATTTACATCATATCTCCCCCCACCCTCTAAATGAGAAGGTGGGGGTGATATGATGTAAAACATAATAAATAATATCTCCCCACCCGTCATTTGTTTTGAATATCCAAGTTAACTTTCTTTTGAAAAGCATTCTCAATAATCTCATGTAGCCCCATGTCCACACTTAATATTTGGGAAGTCACTTTGAATGTGTGTGTATAATATGAGTGAAAAAATGACCAATATATTCGATATAGGGTTGGGTTTGATTTGCGTGAAAATTGGTTTGGTTTTGTTGTTGTGGTAGTTTAACTAAATTCTAACAACATTCCTACTTGTCTAAATAATATTTTTAAAATTATATATTAAAAATGAAAATTTTAATAAGTAAAAACTAAAAACCATTCAAATGTGTTTGTTAAGTTATAATATTCAGTTTGGGTTCAAAAATTGGATCAATATTTTAGTTTTGTTGTAATTTGACAAAATTTCGACAATTATTCTACTTGCCAAAATGATATTTAAAAAAAAAATGTATTTTTAAAATCGGGAAAATTAAAAAAGTGAACTTACCGAGGCTACACAATGAAAATCGGTGGTGCCCTGGGAGAGGGAATGATGAAAGCTCTCCAAACAACGCTCCAAGTAGGATTCCAAGGTTGTAGCTCATCAAGCAATGCTATAAGGAATCAAAAGGTATCGGGTTGGGTGACAAAAAAAGGTTGTGTTGGATGAATAGGTAACTATGGAAAGCTGAAAAAAGTGGGGGTCTATGCCCCACCTATATATATATATATATATATATATATATATATATATATATATATATATATATATATATATATATATATATATATATAGGTTTTCTAAAAATAGAGAATCTTGGGGATCTTCATAACTTTTGGTTAAAAAATGGAGTTAATTAAAACTCTTAACTAAAAAAGTGGAGTTAAATTTAAACGCTTGAGAGAAAATAGTTTTCAAGTGAAATTTTGTTAAGCCTCTAGGGTTTGGGCCATTACATTACTATTTTTGTGTTATTGTTGTCATTATTGGTTGGAACATTATTTCCAATTGTCTACTTTGTCTCATATATATAACAAACAAATCTAGTACTAAGGATCATCAAGAGTAATTAGTAACTAAGGTTCCACCAAGTTCCTGGGACAGGGGAGTGCGAGAGCGGGGAGATGCACATGGGGGACATGTGGGAGCACCCCCAAATCTTAGGGAAATTCAAGGGGGATGGGGGGGCGTCAAGGTCCCTAGCATAGGGGTCCTCGTCTCTAAAATTATAAAAATAAAAATAATAATGATAAAATCCCAACAATAACAATTCTTCCCATGCAAATTCATCATTGTACAATCCAATGGAAACATAATAATCATGTCAATCCTAAAATATGGAAAACTATTAAGTTTGTTGAATTCTGAATGGGATATAAAATTATACTTTCTTCATATGAAGTCCGATGAGGTTGGAACCACTCTCAAACATCTTGAAACAATTAATGGTAATGTTAAAAATTTAAGTAAAACGATACAAAAGGTAGATAAAGGAGAATATCACTTTTACCAAGGTCACAAACTCCTCAAAACTCTATCCCCTATCTTTGTTCTACCTTAAAGGGTTGTTAGACAAAAAATCAGGGGGAAGGGGTGCTTAAGTGTCCCCCTTTTGGGAGGGGGACGCCTAGGGTCCCCCCTTTTTTAGGAGGGATGCCTAGACGCCCCCCTTTTGGGGAAATCCGTACCCTACACTGGGGAAAGTTTCTTTGTGTATTTACCTGAGTTTCCCAAAAGGAGGACATGGCGAAATGTTTCCCCAAGCGCCCCCGCACCCCCGAAGCATGAGAAATGTCGGGGGGTGGGGGGCACCCTAGGGAACGCGTCCCCATTGAACATTGTTAGTAACATAAGGTGTAAAGGAAGTTGTCCCCTAAAAATTATATTGTTACTCAATCATTTTTTATCATTATTAATGTGTGGCATTACTTATTCTCTACATTCTTATGTTTATTGAGTTATTTGAACATGGAATTTGGTATTAGTATTAGAGAAAATGACATTTTATTTGTCTCCTTCAAATAAGTCATCTTACCATTTTCGTTCTAACCTTTCTTGAATCATTGACATTGCATGAAAATTGCAAGGTTGAAAAAGAACATAGTGGTACATTGAGGAAAAAATTCAAAATATGGTTAGTCTTATTTTTGGATTCACAGACTATACAAGGTAGGGTTTTTGTCGAGTCCTCAAACTAGGATTAAACATGTGGTTTAGTTAAAACAATCATATATGAATATCTCAAGTTCCAAATTAAGAGAAACATGTGGCATTGGATAGACGGCAAGCTAGGGTGTTTCAAATCCAAATTTCAAACCTATTAGGGAAATATTAGCAAAGTGGTCATCCACACAATTTCACTCTACTGAAATAGAGCAAATACAATAGGAGTTGGTAACATCAAACTAAATTTATCTTGGACTATCCAAACAAGGGATCAGTGAGAGCCTAAAGATCACATAGCAAGGTAGATCTTACAAAAAATTCAGCAACATCATATTATAATTGACAAAGTTGTAACAAGTACAAGGTTAGCCAACATATCAAACCTAAATCAAGGCTTTACAAGGTGTGTCTAATTAAACTATTTTAAATTTTAATTGAAATCTCAATTTGTTGAGATTCAAAGAGTATTAGAATGAGGAATCAAAGGAGAATATATATGTATCAATATTGATACCATTTGAGGATATGTTCTAAAAAAATTAATATTATCATTGGAAAAGACAATATTGTATGTGTAGAAGCAACAAAAATGGATAAACTTACTAAGTGGAAGAACATGCCAAAAGCAATTATGGAATTCCACATCAATTAGAAGAACTCAACAATAGAAGAATCAACACCTAAAGATGAATTATTCATACAAAAGCATCCACAAATAATTAAGTGTTGAGGGAAACATTTATTTGAAGGCGTGGGGCATGTTAAGCCCCTAGGTCTCGGGCCATCACTTTTCTATTGTTATATTATTGTTGTCATTATTGATCTATTCATTATTTGCAACTATAGCCTTTCCTCTTTTATATATATAACAAGAAGATCTAATTTTAAGAAGCATCATGAGTTTTTTTAGTAAACATAAGGTGTGAAAGAGATTTCCTCCATAAAGTGGCATTGTTATTCATTCACTTTCTATCATTATCAAAGTGTTCCATTACTTATTATTTATGTTCTCATGCTAATTGAGATATTTGCACCATAACAAAGTTAGTAGCTTTTTTTTAACCAAAGTTTTTTTTTTAAACCAAACAGCCTCTATCATAAATTGTTAAGAACCAAAGATATGAATACAAAATACACAAAAATAGATCCAAGAAGAATGTATGAAAATCACTTTTTATTAAACCCTCAAGGTAGGGAAACACCATACAATGGATCTTATTATGGAAGGGATCCTCTCATGCTCACTTGCCTCTTCGAGAGGGCATCCTTTTATTGAACTACCGCTCCAAACACAATATGTCTCTTCTATATCTCATCACATTGCTTGAACCCCTTTATATAGTGATACCAACCACCTAAGAACATTCAAGAGGAAGAATTTTCTAAAAGTGCAACCTTCTAAGAAATCATCTTACATTTATTATATCTAACTACCATAGTGGGCTTTATTTAATACTATAGTAGATCTAGTCCACCTTACATTGAATGGCCTCTACTATTATAACTATGGGCCCTCTGGGGCCCCCACTACCTCTCTAGCTACCTAACATTCCATCCCCCTTATGAAATTGTTTTCTTCAACACTTGTTATGAGGGTGTACAACCATATACCAGGGTCCCATGGATAAGTGTGGACCATAGTGTTGAGGTAGACTATAGAACCAGGGTCCCATGTAGAAATGAAAGCCACCATATTGAAGTAGTCCAACCACCATTGTAAATCGAGGTCTCATGTCCAAGTGCTCATGTGAAATCCATGCGGAAGATATCAGAACCTAATAACCAACTGAAAATAATGTGCCAAAGACTGACACATATCATGTGGATCCAAATAAGAAGATCCATCTGCATAGTGGGAAAGGGTTGTAACTGAATCTGGAATGAATAATACCACTATAGAATATGCAGGATGGACACGGGTAATCACAACTGGCTCTTGATTTGTCACATTGATGTTCTCTACAGAAGGTGGAGTAGAGTCATCAAATAAAATATGAAAATGGTTGTCATCTGAGAAATGACAACTATTCATATACCAATCATCACAATCGGTCTCAAAATCATACCAAACATATACTTATTGGGTATATGCATCACTGATGTCCTCCATAAGATATATCTCACGTATGCTAGCCAAGGACCTTTGAACATTGTGACAATTGTCCCTGACATGTTGTAGACCCTTTTGGAGATGATGCTCAAGGGTTTCAATCTTCCATCTAATTTCCATGAGAAGTCGAATATCCATTTGAAATACCACATATAATATACCAAAAGAAATATCTTAAAATTATTTATCCAATGGCATTGATCTGGTAGCAATATGAGCACTCTATGAAAAATGATGAGTTTTGCAGACTCATTGTCGTCACGAAAACCCCCAAAAATGGTTGATTTTAAATTAGCGATATCTTCACTTCTGAAGCTCTGATTTGGACGATTGGTTTTTTTTTTAATTGAGTGAAATTGTGAGAGGAACTCAGATATCTAATTTGTTTAACAAATTCGGCCTCCAAGTGCTACAGAAATAAAATAAATCGCGTCGCCATCCACCAAAAAAAAAAAACCCTAAAAAATTGCAGATTTTAAAATGTCAATATCTTGACTTTCCGGACTCCGTTTCGAACAAATTTTTTTTTAATTGGGTGTTTTTTTTAGAGGAACTCAGATCTACAACCTGTTTCTGCAAATTTTGCACAAAAATATATAAAAATTGTCCAGAATGTCGCATCCCTCTTTTTCTTCTCCGAAAAAATCTGCAACAACAAAAAAAAATGTCCACACTTCTTGCCAAGGAAAGTGCTTTGATACCACTTGTTAAATACCAAAGACCTAAATACAAAATACCACAATAGTATCAAAGATATCTGAATACAATCACCACACAAGATATATGGAACAATATAGAAAACCACCACTTTATTATAAGAAAACCCTTGAGGTAGGGCAACACCATACAATGGATCCTATTATGTAAGGGATCCTCTCATGTTCACTTGCCTCTTCGAGGGGGGATTCATCCTATTGAGATACCACTCCAAATACAATAATTTTCTTCTATATATCATTACATTGTTTGAACCCCTTTATATAGTGCTACCAACCACCTAAGAACATTCTAGAAGAAGAATCTTCTAGAATTAGAACCTTCTAAGAAGTCCTCTTACATTTATTATATCTAACTACCATAGTGGGCTTATTTAATACTATAGTGGATCTAGTCCACCTAACATTGAATGACCTCTACTATTATAACTATGGGCCCTCTGAGCCCCCCACTACCTCTCTAGCTACCTAACATAAACCCTCCAACACCATGCCACAAAATTGTTATTTGTCTTCATGGATTCAACCATATGTCATACTCACACAATATGTGCAAGTTTTGTATATGATATCACAATGATATAGACCAAATAAATTTATTATATATCCCAAAAGGACTATGATATACATGTTTGTTTGCTTATGTGTTTGTGGTATGATATATATGTGTTTGTAGTATGTTAGGATCGTATATTATATCAAATTGTATCGAACCACATATCGATGGATTGTGCAAAAGTTTTCTACACACGTTTATACAATTTAATTAAACATTGAAATATATATATAAGAGATTGCAACAATTTCAAACACAAATATGCACAAGCATTTTATTTACATTAACTTATGATACATTAAAAGAGGAACAAGCACTTACATACAATGTGCTAGTCTATTGTGCCATCTATTTAAAGAACCCTTTTATACCTTTTAAATGACATCATGCTCCTGAACTCTTATGCGTTGAGCGCATTTTTCCCTAAATTGGTAACAAGCACGATGGGGTTGTTGACCACTAGCCTTGAAACTCAAATAGTATTACAAAATAAACAAACACAACATAACTCTATTTTGCTTTCCAAAATTGTCAAGAGATGGCCACTAATCTTAACACTATTGAGTGTTGTTGTGTGGCAAACAAGCTAGCCACATATTGTAAGGCTTGGGGCGTCCGGCCCAAGCGCGCGCGCCCCTCCACCACAAGTCAAGACGAAACGACTTGGGTATACATGAGCGCTTAGTTCGATTCAAGGAGATGAAGGTCTTCTTATATATCGAGGTTGGGGTTCCTTGGGCATGTCATGCCAAGGAACAACCTCACTGAAGGTTGCTTGACGAAAATGAAAGTATGAGGTGGGCTCTCCACTGAAGCATTAGGCACCCCACCGAAGAGAGAGGTCGGCCAAGACGATGCTTGAGCGCTTCGACAGGCAGGACGTTGGTCCAACGAATGGAAGATAACTTGAATGATCAACGTGCCAAAAAGAGCAACCAACGGAAGGAACCAAGGGAAGTGACCAACAGAAGCGACCAAGAAGAGAAACCAAGGGACATGCAACGGCCGCTAGCCCAGCATGATGGTTTGATGATCGGTCAAGGCATGAATTGGGAGCCCAAAATAGAAACGAAGAGTCGACTTGGTGACAAGAGGTGCACTTGAGTGAGTCGGATGACTCACCCAAGGGACACGTTGATCCGAAAAAATCTTTTAATGACTGTGGTTGAGTTATTAAGCATGTGTTTATTAACCATTTATGAAGTTGAATGAAAGAGGATGAATTTAATGAAGAAACATAGCAGCCATAATAAAATATACAGATCTGAACTGAAGCAATAAGAACAGCAAACCATAACAAGAGAAGTGATAACAGAGTTCGACAAGGTTTCCTACGTCTCTGGGCCTTTGTCTCAGTGGGGGAGGCTTCTTTATTAATTCTTCAATGCTTGAAAAGTACAGCAAAAGTACATCAAATGGATCTCATACTGGTCTCATTGTGTTCTTCTCGACCTCAGAAATCCAACACAACTAACGGCACTGAAAAAGACTGAGTGTAGCTCCCGGAAATGGCCCGCAAAGGTCTCCTCCTCAACAACTTCCTTGCATAAAAATGGATTTGGCTTGGCTTTGCTTCAGCATAAATCTTCTCTAACTATTGCCTCAAACAAACCTGGTTTATATAGATCTGAAGTTGGTTATCCTTCCCCAACTTCCTCCCAAAATCTGAGCTCAAAAAGAGCCCAATATCTCCCAATAATGGGCAAAATCCACTATTAACAGGCCAAAATCAATTAAAAATCCCAAAAACCATATAAGAAAACCCACTCTGTAACAAAAATTCAACAATACATAGAATATCCCCTTAAATCAGGTGCGTGCCCCTCAAAATATGGTCATATGCACTTAAAATGGCCAAGCACTAGCCCAAAGGACTAAGCGTTGGCCCTAACCATTCGCTAGCTTCTAGATTCGTGGGCATGTTCCATGGGACTCGAGCCCTAAATTCAAAGGATGGGTGGTTATTCCCTTACTCTGCGCCGCCCGGTTGTATGCTTGTATCCAAAGACCACGGGCTGGGGCTTAGCCCCAGCCCCCATTTGCGCCATTTAAAACATGCCACCACTTTATATATATTAAAGTGGGTTTATAGTAATAAGCAACATTTGGGCACGTTGGTAATAAGACTCCACCCAAAGCTATATCTCGGCTAACAGGTCAAGGGGTCGAACCTCAAGAGCTCCATAAAATGTTTCCATTCAAAAAGTGATGGGGTGCCACGTGACGCCATTTCATTGGTCCTCAACTGCCACTTGTCAACGCTGCATTGGTCCCTGTCACTGCCCAGTCACCCTGCTGCATGTGCTGCCACATGTCACTTTGTTGATGTCAGCATGATGACGTCATGCTGACATCATCATTGACTTTTACCGGTTGACATGTTGACTTTTTTGCTTGTTTGGAAAAACAATCAGAGTGTGATAACTCTCACATACAGCGTCCGTTTGAGAAAGTAAATATATGGTCGGAATCAGCGTGACAAGTCAGCCGCAATGGAAGCGGTTTCATCTGATTCCGAGAACTTTCATTTTTGAGCCTTTTCTGGACCTGGAAGCCTCCTGGATCCGATTTTGGATCACCCCTCCCCACTAAGGACCTTTTGGTCCCCAAAAGGTTACTGACCGGTCAACAAGCTCGGGATAGGCCACCCGACTTGTCCTCTGTCTATGAACTCTGTCATGTGCACCTGTCTCATCAAGATCAACTGTAACACAATCATGACAACTAACAGCATATTGTTAGCCATTTGAACCATGTTACATCTTACTGAAGCCACTATCATCCATGTAGACAACACTACTAATGATAGCACCAAAAAGACAACATTAAATGAGTTGATATACTTGTAATATTTGCACGACATGAGCTTATCTTGAAGCATCCTATGATTGATTTTCCATTCAACAATCATTTCGTATTCTTGTTTAAGATCGATTACTTCATTTGAAACAATTATTGGTTTGTTGCTTGCTTGAACTGCCTTCTTTAACTGTTCCATAGTTTGAAGTGTTTTATTTGCTTTAACATGATGAGCATGAACCACATAATCTTGACCTGCTTTGGTTAATTGATATCGATTCCTTGTCCTGTAGAAGATTGTCTTACGATCATATAAGTATGGACTACCTAAAACCATTCCACATTCACTTAGTGGCACAACATCACATGTTATCTCATCCACATACTTAATGAAATTGCAAATTTCATTGTGCACTTCTTTGTTATGTGCATTTGATGATGATTGTTTATCCATTTAAGCGTGTAAGGCTTATGATGTACTTGTGGTTTTAACCCCAATTTCTTAATCAATTCTTCTGAGATTATATTAGATTGAGATCCATTGTCGATTAATGTGTCTATATTAGTGTGTCGCATGATTGTCCTTATATGAAACAAGTTACTTCTACAATCAATTCATTCACCAATTTTTCCTGTCATACCAACCAATGAGACTTTTGATTCATCACCTGAATCTGATCCCAAGTATGTGGGTCTTGTTGTCACTGCAACTGTTTTCCTTCCCTTCTTTTCCTTGAACCACTTTGGCCTCTTCTCGGGATGCAACTGCCAACAACGGTCCTCATCATGCCCCTCTTTCTTGCAATGCTTGCAAGAGGGCTTCCCTTCCTTCCTCGTCACTGCATTTGAATTCTTGCCATGCCATTTCCTCTTGTCCTCTTTCCTTGAAGACGATGATTCCCCTGATACACCTTCTTTCCCTGCTTCAATGTATGTTGCTTGAACAGAAACCTCATCAAGGTCAGTGGGTCCAAACATGAATACAATGTTTCTAATATGTGCAGGTAAACCTCCTATATACTTCATAAGGGTTTCCTGTGTATGTAAAGGGATATCTAACATCAATGTCATTTTTCGAAAGCCATCTGTATACTCTTGCATTGTTTGTCCTTTTCTTAGTTTTAAAGCTTGCCATTCTATTAATGATTTTTCTTTATAACCCAAAGGATAGAATTGCTTCATAAGTGCATAAATGAAACTTTGCCATGATGGAAATACATTACCCACTTGTTGCGTTCCGTTTTGCAACTTACTTTGCCACCAAATGAGAGTCGTGCCTGCAAGTCTCAAATATGCCAACTTGATTTGTGTGGCCTCATCCTTGATCTGTTGCACACTGCAGTAAACCTCCATCTGCCTGACCCAATTGTCAAGTCTCTCTCCATTAACTTCACCATCATATATGGGTAACTCAAATTTAACATGAAGTTTTAATAATGGCATTTCATTCTTATGTTTATGAACATGTTTCTTTGCATTGGATTTAGAACTTGAACTTGAAGAAGAAAGAGAAGGAGGTGATGATGGAGGTGAAGGAGAAGTATGAGAAGGATCCTCTTACTTGTCAGTTTTTCCCTTTGAAGATTCACCCAGATTTGGTCTTTTTCGTTCCAAGTAATCCTCGTACAAAACTGTCACCATCTCCGACATAGCAAGGAAATTTTTTCAGAACTCTTTCTCATCTTGAGAAAGCCCTTCTTTCGATGTCATCTTCTCACTGTGAAAAGCTCTCTTTCTCAATCCAATCAATGGATTCTCTTTAACAAGCTTGCCTTCACCACGTTGTAGCTTTTCCCTGGTTAACATGCAAAACTTAAATCCAAACGTCAACTAGCTCTGATACCACTTGATCTGAAAAGATCTTTTAATGACTGTGGTTGAGTTATTAAGCATGTGTTTATTAACCATTTATGAAGCTGAATAAAAGAGGATGAATTTAATGAAGAAACATAGCAGCCATAAGACAATATATAGATCTGAATTGAAGCAATAAGAACATCAAACCATAACAAGAGAAGTGATAACGGAGTTCGGCAAGGTTGCCTACGTCTCCGAGCCTTTGTCTCAGTGGGGGAGGCTTATTTATTAATTCTTCAATGCTTGAAAAGTATAGCAAAAGTACATCAAATGGATCTCATACTGGTCTCACTGTGTTCTTCTCGACCTCAGAAATCCAACACAACTGACGGCACTGAAAAAGACTGAGTGTAGCTCCCGAAAATGGCCCGCAAAGGCCTCCTCCTCAATAGCTTCCCTGCATAAAAATGGCTTCAGCTTGGCTTTGCTTCAGCATAACTCTATTTTGATTGTCCTCCATTGCCTCAAATAGGCCTGGTTTATATAGATCTAAAATTGGCTATCCTTCCCCAACTTCCTCCCAAAATCTGGGCTGAAAAAGAGCCCAATATCTCCCAATAATGGGCAAAATCCAATATTAACATGCCAAAATCAATTAAAAATCCCAAAAACCATATAAGAAAACCCACTCTGTAACAAAAATTCAACAATAAACAGAGTAGCCCCCTAAATCAGGCGTGCGCCCCTCAAAATATGGTCATATGCACTTAAAATGGCCAAGCGCTAGCCCAAAGGGCTAAGCGTTGGCCCTAACCATTCGCTAGCTCCTGGATTTGTGGGCGTGTTCCATGGGACCCGAGCCCTAAATCCAAAGGATGGGCGGTTATGCCCTTACTCCACGCCCCCCGATTGTATACTTGTATCCAAAGACCACGGGTTGGGGCTTAGCCCCAGCCCCCATTTGCACCATTTAAAACATGCCACCACTTTATATATATTAAAGTGGGTTTATAGTAATAAGCAACATTTGGGCGTGTTGGTAATAGGACTCCAGCCAAAGCTATAGCTCGGCTAACAGGTCAAGGGGTCGAACCTCAAGAGCTCCATAAAATTTTACCATTCAAAAAGTGATGGGGTTCCACGTGGCGCCCTTTCATTGGTCCTCAACTGCCACTTGTCAACGTTGCATTGGTCCTTATCACTGCCCAGTCACCCTGTTGCCTGTGCTGCCACATGTCACTTTGTTAATGTCAGCATGATGACGTCAGCAGGACGTCATGTTGACATCATCATTGACTTTTGTCAGTTGACCTGTTGACTTTTTGCATGTTTGGTAAAACGATCAGAGTGTGATAACTCTCGCATACAGCGTCCGTTTGAGAAAGTAAATATATGGCCGGAATCAGCGCGACGAGCTGGTTGCAATGGAATTGGTTTCATTTGATTCCAAGAACTTTCATTTTTGAGCCTTTTCTAGACCTGGAAGCCTCCTGGATCCGATTCTAGATCACACGCGCCCACTTAGGAACAAGTTGGCCCTAAACAAAATGTGGACAAACTCCAAAACAAATGCGTCGGCTCCAAGACATGGGCACGCGCCATCTCCTAGGATGGGTGCCTATAAAGGCAAGGTGGGGAAGACCATTTGAAGGCATGATGAAGAAGTTGGAGAGCAAGATGTGATCTTAAATTCGCCTAAGTGTTGGGGATTGTAGGTCGCTCCAATCTGAGGCAATGACAGCAAGCTTTCAGGATGAAGCATAACAGAGAGTGTTTTCATTCGGACTTCTGACCGAGGTAACGAAGGAAGGGCGCATTAGTTGACTCGACAAAGTAGAGTCTTGGTGGTTTTCGTAACATGTTTCTTTGTGTACACTGAGCGGAAGCTCCCTTTGTAAACTTTATTTGTGTGTGGCACGAGCTTGGCTCGGCACACTGTTGTTTTGAATTAAGATTTTGGTGTTAAGTCAATTTGTCCACCCACTTGCACATTGTTGGGTTGTTATATTCTTTGCAGTGAAATTCCAATCGAGGTGGATCGATTGGCAGTTGAAGTCGAGGTGGATCGACAGCAAGTCGAAGGTCGAAGTGGTTCGATCGAGTAAAGTCGAAGTCGAAGTTCGAGGTGGTTTGAGGCGGTAATGACATCGACAACAAGTTGAAGAGGTCGATAGGAGGGCGTGTGGAAACCCACTGAATATCGAATGAAGATCGATTGGTAATCCGACTTGGTAGTCGACTATAACCGAATCTCGAGATTTGCGGGATTTGTAGCCAATGATCTGCATGGATCTATAATCGTTTTGGGTGGCTTCTCTTTAGGGTTTTGCCTATTGTAAATCCTATAAAGAAGGTGTGTTGTAATGTTGTAAAATATAATGAATGGCTAGTCGCCAAGAATCAATAATCGTAGAGGTTGATGGTCATGTAGATGTGATTCGAATTGGATATAGGGTTGTTCTTCTGTAAGAAAGAGGGTATGATGTCGATTGTGACTTAGGTGTGGAACAAGGTTAGACATGTAACCTTTTATTCTGAATGAACAGGACAACAAAAGAAAAGAATGCTCAAGGAATGTTGGTTTTCTCAGTTTGGGTTTCCAGGGTAAAATCTTTGTGTACTGTGTGTTTGTTGTGTCATTTACTTTCTTGATTAAATATTTATTCATCTCTTTCGCTAGGTTTAGCATGGAAGTGTTCCTCATTTCCTAACATGTGGTATCAAAGCTTAGTTTAGCAACCTTGGATCTAAGCTAAACCTTAGGTTTAGTAAGAGTCGTAAGTCATAAATCTTTAAAGATTGTGTTAAAGAATGGCGAGCAACTTGAGAATAAAGATCGAAAAATTCAATGGACAAAATTTTGAACTTTTGAAGCCTAAAATTGAATATCTCATTGTAGATCGAGAACAATGGACAACAATCCGTCCAGGTACCATGATGGTAGATATGTCAACAAAAGAATGGGAGAAGCTTGAGAGAAGGGCAAGAAGTATGATTCAACTTTGTCTTGCAGATTTGGTATTGTTGAATGTCTCAGGTGAAGATCCAGCCAAGAAACTATGGGACAAGTTGAGGATCTTGTACCAGTCGAAATCTTTGGTAAATAAGTTGTTTCTCAAAAAGAAACTGTATCTTTTGAGGATGAGTGAGGGCAGTTCGGTGACTGAGCATTTAAATGTGTTTAATACCATTATAAGCCAGTTATCTTCTGTGGATATTAAAATCACTGAAGAGGATAAATGTATTAGCCTATTATGTTCTTTGTCAGACTCCTAGGATAGCTTAGTCGTGGCTATAGGGAGTAATACAACCACATTAGCGCTAGAATACGTGGTTGTGTCTCTACTATCAGAAGAAATGATAAGGAAGAACATGGAAAGATCGACCAAAGATACTTTAGTGGTGAGAGGTCGATCGGTTGACAGAGATAAAGGAAAATTCTTCGGTAGAAAGTCTAAGTCGAAGGGTATATCTAAATCCCTTGTTCAATCGACGAGAAGATGTTGGACATGCAGTAAAGTTGGTCATTACAAAAGGGACTGCAAGTCGAAGGCAATGGAATTCAATACAAGATCCGACGAGAAGTAGTCGACTAAGATAAAATGACTCCAGATAAGGGAGACGATGTGTACCTGGCGTCAACTAGTACATAGTCGGATCGATATGTTTGGTTGATCGACTCATGAGCATCCTATCATATGACACCACATAGAGAATGGTTCTGTGAATATGAACAATATGAATTAGGCGAAGTGTTCTCGGGGGACAACTCGACAACCAAAATTTTCGGGCGAGGAAGAGTTTGACTAATACTGCAGGATGGGAAGAGTAGAACCCTTCCAGGTGTGTTACACATTTCGGGTTTGGAAAGAAACCAGATATTTGTCAACAAGATGAGTGATGCAAGGGTGCACACTCTATTTCAAAAGGATTCGTGCAAGATGCTCAGAGGTGTGATGGTCTTAATGAAAAGAGTTCAGATTGGAACCATATACAAGTTACTAGGGAGTGTCGACTCGATTGGATGCAACAACATTGTTGTTCCTGAAGTCGACTCGACTAGACTCAGGTTGATTTGATTCAAACTGACTCGACAAGTCATCATAAAGTCGACCCGACCTTGCTATGGCATGAGAGGATGGGACACATTGGAGAGAAAGGACTTCGAGCTATGCATACCAAAGGTATGGTCGAAGACTTTCCTTCATGTAATTTAGAAGTCGACTTTTGTGAACATTGTATATATGGAAAACAAAGTCGGGTGAGGTTTCCATCTAGAGCGACAAGGGAAAATGGAATTCTAGAATTGGTTCATAGTGGTGCGTTTGGCCATGTTTCAGTACCTTCACTTGGTGGATCCATTTATTATGTCTCCTTCATAGACGATTTTTCTAGGAAGAAATCAGAGGTTTTCAAAAAAATCAAATAGTTTAAATTTCTTGTAGAAAACCAGAAAGATAAGAAGAGTAAGGTGTTGAGAATTGACAATGGTGGTGAATTCTATGGAAAATATTTTGATTAGTTCTGCAAGCAGAGTGTCATAGCACACCAAAATACCACATCGTATACCCCACAACAAAATGGAGTTACTGAGAGAATGAACAAAATATTGATGGACAAGGCAAGGAGCATGCTCAGTGGTGTTGGGCTCGCACAAGAATTATGGGTGCAAGCAATCGGCACTGCAAAATATCTATTGAATATGTATCATTCGTCAATGCTAGTCGACATGACTCCACATGAGGTATGGTCAGATAAGAAGTCATCGATTTCACATCTCAAAGTATTTGGTTTTGATGCATTTGTGCATGTTCCCAAGGAAAAGAGGAGCAAGCTGGACAAGAAGTAAATCAAGTGTATTTTCATTGGATACAAAGAATGAATGAAAGGATATCATATATGGGGTCCTGCATCAAATAAAACAGTGTATAGTCGAGATGTGGTCTTCAGAGAAGTCAGAAGTAAGTTCAAGCCTAAAGAAATTGTTCAGACCGAGAATAATCCAGAGAAGGTGTGGTTTAAACTTAGGGATGAAAAAGATGATTCGGATGAGTCGATTGAATCAAAAGGAGAGGTGGAACAACTGACCCCGGTTGTAAGGAGGTCAAAAAGAGTAAGAAAACTAGTTGAAAGGTATAGTCCACCCGACTTTCATTCCGCATTTGTGTTAACTACCACAGACGATGAGCCCAAGTCGGTCGGGGAGGCAGTCGACTCAGCAGAGGGAAAACTCTGGAAGGATGCCATGGTCGAAGAGATGGAACCCTTGCACAACAATGAGACATGGGACTTAGTCGAATTACCTAGTGGAAGAAAGTATGTCGGTAGAAAATGGGTATTCAAGAAGAAGATGAATGCAGCAGGTCAAATCGAGAAATTCAAAGCTCGACTCGTAACGAAAGGATATTTCCAAGTCGAAGGAATCGACTTCAATGATATGTTTCCCCTGTTGTAAAATTAGCTTCCATTAGAGTACTAATGTCTCTAGTTGCAACATTTGATCTAGAAATAGAACAGATGGATGTGAAGACAACGTTCTTACACGGGGACCTGGAAGAGAAAATCTACATGAAACAGCCTGAAGGATTTGTAGTAAAGGAAAATAAATATTTGGTGTGCAAACTGAAAAGATCTCTTTATGGTCTAAAGCAATCACCAAGGATGTGATACCAAAAGTTCGACACATACATCTTTAGTTTGGGATTTGTGAGACGTAAAGGTGATCACTACATATATTCCAAAGAAGAAGGTGGGAATTTCATATATGCGGCATTGTATGTCGACGACATGTTGTTGATTGAAAACAGCATGGACGCAATAAAGGAGGTGAAGAAGCAGTTATCCTCCAAGTTCGACATGAAGGATCTCGGTGCAGCAAACTTCATTCTGGGGATGGAGATTAAGAGAGATCGAGCAACTAGAAAGCTCTAGTTGAACCAGACAAAGAATATTGAAACAATCTTGAAACATTTCAACATGCAGGATTGCAAACCTGTGAAGGTGTCAATTCTTGTGGGAGCAAGGCTAACTACTGAACAGTGGCCAAGGACACGGGAGGAAATAGAGGACATGGAACGTGTTCCCTATGCAAGTGTTGTTGGTAGTCTAATGTATGTGATGGTATGCACTCGACCATACATTGCCCATGCAATGGGAGTGTTGAGTAGATACATGTCAACACCTGGAAAGGAGCACTGGACAATTGTCAAGAGAGTATTCAGGTATTTGTGTGGCACAAAAGATTATGTTATATGCTATCAAAGAAAACCTGGAGGTGACAGTGAATTAAATGTACATGGCTTTGTCGACGTCGACTGGGCTGGAGATCTGGATCGATAGAGGTCGGCTAGTGGATATGTGTTCAAAATGTTCGGTGGAGCAATCAGCTGGATGAGTAAGCGGCAGGCGATCATAGTCCTATCAACAACAGAATTTGAATACATGGTAGCCACTCATGGAAGCAAAGAAGCAGTATGACATGCAAAGTCTATGTTCAGGAATCAGGTTTGAACAGAGAGCTATGAAGATAAGTTGCGGCAGTGAAAGCGCAATATTTAATGCAAAGAACCATGCTTATTATTCTAAGACTAAGCACATTGATGTACAATACCATTTCGTGAGAGACATGGTGGAAAGAAACAATGTGGTGTTGGAGAAAGTAGACACGTTGGAAAACATAGCACTCTTTGACCAAGTATGTGAGTGCTATGAAGTTCTCTTTGTGTAGAGAAGCAATGGGCATTGTTTCCCTGGGTCTGTGAATGAGAGTTCAGAGGTCTCCTAGTTTCAACAAAGAAAACAACAAGTGGGAGAATGTTGGGTTGTTATATTCTTTGCAGTGAAAGTCCAGTCGAGGTGGATCCACTGACAGTGGAAGTCGAGGTGGATCAATAGCAAGTCGAAGATCGAAGTGGTTCGACCGTGTAAAGTCGAAGTCGAAGGTCGAGGTGGTTCGAGGTGGTAAATACATCGATAGCAAGTCGAAAAGGTCAACCGACAAGAGGTCGACAGGAGAGTGTGTGGCAACTGACTGAAGACCAAATGAAGGTCGACTGGTAATTCCACTTGGTAGTCGACCGTAACATAATCCCGAGATTCGCGGGATTTGTAGCCAATGATCTACATGGATCTGTAATCGTTTTTGGGTGTCTTTTCTTCAGGGTTTTGCCTACTGTAAAGCCTATAAAGAAGGCGTGTTGTAATGTTGTAAGAGATGATGAATGGCTAATTGCCAAGAATCAATAATCGTAGAGGTTGATGGTCATGTAGATGTAAGCATAATTGGCTACAGGGTTGTTCTTGTGTAAGCAAGAAGGTATGATGTTGATTGTGTCTTAGGTGTGAACCAAGCTTAGACATGTAACCTTTCATTCTGAATGAATAAGACAACATGAGAGCAGAACGCTCAAGGAATGTCGGTTTTCTCAGTTTGAGTTTCCAGGGTAAAATCTTTGTGTACAGTGTGTTTGTTGTGTCATTTACTTTCTTGATTAAATCTTTATTCCTCTCTTCTGCTAGGTTTAGCGTGGAAGTGTTCCTCATTTCCTAAAACACATTTCATTGTTACTGTGTATGCATATTATTTACTTGTTGTTTTGGCTAAGTATAAGAAACACACATAAAGAATAAGTAATAAACGAAATGCAGAAGGCGTAGTTCAGGCAAAGTAAATCGGTTTGGCCTTGCCACCGAATTGAACAACCGCGGTGCCGCAAAGTGTTGGGAACATTGGGTGATTCTGCCATCCAACCGAAGGTTCCCCGACGTCCTGACACATACCCTTCTAAGTGCATGCATATCTATGTTATATTTTGGTAAATTTAAGAATAATAATATATCAATATGAACAATGCACTCAACAAATAGCCATCCATGTATATAGTTGTTTTTAGTTTTACAAATATATATATCCCAACAAATGCACAATGCGGAGCAATAAATAAATATCTAATAATTTAAATTTTTAAAAATTAAGAAATTTAGAGTTGTAATGCATCTTAAAGTAATAATTTATAATGTGTATACTTCCATAACTAAACAATAAATCTTTACATAAAAGATATCTCTCTCGAAAACAAAAAGTGTAGAAATTTCAGACCCCAACCCGGTTTCAAGTCTCACTGAGACAACATAGTTTAATTCCCAACCCACATTGAATTTACAACTACAAATTAGTTAGCAGAAAATTAAATGCTCAAGAACATAAACTCATGAAGTCTGCTACAACAATTAAAATCAGAAATATACACACCAAGAAATTTGCACACAGAGATTTTTGGTCAAGACCCTGGAAAAACCCAAAAGGGGAAAACCAATGAGAGAGGTGAGGCTTTTTCTTATTCAAAGTTCAGAGAAAAAAATTATTTTACAACAGAGAAATTATCAGCAAAAACTTCACAAACTTATCTCAAGTTTGTTCCAAGCATCTTCCTCGAAAACAGTGTCAATCTCCCTGAAAAGAGTGCCCAAAAAATCTGAACAGTATGGCCCTCATTTTTTGTGCCTGTAGCTATACGGACGGTGCGGAAATCACTTCAAAAATTCGTGCCCAACAGTCACCTCAATTTATGTGCAAGGAAATGGGTTATGGCAGCCTTGGAATGCATGCCAATCTCCTCAAAAATGTATATGCTAGTCTCCCTTGATTTATGTGCATACAAACAAAAGTACGACCTCTAGAATTTCGTATTGTACAGCCTCTAAAATTGTAGTACTATTTTCCTTGGTTTGCATGCTAACTCACAAACTTGGAATGCATGCAGCAACAACAAAACTCTCATCTTTTCCTCTACTCGACTGTCTCTCTCTCATGCACTCTTCAAAACTCAAGAAGAATGTCAAAGTGGTGTGCCCTCCTTTCCCTAATTCGACCTCATGAGGGAAGGTGAAGAGTCATCTAATCTAACAGTGGAGATTAGACTAGATGGACGGTGGTGATTAAGAGACCCTTTAGTCACCCACTCCACTAACTTATCATAAAGTCACTTTTAATTTTACATCTCATGAAATTAATGCACTAGGGACCACATTGGACACTTTCTCACCCCTAGGCGCCTAGGTGATGAGAAACACTTGTCCTTGGTACTTTTTCATTTAATTTAACACTCCCTCTTACTGAGGAAAGTGTTCCTCACCACCCCAATATTATCTCTAAAAGGTACAAACTTGCCTCTCCCCAAAGCTTTAGTGAGGATGTCTGCCACCTGCTCATCTGTAGATATATATTATATCTCAACTGTTCCTCTCTGAACATAGTCCCAGAAGAAGTGATATCTAATCTCAATGAGTTTAGACCTGTCATGGAAAACTAGATTCTCAAAGAGTTTGATGCAACTCTGATTGTCACAGTATATCACCATGGGTCTCATCTGCACACCAAATATCCCAACCAACAACTTGTGAAGCCATATGGCCTCATAACTGGCATGATTGGCTACCATATACTCCACCTCTACAGAACTCAAAGCCACTGACTTTTGCTTCTGATTGAACCAAGACATCACTATTGAGTCCAATCCTAAGCAACAACATGAGGTACTCTTCCTGTCACTGACACATCCTGCCCAATCTGAATCTGTGTAGCCAATCAATCTGACTCCATCCCCGCTCTCATAGTTCATGCCATAATCTATCGTACCCTTAAGGTACCTGAGCACATGTTTTGCTGCCACCCAATGCACTCTCTGAGGCTCCACCATAAACTGACTGAGTGAGTTAACAACAAAATAAACATCCGGTCTGGTGTTGACCAGATACATCAACGAACCAATCAACTGACGACACAATGTGGGATCAACCAACTCTGACTCAGAAGAATGAAGCTTCTTCCAGTTGGTTATCATGGGAGTGGACATGGGCCTACAATCCTCCATCCATAATCTCCTCAGAATGTCAACAACATATATGCCCTATCCTAGAAAGATGTGTCCAGGCTCTTACCAAACCTCTAATCCCAAGAAGTAGTGCATCAGACCAATGTCTTTCATCTCGAATTTTGAAGCAAGGCTCTCCTTGCAACCAGCTATGAGTCTCTACCTGTGAGAACCCCCAAGCTACAAATCGAGCTTTGAACTTCTCAATGCTTCCATCAGTAGCATATTTGATCTTGTAGAGCCACCTGGAAGTCACCATTGACTTCCCCTCAGGTCTCGGAACCACCTCCCAAACATCATTCTTCATGATGGAATTGTACTCTTCCACCATGACGTCCTTCCAAACCTGCTAACCTATTGCCTCCTCAAAAGTGGAAAGCTCGGACTCTCTGATGTTGCTCACCATCGCAAGATAGTTGCAAAACCTCTCAGGAGGTTTACTCTCCCTCACAGCTTGCCTGAGATTCCCCACAGAACCATGTGCTTCCTTCAAAGTGTATTGAAGCCACTTAGGCTTCCACTTCTCTGAAGTAGCACCATGTGGAGGGGACTCACCCTCCACCATCCCACCATATGAAGACTGTGTACCTGAAGATGATCCTGAGATCGTCTGAGAACCAGTAGACTGAGAAACAGTACCATGTGAATCAGTAATTTGAGGACCAGTAACTTGTGACCCTGTCAGTTGTGGACTAGTAGTCCCGAAAGCAGGTCATCATGAACTTTGTGTCACTGTGCTCTGTGAAGGACTCACATGTTTCTAAGGACCTGACTACTCTCCCTGCTCCATATCTCATGACCTTTGGAAGGCTTTACCTCCTCGAATATCACATCTTGTCGCACAATTGTCTTCCTAAAAGAGGGGATGTTTATGCGGAAATCCTTCGAGGTCTTGCTATACCCAACAAAGATGCCCTTCTATGTCATGGGATCTAGCTTTGTCCTCCTCTCAGAAGGGACATGTGAATAGGTAAGGCATCCAAAAATCCTAAAGTGCCCCACCTCAGGCTTCTTCCCAGAGAAATCCTCATGAGTCTTATCCCCCAAGACTCTGTGTTAACTCTTATTCTACAGATAAACTACAGTGTTGCAAGCCTCGGCCCAAATAAACAGTGGTAGCCCCTATCATGCAACATGGCTCTCGCAACCCCAACAATGGCCTTGTTCTTCCTCTCGGCAACCCCATTATGTTGTGGGTTGTCAGGAACTGTCACTTCTCTCTTAATGCCCTCTGTAGCACAAAATTCGTTGAACTCATTGGAGGTATACTCACCCCCATTATCAGATCTCAACACTTTGATTTTCTTCCCAGTTTGGTTCTTTACAAGAGCTTTGAACTCTTGGAATTGTTGGAAGACCTGTCCTTTGGTCTTCATGAAGAATATCCAAGACTTCCGAGAGAAGTCATCAATGAAAGTGACATAATAAAAAAATCTGCTCAAAGAAGCAGAAGACATAGGACCACATACATCGATATGAATCAAATCAAGAATACCTGCTACTCTGTTGTCATTGCTTGGAAAAGCAGTCGTGGATTACTTCCCAAGAGAAAACCCCTTGCACACCTCATGGTACTCTATACTGAACTCTAGCACTCTAGTCACTATCTCTCTCAATATCTTCAGAGCCCCATGGTGCAAATGGGCCATCCTCCTATGCCATAAATCACAAAGGTCATTGTTGTTGGTATTATGCATCAGTGCTCTAGCAGGCTGAAACATGAGCTTGTACAGCTTCTCATGCCAGATCCCAATCACTTTGGCCAAAGTGACACTAGATCTCTTAGGATACAAGAGCACATGTCCATCACAGAACAATACCTCATATCCCCTATCCTCAACAATGGAAACTGACACCAAGTTCTTCTTCAAGCTTGGAACATATAAGACATCTCTCAACAACATGGGAGGTAGAGACACCCTTTGAAATGATACAATCCCACTACCAACAACCTTGACCACTGAGTCATCTCCAAGCACCACCTCAAGATCCTCAATCTTTGTAAGATTAGTGAAGTACTCACAAACACCTGTCATATGGCGGGAGGCACCGCTATCAATGTACCAAATACTAGTAAACGATGCTCTAGAGAAAAGACATGCCAACAAAGAATACTCATTCTCGAACCTGTGGGTAAACTCCTCCACATCTGTTGAAGCTGCAACATGTTTCTTCTTGTTAGGGCACTGCCCAGCATAGTGCCCAAACTTGTGACAAGCAAAGCACTTGACTTTGCTCATGTATTTCTCCCCTTCACCTTTCTGCTTGTTCCCTCCCTTGGAACCCTTCTTGGACTTGTTCTTTCCTTTAATCGCAAGTGCCACATTCTCCTCTTCATTACATGTAGATGAACTATGATGCACATAGCTTTTTCAAGTTTACTCCTAACTGAAATCATCCCAAAGACAGTCCCACTTGGGACAATTTTCCCTTGCCACAATGCCCTCAACAAAGACATCCCATTGTTTGGTCACCCCATTCAAAGCAATCCTCACAAGTTCACTGTCAACAACAACCTCCCCAACAACACCAAGTTCATCTCTCATCTGAGTAAGCTTGGTAAGATAGGTGGCAACACTTTCAGTCTTGGTCATTTTAATGCTCTTCAATTTCTCCCTCAATACCATTGTCTGATTTTCATTGGAACTCTGGTAAAGTTTGCTTAAGGATTCCCACATCTCATAGGCATTGGACTTCCCGATCACATGTAGAATCACATGGTCCTTAATGGCATCAAGGATAATTCTTTTGGCCTTTATATTCTTTTTGGTGTAGCCTGCCAAAAGAGTAGCATATGTAGGCACCGTCACGATATTCGTTTGTGAGTTCTCCACAATATCCCACAACTCACACTCCTGCAGAAGCAACAAAATCCTCTCCTTCCATGAGTTGAAATCAGCAGCTCCATCCAACCTGTCCTCAACCCTCAAACCGGTGGCCATTGACCCTCTCAACTAAAACACAAGCCCACAACTTTCTACCTAGTGAAGTACCTCCTCTTCTCAACAAAATCCATGTACTTCGTGGCTGATATATTTCTTCCCTTTCACACTTCCAGCTCTGATACCATGTAGAAATTTTAGACCCCAACCCAATTTCAAGTCTCACTTAAACAACATAGTTTAATGCCCAACCCACATTGCATTTATAGCTGCAAATTAGTTAGCAGAAAATTAAATGCTCATGAACAAAAACACATGAAGTCTGCTACAGTAATTAAAATCAGAAATACACACACCCAAAATTTGCATATAGATTTTTGGTCATACCCTGGAAAAACCCACAAGGGGAAAACCAGTGAGAGAGGTGAGGCTTTTTCTTAATCAGAGTTCAAAGAAAAAAATTCTTTTACAACAGAGAAATTATCAACAAAAACTTCACAAACTTATCTCAAGTTTGTTCCAAGCATCTTCCTCGAAAATAGTGCCAATCTCCTTGAAAAACGTGCCCATAAAATATGAACAGTATGGCCCTCATTTTTGTCCCTGTAGCTATATGGACGATACAAAAATCACTTCAGGAATTCGTGCCCAACAATCACCTAGATTTCTATGCAATGAAATATGTTATGGAAACCTTGGAATATGTGCCAAGCTCCTCATAAATGTATCTACTAGTCTCCATTGATTTCTATGCATACAAACAGAAGTACGGCCTCTAAAATTTCGTACTTTACGACCTCTGAAATTGGTTCTCTTTATCTTGGTTTGTGTGATAACCCACAGCCTTGGAATGCATGCAACAGCAATAAATCTCTCCTCTTTTCCTTTGCTCGACTCTCTCGCTCATGCACTCTTCAAAACTCAAGAAGAATGCCAAAGTGTTGCGCCCTACTTTCCCTAATTCGACCTCATGAGGGAAGGTGAAGAGTCATCTAATCTAACGGTGGAGATTTCACTAGATGGACGATGGTGATTAAGAAACCCTTTAGTCACCCACTCCACTAACTTGTCATAAAGTCACTTTTAATTTCACATCTCATGAAATTAATGCACTAGGGACCACATGACACTTTCTCACCCCTAGGCACCTAGGTGATGAGAAACACTTGTCCTTGGTACTTTTTCGTTTAATTTAATAAAAAAGATCGCATACAAAAAGATGAATAATTAAAGATAAGCTAACATCACATTTCATGTTATGTTTTATATATCATTTAGTAAATCTTTCTCTTAAAACATCATTTGCATAATACACTATTCATTTTGATTTATAATATCATGACATGCGAATAAAATTTAATATACTATATTAAAACTAAAATATTTTGATAATAATAATAATCTAATTTTAAGGTCACGACACACACCAATTTATTGTATTAGACCCCCTTGTTTGCGAGACAAGTACATATCCTATCCTACCCTACTCTAACCCTCTAAATTTGAACGACCTCTAAGAAGGAAACCCATATTTTTAACCATTAAGACCACTCAAGTTGTACACATTAAAGGAAACAGAAAAATCTTAATTATCTATATAAGCATTAGTCATAGTCATGTTGCTTTACAATATCATTATATGTTAATCACTTGTTTGGTCATGTGTTTGTATTTCAATAATTAACCCCACTTTAACGTACCCAAAATAAACATTTATATTTTAATTACAATTAATTTAATTAGAATTAAAATATATTTTATATTAAATTAGACTTTCAATGATCTGTCTTTTACTCAAGAAGGGCAATCTTGTGTCTATATACACATGCACATAAAAAAGCCCTTCCTCGTCCCTGGCATATCCCTTGTGGTACTGGCGGCCCTAGACGTAAGCGGTCACTGTAAGAGGTTGGTTTGAGGGTAGGTAAGCGGATGTCTGTGTTGGCTGTTAAAGTATTTGTTGCTTTCCCTTCTCTTTTTGTTATTCTCTAATTTTTCTGTGTAGCGTCAAAGATGCCGATATCATAGGTTCAATTGACGGGTTTTCAACCAAAGAATAGTGGTCGCCACCAGCCACAAAATTTAATTCTTCCAAATAGAAATGGCGACCAGCCAATGGGAGTTTACTGCCACAGGCGTAAGGTTTTTACCAAATCCCAACAAGTCGCGAACTTGCCCTGATAACAGACCAAACCGAG
>ML781529.1:63415-92614 GCA_009831015.1 Picea engelmannii | reverse complement strand
CAATCAAGTTACAAAAAAGATTTTCATATCTATTGGTATATCCAAGATCAACCTCTGTTTTCAAAGAAAAAGTCTAGCTCAAATCAAACCGCATCTGTGGACCTCATGAATAGATCCAAGTAGATTAAGCACACAAAATGCAGCTTCTCTTTTGTGAAGATGATTTATTCTTCAGTCTGCAACATGCAAAGTTTACATACAGAGCTCATGATAGACCCGTTAGACATTTAAGTTTTAACCAACGTAGAATGGTATAACGTGTCCAAGAACAGGAACTGGTCAGCTGCAAACAATAATTATTCTCAAACCCATGGGAGATCGGATAAAAGGTGAAAATGCAGCAAGGAAGCATATGTTTGGATCGTTATTTTCCATAGCCAGCCTTAATTCCAGGAATAGATAACAGAGCTGGAGGACTTCAACAATAAGAGGCAAGGCAAAAGAAATTGCAATGTTCTTGCTACGGACTCTGACAAATGAAAGAAATAAGATCTCAAACTCTCTACATTTCAAGGATCTTTCATTAAATTCAGCTGCACTTTGAAAAAACTGATCGTACTCAAAATTGAAAAGGATGGAAGTCGAGGGGGTTTCCAAATAGCCATCACAAGGCATTTGTTTCATTCTAACCAGTATTGCATGGGTGCAGCTGCAGGTAAGGGTGCAAGTTTGCCATAGGTGATAGATTTTCAAACTAAAGGTGCAATGGTGCAGTAATTTTTCTTAGTAAAGGAGGTTGTTAAGGTGTATGTGCAACAGTACAGGTGCAGCTGATGGTGGTCGAAGAAACCATGTGACTCTGGTTCTAACCCTGAAATCTTCTATGGGAAAATAATGGCTCTTTTTTCTCACTTAGTACACTGGTAGCCTCTTTACATCTTGCTGGGACTGGGCTGTGATTATCATTGTACAGTGAAATAAACAAGTTCTAAATCTCTAGTTTTAACAAATAGGAATTTATAGTCCAAAAGAAAGGTCAACAAAATGTTCAACAGAAAAGAAAAACTGCAGGAGAAGAGGAACTAAAATGGAGTCACGGCAAGCTGCTTAAACAACTTATTCTTACTCAGTTGATGCTTAATAAAGCTTATTAAGGCCAATGCCAGCTGTAAGGCACTCTCAAAATGACAACTTACCAATAATACCTCTTATGTTTTTCAATGATATTTACAGGCAAACAAATAAGATAAGATAATTTTATTAATGTCCAACAGATGACCATAAATAGGTCGATGGGACTGCTAAGTACATCAGTAAGAGAAAATCTAGAAAAAACCAAACAGATTGTGCATTCCTAAAACATACGAAGTAAATGATATCAACACTTATAACTAACCAATCCAAGAACTAAAGAGCATCTCTCAACAAAAAATACTTAAGACACTAAAGACTATCCATACATGAATTCTAATGTGCAGTCAGTACCTGAATCAACTGACCATTCTCATCTATTTCAAGCTTTAGATCAATATCAGCTTCCGCAATTGTCGTTCCGTAAAATCCACTTCGTTTTGTTACAGAATGACCCGACCATCTACCTAACAATGCATTTATTCTTTCTTCATTTTTCTGCTGCCAAAACATATGGAACCATTAGTGGACAAATCACCGAAACTTGTGCCATTCTCCTAGCAAGGAAACCAATGTCAGTGATAAATGATGACATGCATCTTGATTATCTGTTCAGAATGGCATTCCCAGTTGAAGGGCCAAATGTTGGTATTCATTAGGGAGCTCAAAGCATGTTTCCCAAATATACATATGCATACACGAATGGATAATAAGTAGAATGGTTTCAAAAAGCTGAACAGACTTCAGGACTGATCCCACCTCAAAGGCGATGTCCAACTCCCCACAAGAATAAGAGGAAGCATAAGCCTTTATATATGGAGAGAACCTCCTAGAGATTCTAAAGGAAAAAATATTTGCAAAAACAAAGAAGAATAGGTGCAAGATCAAAAGGTAGGTACTACTCTGGATCCTAGAAAGAATTAAATTGTGAATGTTGAAAAGGTCAGAAGGTTTTGGGGATTAGCTAACTTCCATATGAGACTTCTCTTTTATCTATCCAAGAATGTTGGACCTCTAACGAGCATATTGAGAAAATCAAGATTCCACTGGACAGAAAAACATCTAGCAGATTTTTTTGGCTCAAACAAAAATTAATCAGATCTCATGTCCTAAATCATTTAAGTTGTTTTCTAGTACATATTAACATGGAATGTTGAAGCAAAGTTATATTTTTGAAATTAGATTGAAAACCTAACAGATTACGATGCATTAGTTGCTCTTCAAACTAGTAAACTTGATGGGAAAACCATAGAATCTACTAGTGGCAATTCTTTCAAGAAAGAATCAATTATAGAAAAGTTACAACAGGATTTAATGGTTGGCTTCATCTAAGAGGGGGTGAGCTAAATGCAATAGGTTTAGTTATACTTAGAATTAAATTTTGCACTAATGAGAAGGATGTCTCTTTATGGTAAAATGGTGAGAATGGATAGATGAGAGAGAAAATGAAATGTTGAACATTTTTGTCATGCATCACAATCTATATTCTATACATAGGGTGTAGTTATTAATTGGTTATGTACACTGGAAAACCAGGATGGCACACTAGCTTACATTTGTTCATTTCCAAACAACCCAAGAGTTTTGAGCTCAGTCAGATGCATTCATAATGACGAGAATGAGATTGCCTCCACTTTATATCAATAAAAAACTCCTACCCTTTCCTTTCACAATCACATGAATTGCCATTGTAATAATATGAGATATCATTACATTTGATCTTGGTAGGATTGCAAATTCTTGAGTGTTGTGAAGAAGTTTAAATCCTGAGGAATTGATAAATTGGATAGGAGAAATGGAAAAGTTCTTTGAATTTCCGTAGATCAGAGATCCTGTGAGGGTTAAGTTTACCTGTACAAAATTGAAGAGTCGTGCTTCTTCATGATGGGATATGTTGCAGCTGAGTAAAGAAAGCAGTGGTAAAGAGAAGATTAAAGCCTAGGATAGGATGGTGTCAGAGAAGAAAAGAAAATTTTTCCCGTGATTACGCTTTAAATTAGTGAAGAAGATTGCAGAATTTGAAGCAGTGGAAGATGTCAGTAAAGGAGCACATGGAGGAATTTTACAGACTTTCTACAAGGTCTGGCAGAATGAGGAGAGTTCGGAATCCATTGTTGGGTATGTGAATTGTCTAATCTATGCCTTTCAAAATGAGTTTAATGTTTTCAATTTCTGTTGAATGGTAGAGGCTTATCAAGCAGGATTGAGAATTGAGAAGCAATTGTTGAGGAAACAAAGAATGGTGAGGAGAGGTCCAAGATTTGGAGGATGGAAGCACAAGGAAAAGCAAGTTGAAGAAGATGAAAGAGTTCCAGTACAGTGGATCAGCTGGGAGGAAATCACGAAGGATTGCCTACAACTAGGAGGAAAAATGTTCCCCGGCTGCCAATTGGTGTACTGCAAATGTACATTGTATATTAGATAAGTGCTGACTTCCCTTGTGTAATCCTTTATTCTCAGTTGTGTTTGCTGTATGTAAAAAAAGAACTATATGGAAATCCACATTTGTTTGACGAAATGCTTGTGACTCTGTAGCATGTATGTTGGTTAAAATTTGTGCACAATTTTAGTATAAAATAGCTTAGCTAGCTGGTGTCTGTTGTAAAGGAGCTAGAACAACATTCTTCTTATGTTAGGGGTTGATACAAGCATTAAAAGTTGAATATTCTTTAGTGAATATGCACAGCAAACTCGTATTTGTTGGAAGTATTGGTGTAATATGTACATGTGGCCAAGACGCATTCATATGTATCATTAGTGTACTTGTAATCATGGCTAAGGCCATACTTTATTATTTTATTGCATTACTAGCCATGGTTAAAGCCAACCCAGTCAACTTTGATATGTAGGCTCAATAACCCTCTTAGGAAGTGTGGCCCTACTTACATGGGCCCATAACCCTCTTGGAGGATGCCATACCTACTTGAGTGGTATAAATACACCAATCAAGCTTCATTTCTAAATTAGCTATTTGATGATTGAGCTAGACTTTCTAATATAAAGTGTTTAAGCCTACGGGCCCCAAACCTTGTGTTGCGCACTCTTGTTCCTTTACTGGTTTTTCTCTCACTTGTGCACTTGATCTTTCTCTCTCTAGCACATTAATGGACAGCTCTGGCACACCGTTTTAGTGCAGTTTTTCTATTTTATTGGCAGTTTTTTGGGTGAGCTGTTGATTTTGTTCAATCCCCTCATTCTTTTGTGATCTCAACATATGCAGATCTAGGGTTTCTAGATTTGACTTCCCGACATGGTATCAGAGTGGGGGTAAACATTTCCTACCTACTTCACTGCTGTTGGGTTTTTTGCTTGGCTGTTCATGCTGTTGTGATCAGATTTTGGTGTCCGGAAGAGAACCAAATTGGAGGAATATTAGGGCTGTTTTTTCATGGTGTTTTGCGAGCTGGAAAAGACATTTTTTAGGGTTGTTGGAGCCTGTTTTATGCACTATTAAAGAAATCTTGTACATTGATTTCAGCGCCCAACACTAGGGTTTCTTCTTTGTTGTTCATGCTAGTCATTTTGCAACCAGCTGATTTATTTCAGCTTTTTATTTCGAGATTGATCCAAAAATTTTGGTTAGTAGCATTGCCCTAAGGGCTGCAGAACTAGGTTTTTGGGTCATACCTTTTCTAGGGTTTCCTAGGTTTTGTCCTAGGGTTTAAACCCACCTTCAAGGGCTCACTATAGCAGCTGATCCAGAAGTTTTTTTGGATCAGCTCAGTCAGGTTTCACTTCAGCATTTGGTCCCAAGTTTTCTCCTCATTGCATACAGAGCCACAGGTTCAGATCTCTTCTTTTAGGATTTTTCCCTTGTACAATGGTTGTGCTTCTCTTCTAGGGTTCCTTGGGTATCTCTAACGATTTTTACCCTCTTTACATGAGCAGTGCTTCCTTCCTAGCATTTTCCCCCTCTCTTCAAAATCAAATGCTATCTTCTTGTTCATTCTTTGCAGTAATATTTCTTTAGGGTTGCATTTTTGGCTAAGGATTGTACTTCCCTAAATGCATAAGCAATACACTGCATATTTCTTGGAAGAGTTGGTGTTATTCCCTTCTTTTGTCTATACAAGGGATTCCTATAAGACATTATGGAGCTTGCTTCTTTGCCCTATTCAATAGGGCTGCTTATATTTGTGCAGGTCTGATACAGAAGAACTCTATATGCAATGGTTGTCATACAAAGAGTTGTGTCTTCAAGTCTTGCTTGACTTGTTTTCAAGGGATTGAAGAGCTTATAGGAGTAACAACTTGCAACAGGGATCTTCTGGAGGATATTGCTAACACAATTTACAATCCACATCTAGCCATGCACTCGACATATGGGTTTGATATATTGTGCCAACCCCTTCAACAAGGTATGACTTTCAGTTTTGCATTTCAGGTTTTTAGATCAAGTAAATGGGCCCATATTCTGGTATATTGCCTATATGATGCTTCCAGTACAAATGCTATCTTTGATGGAGTTTCTATTCATGGTCCACTTGGATCGTTTCCTTTGCTTCTTAGTGAGCATTCTTCTTACGGTGCACATATGCAATGCACTTTGCATATTGGGCCTTACTGATTTCAAGGTGTGATGATATCATCTTTAACCCCACCACATTTGGAGATGTTCTTTATGTTCCAGGAGTTGGTGGTTTTATAGTCGATACTTCAGTTTATTGTGATGCCATATCTCAGCATATGGTTCATAGTGACATTCATGGGCCTATGACCACTTGTTCACATGGGGAAACTATGTGCTTACTCACCTTCTTTGCTTACTCACCTTCTTTGATGGAGCTTCTACTCATAGGACCACAAGATTAGTTACACTACTTCTGACAGATTCTTCAAGTCTCAGTCTACTATAGTGGATCTCTACTTTCCACATTATGATGTTGGTATTTAATGGATGTACTATTTTCGGCCGCTTCAACCTCATGGATAGCTTGAGCCATTCTTTGTACCTTCAGTCAATCAACATGTTACAATGAATCTTTCTCTTTGTGATGTTGGTTTGCTCTAGATGCTTTACACTTGGCCGCTTTCAGCAATCCATCTCATCAACATGGACTTCACTATAGTTTTATCAAACGCCTCCTTCAAAGTCATGGAACAGTGTTGGTGTGGACGATATGGGATTCAGATGGGTGATGTGGCTCCTTGCTCGGCATTAAAGAGGGAAGTAAATCTTGTGTTCTAACTTCTAATGACTTCTCTCCGTGGCCCCCTGTTCCACTCAAAGGGGGGTATTCATATGGCCACGACCCATTCATATGTATCATTAGTATACTTGTAATCATGGTTAAGGCCATACTTTATTCTTTTATTCTATTACTAGGTGTGGTTAAGGCTGACCTAGTCAACTTTGATATGTAGGGTCAATAACACTCTTGGGGAGTGTGCCCCTAATTATATAGGCCCATAACCCTCTTGGGAGGATGCCCTACCTACTTAAGTAGTATAAATCATATTTTGATCATTGAGCTGAGGCTCTCTAATATAAAGTGTTTAAGCCTACAGGCACCCAAACCTTGTGCTGCGCACTCTGGTTCCTTGGTTGGCTTTTCTCTCTCTAGTGCATCAATAGACAACTTCAGCACACTATTTTAGCTCTGCTTTTCTCTTTTATTGGCAGTTTTTGGCTTCGCTATTTGGTTCCACTCTTTTGTGGTCTCAAGTTTCAACAGCTGCAGATCTAGGGTTTCCAGATCAGATTTCCCAACAGTAATTTCCATAGCAGTGTGATGTGGAAACCATGAACATACTCTGCTCATGTTAGTAACAGTCTTTCAGCATTTGGGGTAAATAGTTGAGTTGTAAACACCCCATTCCCTTGACAGAGTCAACGAGGGGGTCAGGTGCATGACAAATTTGTTAGGCCATTAAATGTTGTGACTCATGAGTAATTTCCTTTTGAGCAAAGCCAAAAATAGTTGTTGGAGATTGCCTTATGTTCTCGATTGCAACGAGGCAAAATATTGGTGTACAATGTATCAGCCAATCATGTGCCTTTAGGGACAACTAAGTAGATGTGTGTCATGAGCAGAATCGCATGAGGAGTTCACCCCTGTGGCAGTACTCATGGTCTCTCATACAAAGTGTGTTTATGTCTAGCTTGATATCCATCTTGTAATAGGAAAAAAGGCTAATTGTGGAGGAGTAATACCTCAAAAGTTAATTGTGGTGAGGATATCATGCCCTTAAATGGATCAGCAGAGTTGACTCTGTGCTTATGTATCCATATTGTCGGGTGTTACCCTGCACTAATAAAGGATAACTCTGTAGGTATGAAACTAGTAAGAAAATGGACCAAGATGAGATTGATAAACTCCAAGCATATATGCTGGAAATTGTGGATGCAGGCCCTTGAGAGGTTCACATAGACAACAATGGTAGGTGTGGAGTTGCTGCATATCATTGTTTCTAGATTAAAAAGCCTACACCTAAGATTTTTAGTCACTTTGCCAACTTGACAAGATTTGAGTCTTCAGACCACTTGTTTGGGCTTGTTAAAATTCTCATGATTATTTGCTAAAGTGTTTTACTTGTTCGGGATAAACGTACCAGTTTGTTACAGTATTTGCTAAAACCCAAAAAGGTTTCCAGGATGTTGGATTCAGACAGTGACAATTGGAGCTATGGCTCCACAAATAGCTGCCCACGACAGTTTAGTCTTTTACTGCAGGCATGAAGCTTAAATATTATCATTAAAAGTGGATGTATGTTGATAGTTATGAAAGGTGTGGGATTTTCTATTTAACAATCTTGTCAATTTTATTTTTTATAACAATCTGATTTAAATGAATGCCAGCTTGACATTTTGGTGAAGCTTGGGGCCCAAATTTTACAAGCTGTGTGTGAGAATGGTGTACATGCTAGTATTCTGAGAGCTTTCAGTGCGTGCATAATTAGCAGTTTTCATCTTTGGTTGTATTTTATGGTAATCAACAAAAAGAATAATGTGCAATTAAAAATATATGAGAACTATCTGCCTAAAACAGAAAATGATGAACTTGATGATGTTAGTACCCAAAAAGCACCAGTTATCCACTTTGTTCTGTCCTCGACTTTCATTAATAGTATCAGATTGCCCACTCTTTAATCCAAATAGGAATCTCAACTACCTTAAAGTGTAGACATTAATTCAATGTTTGAATGAATTAGGTATATTAATTAAAATATATTCCATTAATACCTATTGCAAATGAAGAGCAACTGACCTCAAATTTGTCAAAGGCACTTGAATATGTTGTCTCCCTTTCTCTACTTTCATGAAATACGCCAATCATATCAATAAGACCACGGTGATTCAATACATGAAATGCTCTCATCCGGCTATTTCCATCCATTGAATACAGACAGCTCTCACAGACAATAGAAGGGCGACGCGGAGGGACCTTTAAATTCCTGCAAAGCACTTAAAATGATGACCTCGGATAAGCTGATCAAACATGTACCCATAAGGCAAATTATATTGAGTGGAAAAGTAAAAACTGAAATAGGGCTTGATTAGAAAATGGAGGTAGTTCTCTAACATAACGTATATCTTGTATAAAGGAAAACTTTAATGAATGTATATCTTGTAATAACATAGGAGATATAAAGTAAAAATCAAAATAAAAGGGAAAAAGGGCTATACCTATTTCCCATCAATAAAATCTTAAAGGTAAAATGCAGTGTAAGCATAAAATAATTTCAGAAGACCCTTGAAAAGTTAAAAGGAACTCTCCTAATAAAGCATAACCTAAATTAATATATTGGAAGCACCAGAAAAAGTATAGAAAAAGGAAAATAGTAATATAAATTTGACAGAAGGAGAACTGAACCATCTTGCTATAGGTTGTGCTAAAAGAAAGAAAATATTCAACACAATGTTTAGGTTACAAAAAGAAAATAGTGTTTTTTATCATGTTAGGCCCCAGAAGTCTATAAGCTGAAATATTTTGCAGAGTATGCCCAATAATGAGAAAGATAACAGCAACACTCAGATATTTTATATTGCGCTATACCAACAAGTGCAACATAACAAGAAAATGATACCAACAAGAACAAGGACTGAAAAGTTAAAACTGCCTGCCTACAATCCACAATAGATAGGGAAGCAGTGTTACACTTATCGCGATAATATCATCAAAATCCAACATGGCAATAATATCGGCAGTATTTATCACGATAAATTCTGTTTTTGAAATTATCACGATAATTTCAGTAATCATCGCAATAATATGGAAATTATCGTGATAATTTCAGTCATTATCGCAATAATATGGAAATCATTGCCCTGTCTGCATCAATATCAACTTGTAACCAGATTTTTGGTCTTTTAACACTCATTTTGCAAACGTGAGTTAGGGGATTGAGCTATGAGGATACTGTACTCATTTTCCATCAAGCAAACAAGGGGAAATGCACTGTTTTCATTGCCATGTGTAATGTCCCCGTTTTTGGGTTTCCCTGTTCTGCAGTTGGAGATGACTTCCGAGGCTTTTCAGTGAAGAAAAGGGGAGTCGGGAGGTTTATTTGATGTCACTTAGCTAGGAGATGTTATATTTCTAAAGTGACATTTAATAAAAGGGTAGTAAAGTAACTTTTAGATTAATAGTTACTTAAACATTAGTAAAAATGACTTTTAAACTTTAAGTGAAAAGTAAAAGGGGAATAAGGGTCATGTTGGATTAAGTCAAAGAAGAAAGATCTAGAAGAGTCATCGAAGGATTATAAAAGAAGGGTAGCGCTTCACTTTCCTCATCATGTTTTGGATTTGATCTCTTATTGGAGTGCTCTTATGAGCCAAGGTTTTCATTGGGGTTTTGGAAAAACCCTTCCATTGTGGTTTGGTTTCGGTGGTGCAATATCCACCCTAGCTAGACAAAGAGGAGGATCCACCCGGGATCTTCACTTGAGCTTCATCTTCTGGTTTGACATCATCTTGGAGAGGGTTAGGAGTATTCTCTTCTATTCCATGTGTATCTAGATTGCCTGCAATATGTTTGACGAAATATCTTTTAGAAGAATGAGTATTTGTAGAAAAATGACAACCAAGAATAACCTAATTGCATAGACAATCATAATATCCCAGCTTAGCTCTATTGGGGATATTGCAGTGGTATCAAAGATGGAGATCTTGCCAGCCTGAGGGGAAACAATGATACCCTAGCCAAGCTCTACAACTGCAGCAACTCATTTTGTTGGCATAGGTCGATTTGGGTTGTGTAGATCGAGTTTACTTGGTAGGGGGGCGAGTTCTTATTTGCAGAGCTGATTTTTGCTCCCTGTGGGGGTCGACTTAGTTTGCAGACCCGACTTTATTGTGCTAGGCGAATTACATTTGAGAGAAACCGAAATATTTCAGTGCAGGGGCAGATTTCATTGATAGAGCCAAGATCTTTATAGTTGGGCGATTTTCTTGGTGGCTGGAACGAGATCTTCAATTGAGGGTCGAATTGTTGTGTAAGCGTTGAGTTGCATTTGAGGAGGTTGTTCTTGCCTTGCAAGGCCGAAATACCTTGCAGCCTGGATGAATTTTGTGGTGAAGAGGTCAACTCCTTCATTGTTGGGCCGAAATCCTGTCCCAAGGGCCGAATTTACAGTAGTTGAGGTCGAGTTATTTACCAGGGGCCGAATTTAATTAATTGTTGGGTCAATCTGCTTAGTTAGAGGCCGAGTTTACTGGGTAAAACCGAGTTTCCATGGTGTAGCTGAATTTGTTGTTGATTGGAGTTGAGTTTCTGTGCAGGAGGTCGAGTTTAGGGTCGTGTGCCTTTGAGGAGTTTTTGAATCCTTTATTTGCAACCGAGTTCCACCTTAAAGGGGTCGCCATATTCTTCATTGCAAGTCGAAGGTCATTGTTGGGTCATGTTTCATGTGGCTGGGCCGATTTTATCCTTGATGAGGGCGTATTGACAGGGTTGGGCCGAGTTCATGGTCTAAGGGCCAATTATTTGCTTGTGGGTACTATAGAGGGAGCTAAACCCTTCCTTCAGCAAATTCTTTGGCAGCCATTGCTTGGCATTCTACATGTCAAAATCAACACATATTCCAGGTAGTCATTGTTGTTATGTTGGTGAATTTACAGCTGGAATAAACCTCTGTTAATTGCATCAGAATTGTAATACTTTTAAAGAGTTTAATACAAATAAAATTCCCCTCTTTTCATATCATCTTTGTGTGGAATATTTGGGTTCCATTAATCTGTGAGTAATAAACACCAAACACATGATGTGCGCAAACCGTTTGTCATAATTTATGAACCAGCATTGCACCTAAACAGATCAACAATAGTGCAAAGGGGGTTTTGTAGTGGAAGTTGGGCACTTCTACTTAGTGTTTGACAAAAGTCATCACACAAGAATGCCCATAAATTGCTACAACAAGAAGGAAAAATTGAGACATCAATAGGTGGGATTGAGAGACCATATTGTGTACATATAGGGGTAAGAAAAGATGAAGACCAAGAAGGAACTCATGGCTGAATTTTCAAATCACATTCAAGCCAAGAGGGAGTCAGTAGCAATTAAATACATACCTTACTACTGGAAGTATCTGGCATTGGGTGAGGAGATCTATGCAGCTATGTCCTTTCAAGACTATTGCACCATCAAGTATGGAAGTTGGCCCAAGGATTTGGACGAGGATTCCCTTAAAGGCATAGGGCAAAGATTGAAGAGAAATGAGCATGAAGGACAAGTAGAGGAGCATGCATGTAATGTCCCTTTCCAAATAGGAGCTCTAGAGAGGAGGCTTAATGGTCTAAACAGCTCTGTTAGACTATAGTCAGGGCCATACAGGGGTAAACAGGGTTACTAGAGGTCACTTCAGCCGAGGGTGTTATAATTCGAAAGTGACATTGAGCTAAAAGTGACTAAAAGCATTTTTAAGTCAAAGTGAGCTAAACATAGAATAGATAAGCTAAAAATAGGTCAACAACGAATTAGGGTTTCGAGAAGCTATAAAGAAAGGGTAAAGCGACCTAATTCATCATTATGAAGAAGTTGACTTGTCATTGAGTAGATAGAGCTCTATGGATTCCAGGAAGAATACACCCAGTGGTTGATTTTGGTGTTGAGAGACACCCTAGTCACCAGGGAGATCACACAGATCTTCCATTGATCTTTAGCAGCAGTTACACAGGTTGAAGCAACAAGGGCGCACTTATTCAGGGTGAGGGCGCAGCTTCTGATGAGACTTAGTGAGTCGACTTGTCCCATCCAGGGAGAATACAAGTATTCCCTTTCGACCCAGTTGAGAGGAGGGCAAAGGCGCATCTATTGCCTAGTTTCTTATCAGATTTCGATGGAGAAATCATCTTGGGCGCATTATCCATCCATTGAGAGTGCGACAGTTAGGGAGGACACATTTGGGATTCTCGAGTGATCATCAGATCAGATCTAGGGAAATCCTTCCGACCCATTTCATAGAAGCCTAGGGCGCTCAGTTTGAGATCCTTATCAGTCAATTCTGACGGGGGAATCACTAGGGCATAGTTTCCAGCAACAAAGGGGGCGCATTTCCCCAGGGGGATCCATCCGAGGTCCAGATAGATCAGCAGAGGGTCGATTGTCAGCCTATCAGTCACCAGGACTGAGTGAGAGAGCAGGGCGCACTATTTGGGACAGTTTCCAGGCAGATCTGAGGAGTTTATCCACCAGGGTGAACTTTCCAGTCTTGCAACAGATCTTACAACTCATCCATTGATTCGGCAGCATTCTTTTAGTACCGGGTATTATTGTTTTATTTTTCTTATTGTATTCCGGCTAAGATCGTTTTGTCACTGATCTAGCCGAGTGATTTATTTTATTCAGCCGCATAGGGCATTGTAAACCGCAAAAATATCATAATATATGGTTTGTAGTCTTTTGTCTCATTTACTATTTGTATGCTCATTTATATGCTGTAAACAATTGATTATCTACACACACATGCGAAAAACACCAAGCATGTAGAAACTCGCAGCTTAAACGCATCCAGAAACCCCCAGAGTATCAAATCACACACCAGACATGTCAGATTAGCAGCATTTCCTAGACTAGCCGGATCTAGGATATTACAGTGGTATCAGAGCTTTAGTCCTGCCAGCCTGTGACTAAAGACGATGAGTTCAGCAGGTGACCCAGAGGGTCGTGAGCACGTAGGTGACGAATACCTCACTTACAACAGATGTAGGGAGAGGAGAACTAGACCAAAATTTCCCCCTTTTCCTCCCAGTTCAGAGGAAGAGGAAGAGGCACACAGGGAAGCAGAGAGAAGGGCAGAGCATGAGGCAGAGAGGATGTTGGGAGACAAATATGAGAGACCAGAGGGCAGTGGCAAGCCCCCCATGGAACCAAAGGCAGCCTTCATGCAGGTACTCAGCAATCTGGTAGTCAGTCAACAAGCCATGACTCAGTATTTGGCGTAGATGGTTGATAGATTGGCTATAGTGGGCACCCAAGGCACACAAGCCCCACATGCAACGCAAGGGAACTCAAGGGTAGGCAGTAGACCCCAATCACCTACTCACACATACACCTCTTCAAGTAGGATTCCCAAGTCGTTCCCTAGTTTCGAGAGGGCACCCCAGCAGCAGCACAGCAGCCGATAGCACAGAGGCTGCCTACTCAGACTAAGGACATTGCAAAGTACAGGAGGGAGTATGCAGCATTGGGCCGTGACTTCCATCAGGACATGACCTTGGTCGAGTACTGTGGACTCAGACTCAAGAACCGTCCAAGAGAGCCTCAGAGAGGAGGGCAGCAACAGTAGCAGGGGCATAACCTAGATTTCATCCGAAAAGTTGGTAAACTCACCATACCTTCTTTTGACGAATCGTCCAAATGCACTGCCAGACCTTGGGTACAAAAGCTAGACACATACTACAAGCTCAACCACATGACCGAGACAGAGGCCATCAGTTTCGCTACCCTACACTTGAAGGGTGAGGCACACAAGTGGTGGCATCATGGACCGGTGACATTGGGTCACAATCACATCACTTCCTACAGGGAGTTCGCAGAGAGACTCATGGATAGGTTTGACAGGAGGGATCCAGAGATCCACTTCAGGGATTTAGCCCAGTTGAGACAAACTGGCACAACATAAGCATTCATCACGGAGTTTCAGCTGGTAGCAGTGGTAGCGACAAATATCTCAGAGCCCAAGTTGATTATGTTATTTATAGAGGGGCTCACAGAACCCTTGAGAGGATGGGTGAAGGCATACAGGCCTCATACTTTGCAGGATGCCATCTTACGCACTCGATATTTGGCAGACTCAGCACTGAAGACTAAAACCTTTTTCCAAACCCTTCATACCACAGAGGGACCGAGACAAGAAACCATTCCAGAGAGAGTGGAAGGGCAAGGAGAAGCTAGATGATGAGACGAGGCGAGAGCTTATGAGGAAGAAGCTCTGCTTCACCTGCAAGGACCCTTGGGTCCCAGGACACAGGTGCATGGGCAAGGGAGAGATCCATTATATTGAGGTGGTAGCAGACAATGTGGATAGTGAAGAGGAGGAGGAGGACAATGGATCCACTAGCTCAGAGGAGGAGCCATCATAGGCAGAGTAGCAGCCTCCCCGTAGACCACCGACATCGCCAAGGACCCATCCACCAATAGTACCACAGCCTCCTGAGTAGGCTAACAGACGAAAACCAGCAAAGGGAGGAGTCATAGCGACCCTTTATGGTGTTCCCAGGTAGAACACCCTCCGGATYAGAGGAACTATTCAGCCACAGTGGGCAATCGCCCTAATAGATGGTGGAGCCACCCACAACTTCATTGATGCTTCATTAGTATCGAGGCAGGCACTTCAGACAGAGGASTTTGAGGGGTTTGATGYTGCAGTAGCAGATGGCCATACAATGGAGTGTCTGGACAGAGTTCCGGACTTGGAGATAAAGTTAGGTAACTACACCGTGAGAGACACATTTTATGTAGTTGACCTATCTGACACAGATGTGGTGTTGGGAGTCCAGTGGTTGATCACATTGGGAAAAATCACCACCAACTACCAAACCTTGGAGATTGGGTTCAGAGACAGTGACGAGAAGAGGATTGTTCTGAGGGGTATGTCGACAAGGGCACCCGGGACAGTTTCGGCCAAGAGGATGGAAAGGATATCTAGGCATGGGGAGGTAGCATATGTCGCATAGTGCTTGATCACTACGCAAAGGGATTCAGAGGGTCGATTGCAGTATCAGACAAAGATCAGGAACTTGTTGAGACGGCATCAGCAAGTTTTTGGTTCAATTCCACCAAAGAGACCACCTGACAGGGGGTTTGAGCACACCATTGAGTTGGAGGAGGGGGCCAAACCTATGATCACACCACCCTATCGTCATCCTAGGAGGTTCAAGGATGAGATAGAGAAAGCAATTAAGGAATTGCTAGTGATGGGACACATCAGACCTAGCAGCATTCCATTCGCTTCTTCAATTGTCTTAGTTCTGAAGAAGGATGGTACCATGAGGATGTGCATCGATTACCCTTGAACAAGAAAACCATCAAGAATCGGTATCCTATCCCTCGCATCGATGAGTTGATGGATGAACTGCATGGAGCAGTTTTCTTCTCGAAGATTGATCTATACTCTAGATATCATCAGATCAACATCCGAGAGCAGGACATAGAGAAGACGACATTCAGATGCCACTTTGGTCATTTTGAGTTCCTAGTTATACCATTTGGGCTAACCAACGCACCGGCTACATTTCAGTCTTGCATGAACCACATATTCAGGGAACAATTGAGGAAATCAGTCTTGGTTTTCTTCGACGACATCTTAGTCTACAACAAGACATGGCAGGAGCATATGAGGCACTTGGATGAGGTACTGAGCATCATGGAGACATAGTCACTATACGCCAAAGAGTCCAAGTGTGAGTTTGGTATGACAGAACTACTTTACATGGGCCACATTATCAGTGCACAGGGGGCATAGGTGCACCAGGAGAAGATCAGGGCCATTCTGGATTGGCCAACGCCCAGGAATGTGAGAGAGTTGAGGAGCTTCTTTGGGCTATGCAGCTATTACAGACGGTTTGTCAGGGGTTTTTCTCAGCTAGGAGCACCACTTACAGATCTCACCGGACATGGGGCTTTCATCTGGACCAATGAGTCAAAGAAATCCTTTGATCACATGAAGGAAGTCATGGGCACATGTCCAGTGTTAGCATTACCAAACTTCACTTTACCGTTTGTATTAGAGTGTTATGCGTCCGGCGAGGGTATCGAGGTAGTTTTGATGCAGGGAGGACACCCCATTGTGTTCAAGAGCAGGAAGCTCAGTCAGCCCGAGAGGCTATACTCTATTTATGACAAGGAAATGTTGGCATTCATGCATGCCTTGACCAAATTCATACAATATTTGGGGGGTAGCAAATTCGTGGTCAAAACAGATCACAACAGCTTAAAGTATTTCCTTGAGCAGAAGGATCTTAGTGAGTGCCAACAGAAATGGGTGACGAAGGTGCAGGCCTTCAATTTTGACATAGAGTATATCAAGGGGAAGAAGAACATTGTGGCCGATGCACTGTCTAGGACACCTGCGGCATGTTCTTTGATGGAGGTTTCAGCAGATTGGAAATCCAACTTGTTAGTGGAATATTCCAAGAACAAGTTTGCTTGTGAGGTTTTCGATGGACTAGTTCAGGATGACAGGTACATGGTCATTGGCGATGTCATATTCTACAAGGACAGAGTCTACTTAGTGCCAAATTCAGGGCTCAAGAAGAAGATCCTAGCAGCGGTTCATGATTCACCACTGGCAGGTCATCAAGGGTTTTCCAAAACCTACAGGAAGATCAGAGAGAGGTTCTCATGGAAGGGCCTCAAGCAGGATGTTATGAGGTACATCAGTCAGTGTATGACTTGTCAACAGAACAAGTCAGAGCATACGCTTCCAGCAGGACTACTTCAGCCACTTCCCATTCTGGAGCAGAAATGGGAGAGCATATCGATGGACTTCATCACAGACCTACCCAAGATTCAGGGTAAGGACCGCATCTATGTGGTGGTCGACAGATTGACCAAGTTTGCTCACTTCTATGCCATACCGACAGATTACAGTGCAGTTCAGGTGGTCGAGTTATTCTTCAGGGAGGTCTTCAGGCTCCATGGGTTGCCGAGGAACATCGTGAGTGACAGGGACAATTAGTTTATTGGTACATTTTGGAGGGAGTTGTTTAGATTGGTGGGGACAAAGTTGACACCCAGCACCAGCTATCACCCTCAGAAAGATGGGAAGACCAAGATAGTCAACAAGTGGGTTAAGGGGTATTTGGGAAACTATGTGAGTGGACAGCAGAGAACATGGGTCAGGTGGCTACATCTAGGGGAGCATTGCTACAACACCACCTTCCACATGTCCATTGGCATGACACCCTTCCGTGCATTGTACGGTTATGATGCTCCCACTTTGATAGACTTGGTTTTCGGGGAAAGCAGAGCTCCCAAAGCCAAGGATTGGATCACCGAAAGTCAGGAGATTCTCAAGCTACTGAGAGAGAACCTGCAAACGGCGCAGAATCGACAGAAGATGAGTGCAGACCAACACATGATAGAGCATAGCTTTGAGGTTGGGGACTTGGTTTTCCTGAGACTCCAATCCTACAAACAATCATCTCTGAAGAAGAGTGGGGCTGAGAAGCTCAAGCCTAGATTTTATGGACCTTACAAGATCATGCGTTGGGTAGGCGAGGTTGCTTATGAGCTAGAGCTACCAGAGGGGAGCAGGATTCATAACGTGTACCACGTGTCTTGCCTCAAGAAGGTTGTGGGACAATTCATCAGGACATCAGAGGAGCTTCCCCCATTGGATGAGGAGGGACAATTGGAGCTAGTTCTGGAGGAGGTACTAGAGTTTCAAGAGCGGAAACTGAGGAGCAGGGTCATCAGAGAGTGTCTAATCATATGGAGAGGGCTTCCAATAGAGGATGCTACTTGGGAGAGCGAGCAGGTGTTGCAGCACCCTGGATTGGTATTGCTTGAGGACAAGCAATTTCGGGAAGGGAGGACTGTAATGTCCCTTTCCAAATAGGAGCTCCAAAGAGGAGGCTTAATGGTCTAAACAGCCCCGTTAGACTATAGCCAGGGCCATACAGGGGTAAACAAGGTTACTAGAGGTCACTTCAGCCGAGGGTGTTATAATTCGAAAGTGGCATTGAGCTAAAAGTGACTAATAGCACTTTTAAGTCAAAGTGAGCTAAAAATAAAACAAATAAGCTAAAAATAGGTCAACGGAAAATTAAGGTTTCGGGAAGCTATAAAGAAAGGGTAAAGCAACCTAATTCATCATTATGAAGAATTTGACTTTTCATTAAGGAGAGAGGCGCATCTCAGGAGAGAGAGCTCTGTGGATTCCAGGAGGAATACACCCAGTGGTTGATTTCGGTGTTGAGAGACACCCTAGTCATCGGGGAGATCACACAGATCTTCCATTGATCTTAGCAGCAGTTACACAGGTTGCAGCAGCAAGGGCGCACTTATTCAGGGTAAGGGCGCAGCTTCTGAGGAGACTTAATGAGTCGACTTGTCCCATTCAAGGAGAATACAAGTATTCCCTTCCGACCCAGTTGAGAGGAGGGCAAGGCGCATCTATTGCCTGGTTTCTTGTCAAATTCCGACGGAGAAATCATCTTGGGCGCATTATCCAACCATTGAGGGTGCAGTAGTTGGGGAGGACACATTTCGGATTCCCGAGTGATCATCAAATCAGATCCAGGGAAATCCTTCCGACCCATTTCATAGGATCATAGGGCACTCAATTTGAGACCCTTATAAGCCGATTCTGACAGGGGAATCACTAGGGAACAATTTCCAGCAGCAGAGGGGGCGTATTTCCCCAGGGGGATCCATCTTGGGTCCAGACAGATCAGCAGAGGGTCGATTGTCAGCCTGTCAGTCATCGGGACTAAGTGAGAGAGCAGGGCGCACTGTTTGGGACAGTTTCCAGGCAAATCCAAGGAGTTTAACCACCAGGGCAAACTTTCCAGTCTTGCAGCAGTTGTCGTATGAGTTGTCATAGCTTGCAGCAGATCTTACAGCTCATCCATTGATTTCGCAGCATTCTTCTAGTACCGGGTATTATTGTTTTAGTTTTCTTATTGTATTTCGGCTAAGATCCTTTTGTCACTGATCTAGCCGAGTGATTTATTTTATTCAGCCGCATACGGCGTTGTAAACCGCAGAAATATCATAATATATGGTTTGCAGTCTTTTGTCTCATTTACTATCTGTATGCTCATTTATATGCTGTAAACAATTGATTATCTACACACATGCGAAAAACACCAAGCATGTAGAAACCCGCAGCTTAAACGCATCCAAAAACCCCCAGAGTATCAGATCACACACCAGACATGTCAGATTAGTAGCATTTCCTAGACTAGCCGGATATGGGATATTACAATGTATCTAGCCATGTGAAGGATGTGTGCATAGAGGAAGACCAAACAACAGCCTATGATACACCATTAGAACTAACCGATGAGGTCGATGACACTAGTGTGTTGAATGGGTGTACCTAGGATGAAGTTTTCAAATCAGCAAAAGATGAGGATGCAACATCTTGTCCTACTTGTGATGACTATGAGGAAATGTTCCAATCAGCCGATGTTGAGGATCCAACATCTTTCTTGGTGTATGATGCTTGTGATGAGGGCGGTTCAAGCATGATAGCATCATATCCCATTTCTAATGCCTATAATGACAAGGACGTGATTGTACCTCAACATGATGATGAAATTGAACAAAAGCCCTTGGTATTGCAAGATTTGGAGGACCGATTATTGATCACGGAGGAGTAGATTGTACAAGTATTGACAAGGGCATATGGCACTCATAGATTCATTAAAGATCTTATGTGGAAAACTCAGATGGGGGAAAGACAAAAAGGAGTTGCAGATGGAGTTTAGTACTCAATTGCACATTATCAAAGAAGCACTGAAAAGGATGAAATCAAATTACTTGCAGTTGTTCATGGATAGGGACCTTGCTCTCAAGTTCGTTGAAGACAAGGAAAGGGTGGTTGAGGAGCTTGAATGCCAGTTGAGTTTGACATGCTCTTCATCACTTACAGTGGAGACTTCATCGTCTTTGGCAGTTGTGACACATTAGTGCGTGAGCGACACTCATGTTTTGAGGGAGGAGCCTCTTGTGATGATCCCGCAGAAGGAGCAGTTAGAGTTGCAGGTGCTTGAGGAAAAGTATGATGCAAAGGGTTTTGACCATGCTCCTATTTTACACTGGAGGGATCATGAGCCATTTCTTTTGGAGAGCCCACTAAAGGCTCAAAGCTTAGCTACGGAGGAGATAGTTGAGCACATTCCTTGTGGACCAGCCCACAAGGAAGTGTATGTATCCATGGATTGGGTGGACAGGTATATGACAGGCATGGGCATGCTCTGGGATACAGGTTCAGGCAACATCAGTAGAGTGATGGATACAGTAGCGCCTACAAGATACAGGACGGTACAGGACGATTCAGTGATAGGCAGCAGTATGCAGGGATATTCATTGGCACACGGTAGTGTACAGTGGAGTTATCGTGTGTTTTCGCCAGGGAGACCTCCCGATAGAGTCCCCAAGTATACCATTGAATTGAGGTTGCCCAGGATCGGTGAGTCGATGGGTGAGCCTCAGGGAGCAGCATATCCCTCGAGGATCGGTCTACATCTGGGATATCATCAGATGAGGGCCAGGGAGCAGGATATTCACAGGTCTGCTTCCAGACTTCATTATGATTTCTTGGTCATGCCCTTGGGGTTGACCAACACACTAGTCACTTTCCAGTCTTGCAGACAGTGGCAGAGGCATCTATTGTTTTTATTTGATGTCCTCATTATATACAGCAGGACATGGGAGGTTCACCGGAGTCAGTTGGGTGAAACAGGTGAGATTATGGCCATGACAGAGTTCTTTCATTTGGACTGGGTGATCAATGCACAGGATGCACAAAAGGGGATCTAGACTCTGTTGGATCAGTTCACGGAGATTGCAGCAGGCATTCAGAGGGGTGGACTTCCAACTTGGTGGTGGGATCCTGGCATTCATTGGAGTGATAGACTGTTATAGATGATGAGGATGATTGACAAGGTCGTGTCAATGATTGGTCTTAGTCATTATGGGGATGTTGTGAGAGGGGTTGTTGAGCTTTGTTCTGTATGGCGAGGTAGATTCTCCTTCACGATACATAGGATCGATTCTATCTGCGGGTTGGCAGACTTTGATTTCACTGAGATGCCTGGGCGAGATTTGATCCAGGATAGTGAGTTCAATCCTTTCAGGGATCTCAACTTGGGGGTCCAGGAGAGGAGAGCACAGTCTGAGCATGGTGATTAGACGGTTATGACCAGAGGGGTGCAGCATCAGCATCATGGTTTCTCACGGAGTTTAGCTTGGGACCCTGGAACTGCAGTGTTTGACAACTTGACAACTGATACAGATGAGATGGCCAGTTCTCGCTTTCCGGAGTTTACCCTTGAGATGCTTAGGATTGGATGCTTGGAGGAGTGGTCTTCTGAGGAGTTGACCGAGTTTGTGCAGCTTATGATTGCCTGGCTTATCAGAGGTTGTCGGATGGATTCTTGTGTTAGCGGCTTGTAGATCAATGCTATGAGTGGAGAGTGTTTCACATCATCCAGGCATGCCCGAGAGAGGTTTGCATGGAGGGGCTTCGTGGACAATGTAGGGGGAGATATGGGGGAGTGTACAACTTGTCAGGAGAGCAGGTGGAGACACACTCATACCATAGGATTGATGCAGTCTTGGGCCATTTCTGGGCAAGAGTGGGAGAGCATGTTGACAGATTTCATCACAGGTTTATCGAGGGTACAGTGGACAGATAATATGTATGTAGCAATTGACCAGTTCACGCACTTTCCGGTGATTTCTTCAGAGTATGGGGAAGCATAGGCGACAAAGCTATCTAATGGAGAGATGTTTAGAGTCATTGTTAGTGATCAAGACAAATTTCCTTTTCCAATATTCGAGATCGAGTATGGCAATGGATTTGCAGGTCGTGACTTCACCTTGATGCATATGCAGGATACTATTCATGCTAGTAGGTTCAGCCCTTACAGGTATTTCAGTTGGGAGTTCCAGGAGGGGAGGATGCAGACTGAACACGACGATCAGACGATTATGATCAGAGTGGCACAGCGTTAGCATAATGGTTCCTTTCTGAGATTAGCTTGGGACCCTGGGATTTCAGTATTAGATAGTTCAGCAGCGGACATAGAGACGAGAGCCAGTTTTTTCTTTCATGAGATTGGTTCCCTAGTAGAGCAGTTATTTGAGGGGTAGATCGAGTTGTTGCAATATTGAGTGGTTCTACTTATCGACAGTACTCAAGAGGCCCCTTATGCAGTACCTTGTCGGACCACGCGTTGAGCAGAGGATGCTTCACATCTTCCAAGTGGGTTTGGGACCCCGGTATCATTTTCAGTTTTAGTCTGGTTCAGTCAATGGAGCGTCAAGTTATGATGGCATTGCTTGAGGACAAGCAATCTTTGTGAAGGGAGGACTGTAATGTCCCCATTTTTGGGTTCCCCTATTCTGCAATTGGAGATGACTTCGGAGGCTTGTCAGTGAAGAAAAAGGGAGTCGGGAGGTTTATTTGATGTCACTTAGCTAGGAGATGTTATATTTCTAAAGTGACATTTAATAAAAAGGTAATAATGTAACTTTTAGATTAATAGTTACTTAAACATTAGTAAAAGTGACTTTTAATCTTTAAGTGAAAAGTAAAAGGGGAATAAGGTTCATGTTGGATTAAGTCAAAGAGGAAAGATCTAGAAGGGTCATCGAAGGATTATAAAAGAAGGGTAGCGCTTCACTTTCCTCATTATGTTTAAGATTTGATCTCTTATTGGAGTGTTCTTATGAGCGAAGGTTTTCGTTGGGGTTTTGGCAAAACCCTTCCATTGTGGTTTGGTTTCGGTGGTGCAATATCCACCCTAGCTAGACAAAGAGGAGGATCCACCCAGGATCTTCACTTGAGCTTCATCTTTTGGTTTGGCATCATCTTGGAGAGGGTTTGGAGGTTAGGAGTTAGCCCTTTTGTAGTTTGGAGGAGGAAGCTTCACCTATTGAGGAGGCCATGGCATTATTCCAGGTTTTGGCTTGAGTATTGTGTATTTTTCATTAATGTATTGCAGCTTCCATAGTATCCTTTAGAGATTGTTCATTGTTGTGTTCAGATCTTCATTCATAATAAAATACTCCATGATTCTCTTATATTCCATGTGTATCTAGATTGCCTGCAATATGTTTGACAAAATGTCTTTTAGTAGAATGAATGCAAAGTATTTGTAGAAAAATGACAACCAGGAATAACCTAATTGCATAGAAGATCACAATATCCCATCTTAGCTCTACTGGGGATATTGCACCATGATTCATCTCATGGGATACATTTATTTTTGTTTTGATATGATTTTGTATTATCTTGTCAGGACTTATGACTCAAAATAGATATCAAATTTTAGTATCGATGTTTGATGTACCACTTGACATCTTATACATCTTATATATCAGTTTTATTTTCATATTTATGCAACAATGTGTTTGTTTGATGTTGATGTTGCTTTAGAAGTTTAAAAAATTGAAAAAAAATATTATTTTTGTATTTTTTTAGTTTCTCGATAATTATCGATATTTTCCCCAATATTGTCGATAAGTTATATTCCGGACCCCTAGTGATAAATTCCCGATAACGATAAATGTAACATTGTAGGGAAGCACACTGCTCTCCCAATAATAGCATTTCAACATGATGGAAAGGTACAAGAAACCAATGACTATCACCCTATGTTATAATTCACGCATAACCACCTATTTATATAAAATGGTAAGGATAGATAATTAATATTTTAATGTAGCCATAATACAAAATGGTGGGAATCTAATTTTAAACCTAGCAAACACAATTAATAACAACTATTCATGAATTCCCACTTGGATTGTTGTGCCTAGGGAACAACATGCCCCCCCTCCTTAAGGTGCTTTTCCCTCAAAGAAATATGGATTTCCTCATAGCACCTATCTCCAAGACCTTTCCAGATGAATTTCTACTTTGTGAAGCTAGTTTTGCATAGCATTTGAGGACCAAGGTTCACAAGATGGCCTCCATCTTAGGAAAGATTTTGTTGATGTATTAGCATCGGACAAGTACTTCCACATAGACTCAGTGTCTAGCATGTGGAAGTCGTCCTTGTAACCTCTCAGAAAACCTTAGGAAGCTCACTTTATGAGTCATTTATTAAAGTGAATGATCTTTTAATTAATTAAGTTAAATGCCTAAGTTTACTTGGCATTAGTAACTTAAGTGAGTCGATTAAGTCTTAGTTGTTAGATCTAAAGTGAACATGAGATTAGATCTCAACTATTGATCACTTTAGGAGATCTAGGGTTTTGGATTTAGGGTTAATTCAATGTAATAAAAGACAGCCTAGGTGAGAGGATGAGACACACTAAGTAGAGAGTGAGGAGATCTCACTGATGGGTGAAGAGAGTTCATCCAAGTGTGAGTGGCCAGGGCTGAGGATAGGTGCAAAGAGGCAGCGAGGGAGATAGCAGCCAGGTGGGCTAGGTTATCATTGTATTGTAATCCTATGAAGGACCATTATCCTAGGAAGGGATCTCTAATTTTATAGCAATAAAATCATCACAGATCTGGTTTTCCCGCAAGGGTTTTTCCAGGGGTTGTTTACCCGAAATCTATTGTGTAATATGTGATTGGTTTTTGTTTTAATGCTTCCGCTAATGTTTCTTTGATAATCTAGCTATGCTAATAATTAATAAAGAGATTTTATTCCGATTATTAGTCGTGTGCTGGGTTTGCAGGAAAATCAACAGATTTGTCCCCAAAGTTGGAGGACCATAGTGAGGCTCTTCTATGAGTCTTCTTTCCCTTATCTTCTTAACATGAATCGTCTATCTCCCACCCATATGTATTGCATGTCAATTGTCTTGTCATTCCAATCTTGCATCATGCTGAGGAATGTGCATGTCAATTTTCCTATCATTGTGGTCCCACATCATGATGAGGAGTGTGCAAAAAATCCCTTAAGATCTACTTGTTGTCGACCCTACTAAAGTTCACAAACCCATATAATGCCTTTTTACTATCCTAGATCATCACTCATTTTCTCTCCCTATGATGTTCATCTCTACAGGTGGTCCCATCCTAGGTTCTTCAAATGATGGGCTTGATTGAAGTGGTGGCAGGGTGAGGTTTCAGTGGGTTGTTGGAATGGCAACAAGGCATTTTGGTCTTCACTAGGTATGATATTTAATGCTCTCAATTCATTGGATTTCCTTTTTGTTTCTGAGACTGGTGAGAGTCTTGTCCAGGTGTTTTTTGACATTTCCGGTTATTATTGGTTTTCTACTTACAAACAAGAAACCTAGAGCTCGAGTGGCATTAGAGGCTCAAGTGGCATAGCTTGTTTGGCCAGGGTCGTCTTCAAGATTGAGTTCATATGGTAGCTTCTAACAAATTTGCTAGATTCATGTGGATTCAAGTGAGCAGCCTAGCCCCTCTTCCTAGAGATATCTATAATGCAGTTTGTTACTTCCCCTCAACATCCTCTCATTTTGCTATTCACAATGATTCAAATGGGGATCCTTACCTAGATTTGTATGGTGATATAATTCAATACTTAACAGTTGGTGAGGTCATCCTCTTAGGTGATTTCAACACCCAGGCATAAGCTTACCAAATTCCACTCCATGATCGATCCAAGGACAAACTATGTTTTCAGGAGATTGATCTAGATTTCATAGGAGTTCACTAGACTTTTGATGATGCTTTTGAGCCTCTTACAGCATATGGTAGACACCTTCTACAACTTGGTGAATCTCATGAGCTTTTGATCTTGAACAACATCCACTGCTTCCCGGACTCTAGGCATTTCATGTGCCTTCCCCATGGTGGGGGTGCTAGTGTAGTAGAATATGTCATGACCAGCTAGGACCTCCCCCCCTTTCTATGCCACTTATTGATTACCCCCATCCCTCTAGCCAATCATGCCCTACTCCCTTTCTCCCTCTAAGTCAATCCCCCCCTCTACCTGCCTTCCCTCAGTCGGACCCACCACAAACCACTATACTCTTCAATAAGGGGGACCCCGATGTTTTCTCATCCCACCTTTGCCAGTTGCTCCCCCCAACCCCAATATTTGTCCCTTGAGTCAACCCCCACCAAATTCACGCCTTTCCTCATCCATTTGGGAAGCAACCCTTAAAACCTATCCCCACCTCACCCGATCCCCCTCTCCCTCACCTAAACCTGATTATTTCCTTATGAACCAATGGTATGACGATGATTGTAAATCCCTTCATTTCCAACTTTGGTATGCCCTTACTCATGATCATTCTTCCTACACCAGTCTCAGGAATATTTACTGCCACCTCCTATGCCATAAGAAATGCCTCTTCATCTCATCGAGCAAGATGTGAATTGCATGCTTCCCTCCATCATTCCCCAAAAAACTTTTGGTGCACCATATTTCCCTACAACCCACCCTCCCCTTGGACCTTGATCCCAACTCCATGTCCTCCCATACTTCCGCTCTCTATGATATCCCAGAGCAGCCCCCAACCCAAGTCACCTCCCCTCCCACCGCTTGCTACTTGTTCTCATGTCATGATATCCAAGAGGCAATTAGAGTGATGAATACCAACAAAGCAATTGACAAGGGATTACGGGTTGAATTCATCAAAGTTCGAACATAGTCTTCACACCCTCAATGGTCACATTGTCGATCTATTTAATCATGTTGTTAGCACAAGCTTCCCACAGATTTGGTCACATCACACTATCCACTCGATCACAAATCGTGCTCTAGTGCAAATTCTAACAATTACAGGATGATCATGGTTGGTCATACTTTCTCAAAGCTCTATACCATTGTCCTCCATTTGAAGCTTTCTAAGGAGATTGAACAAGGACAACTTCAAGCTAGGGGATAGGTTGGTTTTCAACCCTCTTATCAAACCATTGATAACATCCTCACACTCCAAACCATCATTAAGAAGGCAAGACACCACTCTTCAAAAATCTTTTGTTGCTTTGTAGACTTTCGAAAAGCATTTGACTCAATTCAACGAGAGGCTTAGAGACATTGGGATTTCTGAAACTCTCCCGGCAGCCATCATGCGCTTGTACGAGTCATCCAAGTGCCATCTCTGTGTAGCACATAGACTGTCATATTTTATCAAAAGTACTATTGGGATCAAATCGGAGTGCCCACTATCTCCCTCCTTGTTTGGGATATAGATCGATGAGTTGGAGTCTTTCCTCCATGAGCATATATACGACAATGATGGGTGCCTTCTCCACCAGGTCTTATTTCTATTCTTCTTTTTGTTCATGATGTGATCCTTTTAGCCCCTTCCCTTGAGGGTCTATAGAGAAAGTTGGACACATTGGCCCTTTTTTGTGACCTTCGACAATTGACAATCAACCTAGGTAAAACTAAGGTTATGATCTTCAATGGGTTGAAAAAGATCTTCGATTACAAGTTCTTTTTCAAGGGGAGGAGATCGAGATTACCAACTCATATACATACTTGGGGGTTCAATTCTCAGGACCTTGTTTCAACTTAGGGTATGCTCTTCAACCTTAGGTCAACAAGGGCTACAATTCCTTTTCCTTTCTCAAGAGAGTGTTTCCAACAACATTTCCAAAACACCTCGTCCAAGATGTCTCTCATGGTTTCCATCATCCGGTCCCACGATTCTCTACAGTTCAAAGGTTTTGGGGCCTTGTTTGTTAGACTCTAATTGGGCCACAAATGAAAGGGTGCAAACTCTTCTTCTTAGACACTTCATTAGATGCAAACAAAATATCCATGCCCATCATCCTTGTTGAGTTCAAGGCCAACCCCTTCCACCTTGACACTGTCTTTTGTGTAGTCTCACTTGGCCATCATTTCTGGGACTACGTTGACTTAGCAACAGATCAAGAACAATACCCATACCTAGCCTATTGTTCTTTAGAGTCCATATCTTTGGCTAGCCCCCCCAAACAAGCTAGTGGTTGGTTTGCAAGGGTCTCATATATTTTGGAGTATGTGGGTATTTCAATAGAGTCGCCTCCCTCTGTTCAAATACTCACTTGATGCACCTAGTCGCCTCCTACCTAATAGGAAAGAGTTAAACAAGATCATCCGGGATGACATCTACAACAATACACTAAGATCAATTGGACAGATCCACAAGGCAAATTGCACCTGAAGATGGCCTTTTATGTAGAGCACTTCATGAAGCTGAGGAATGGGCTCATTGTTCAACCACCATATACTCACCGTCACTAGATGCATGCCCTTGCATCAGTTCAAAGTGGGTTTGCCTAGACTTCAGATGGAGGTAGAGCACCAACTAGACCAATCAGACAAGATATGCAATGGCATAATTCGGGAGGTTGAGATTGAGGAGCATTTCATCTTTTATGGCCCCAATTATTATGAGATCTAAGGGAGGTTCAACTATTTGTTCAGGGATCACAAACCCTTTTCTTCTCGTTTTTTTACCAGCACTACCTGGCTCCATACATGGAAGAGGCCCTTAGACTCTGTTGCCGTCCTTATACACACTTGCAGATGTGAGCTAAGTCCTGCTCACTTAGTGTGTCCTCGGAGGCACAATTCCTAGGTTCAAAATCCATGTTGTCACTTTGACTTGAACCTCTTCCGTCTAGGCTAACTCCTAAGGAAGCCAAGGGGGGTAGACCCTAGTTACTAGATGAGATTAAGAGTTTTAACATTCTAGGAGTTAGTTTTAATTGGTTAAAAGGTCAGGGGGAATCTAGCCTAAGATGTCAATCAGCAAATGCAAGATGCAACTATCTAAGTATGAGAGTCAGACCTTTTCCTAGGACAACTAAGACTAGTGCCTAAGATTGGGCAATGGGGTCAAGTAAGTTAAGGGGATGTTCGTTACAAGATAATTACAAGTTACAAAGTATTACAACAAGATAGATACAACTAGACACAAAGAATATATCAGATATACAAATTAAGACTAGATACAAGATATACAATATACTAACAAGTTTACTCGCATGTGCAGGAATTAAAGATACTCAAGATAAAGCAATCATCAACACATGAAGCCTAGCATGCTCACAACAGATAGAGTTCCGTTGGACTGCTTTTCA
>ML781529.1:17570-37556 GCA_009831015.1 Picea engelmannii | reverse complement strand
GCCAATCTTGAAATCCTGAAAACCGTTAAGTCTGTTGAATTTTGAATGGGACCTAAAATTCTACTTTCTCCATATGAAGTCCAATGAGGTTGGAACCACTCTCAAACATCCTAAAACAATTAATGGTAATGTTAAAAATTTAATTAAAGGATGAAAATGAAAGATAAAGGAGAATGCTACTTTTACTTTAAGAATTTAATATTACCATTAATTACTAGGGAGGGTAAAATGGAGGGGGTGGGGACCTCTTTAAATAGAATTAGTAAGGCAAAATAACCCTTAGTTGCACACTGAAACACCTCACAATTGCAACTTGCATGAGAAAACATGAGCCAGGGTCCTTTTCTGAGCAGAACACATGTCCTATTTTCAAGACACGCGTGTCCCGTGAACATGACACGTTCTAAACAAGTATCTGACACATGTCCTACCGTTTGGTGTCCGACACGTAGGATTCGCAACACGAGGGGGGGTTTGGACGTGTCAGGTGACTTAGAGGACAAGTCTACCGGTTTTGGCCAAGGTGGGTAAATAAAAGTAAAACAGAAAATTAAATCTAGATCTAGCCTTCATGATATTGCATAGATGGCAAAGACAATCTCTTTGCAAGGTGTGGGCAAAATAAAAAAATTATTTACACTTTATAGAAAAAAAATTAAAGTGGAGAGAATGCAAGCCCAAAAGACTCTCTTGGGTTGCTTACAATGTTTAAAAAGTGAAGTAGAGAAGAGGGTTTGGCACCAAGACCCTTGGATGTCTCCTTGAGTGTTTTGGGGCCAAAAATATGCAGAAATCCTCTTCTAACCTGCAAAAAACAGCAAAATTCTCTTGCTGGAAATTGCTAAAATAACTTGGAACAGATTATTTTATTTCATCACAATGAATAGAAATAATTAAATAAAAATTTATAAACATAAAAAGAGAGATTAGATTGCAGATTTATATGAAAATAATGCTAGAAACTGATAGATATGTGGCTGAAAATAAAAACAGAAAATACAAAAGCTTTAGATGGCTGAAAAAGATGGATTTCCAGATCTGAAATCCACTCCTCCAAGCCTTTACTAACCTGCATATTTTTGTAAACCCTTGCTACAAAATACAAAGAAGGTGAGTGTGATCTAATAACTTGCAAAATACTTTCCAAATCAATTAGAAACAGCTCACAAAGACTAATAGTAAGACTACTACTAATCTATCCCAAGCAAAATACTTTGCTTGGGTCTCCAAGTAAAAATGCAAGCAAGGAAATACAAAAGAAATAAATTGCAGCAATATTACCTCATAAACAACAAACAATGGCTCCAAGAATACTCCAAGAGACACAAGAAATCCTCCAAAGCTTCTATTTTATTAAATAAGAGAAGATTTGCCAATGGCACCAAGAATCATGAGAGAAAATGGGAGAGAATGAGAAAGAGATGGGAGAGATTTTGGCATAGTAGAGTTGTTGTGAGAATAGATGTGAAAATGAGAGGGGGTAGGCTTTCTTTTATATGAGGGAGAGAGGAAAGACCCCTCTTGGATGAGCTCCAAGTGTCACTCATCTAAGGGAGAGAGACAAAGTCAAGGAGGGCGCACTTTTAGGGTTTTGGTAGTGGTTAGAGTTTGAGGGGTGAGAGGGGAAGGGGGAAAACACTTTTTCCTTTCACCCAACATAAAGTTAGGCTCAAGGAGGGGCGCACTTAGGGTTTGGGCCACCTTCTTACTTTAATTTTTGTTTTTCCATGTGTTCATGAGCAAGGGGGGTGCACTTTTACCTAGGGAGTTACCACTTTTAGTTGTTGGCTTAGCAAGGGGGGGTCTTCTAAGTGGAAAATCACTTTTCCAACTTAGGAAAAACATTACGGATCACTTCCCCACTTTCTCTCATGACTTTAATCATTTTTACAATTTTTGGTTTTTTTACCTTAGCTAATTAAACACTGACTCAGACTCCTCATGGGCAATGACCTAGAAAAACTTGTCCAATTGAGATGAAACTTGGTCCAAGGGTGTAGGGGGTGATCTTCCATTTGTTTTGAGTACCCACACCCCTATACAAAATCCCCAAGGACCAAATTTTTACATTTTACATCAAAAATAATTAAAATTCTCATTAAATGGAAAATTTTAATACTTAAAAAAACCTATCAAAACTTAACAAAATTCCGCAAGACTCTAGGAGATGTCTAGCACGGTCATTTACAACATTCCTAAACCTTAGTCACCCCTTGGGCTCGATCATTAGAACGTCTTTCACCACTTTGGAGGATTTTGTGAGTGAAAAACTCAAGGATAATTAAAACTGTTTGGTAGGCCAGATTAATTACCTGAGGAAAAAAAACACTAGATGAAGACTTCTCTAATGATAAAGTCATGGGCAACTAACTAAAAATTGACTCATGCTGACCTATTACATTATTATCCCATGCAGGGGAGCGGACATTCCGATTACATAGAAAGACGTGTTGGGGGCAAAATTTGCCCTGCTGAGCCATAAGTCTTCAAAATATGTTGTACCGCAAGGTACATAGCTTCATGGTACATGACGTTGACACCTAGTCGAAATAGGTGGTCAACACTCCACTTACTCTATAAAAAAGAGGAGCAAATCACTTCATAACATTATTAAACAAGGAGATAGAGGAGAAAGCATAGAGAGAATGTAACCTCTTGTTGTGTGATTCATCATTTGGGTTGATGTAGCTTTTGGAGATGGAAGAGAAGCTAGGGTTTGCTAGTGATTAACATGTGGTGCCCTAACTAGTGTTTGTTATGCTTGTGAGAATTGCTTGGGATAAGATGCAAGGGTTTTACATTTCCAGCTTGGGATGAGCTGAATCATTGTGAAGTAAAGATTTCCTTGGGGTGAGCTGAAAGGATTTTCCATTTCCAGCTTGGGATGAGCTGATATGTTGCAATATAATCATCTTTCAGGTGAAATAAAAAGAGATGGGTTTGCTGTCCCAAATTGTGTCGCTGAGCTGATTTCAGAGATCTGATTTTTGGGTGAATTTGCCACTGATTTATCATGTTGATTTAATGAACAGCCAGGATGACCTTGAGCCGATTTAGCATGCTTAATTCGCATGTTCAGATCTGATTTTGTTGTTGGTTTAGCTGTTGTTTGCTAACGTAATTTTTAGATCTGATTCGAGGGTTAGATCTTGCCCTAAAGGCTGTTGATCTGATCTAACAATTATGTATTTGCGGTGCTTAAACTCTATATGTTGTTGTTGTTGAACAATTGGAAGTTTGAATATGGTTTCTGGAGAAATCAATGCACCCTAGGGCTGAAAACATCTCTATTGCAGATCCATGGCCTACCTAAGGAATGGATTTTGTCATGGTTACAAGGCCCTCAAATTTTAACATGATATCAGAGCGGTTTTGCTAAAGTTTTCCATCTCTTTTGTGGAGAAGTCAGCTATCTATGAAAAGGAGATAAGAACAGAAGATTTCAGCAAGTGTAATGCTTAGAAAGCTCCATGATTGAAGTTCTTCCGTGCCTATGTAAGGCACAAAGGTCCATGAAGGGTTGTTGGGTGTGATGCCCTATTTGCCCCAGGGATTGGAGCATGTGTTGATGCCCAAGAATGATGATTTGACCTGTGATAGGTTGTTGAGTGAGATACCCTAGTTGCTCTAGTGACTGGAGTGTTTTGTGTGCCCAAAAGGGATGTTTTGGACCTATAATAGAATGTTGATTTTTGGTTGATCTATTTTGTTTGAGGTTGTGTTTCAAGGGGTTGCAGGAATAGCAAACTTATTTCGTCTAGGGAGTGTGACTGATTGAAGGGGGCTTCCAATTTTACCCGTTGGAAGTGCAAATTGCAGATGTTGTTGGAGGAGATGAACCTTTGGAGAATTGTCCAAGGAAGGCTACTATTCCTACTGATCCTCAACAGTTCTCTTAGTATGAAAAGAAGGTTGCTAAGGAAAAATAGTATTATTTTGGATTCTGTGAAGGATCACTTGATTCCTCATATTGCAAGGAAATCTGTGAAAGAGATGTTTGAACTTTGATGCATTGACCTCTCTATATCAGAGTGTCAATATCTCCCAAAAATTGCTTAAAGAATAAATGCATCCATATGCACGAGTGACACAAACATATCAACGAGCTACCTTATGAAGATCAACTCTTTGCAATAGGTATGAAGATTGAAGATGAGGGGTTAGTGCCCATTGCACTGAATGGTTTCTCGACAACCTAGGAAGCCTTTGTGCATGGTGCTTGTGCACGTGAGCATATGCCAACCTTTGAGAAGCTTTGGGGCAATTTCATTTAGGAAGAAACAAGGCAAGAAACAATGGCAGCCAAAGTAAATGAAGTACAAAACCTTGCTCTCATTGGGAAGGTGAGGAAAGGTGGTAAGAAAGGAGGACTCGAGAAGGGTAAGATGCAAGAATCATGTTCTTTTGACGATGGTAAGAAGGATTTGAGTCATGTGACTTGTTTTGAGAGCCTCAAGAAGGGGCACTATGCCAGTCATCATCAAGAGAAAAAGAAAAGTAAGAATAGGCAGTTTGCAGGGAGTGTAGAGAATGTCGTTGGAGTAGATGAGTTAGAATACAAACTTGAGACTACCTTCTCTATGGTTTCTTGTCTTTCAACCAATACCATTTCCATTGTTGGGTGGCATGTGGACAATGGAGCATCGAGACATATGACCTTTGACAGGAAGATCTTCAACAAATTTCAAGAACAAGATACCAACATGGAAGTGGATTTAGGTGATGATGCCACATATCCAATGATTGGAATGGGGTCCATATTTTTGTAGATGTGTTTAGGTGATGTTCTTGAGTTGAATTATATTTTATTTATATCTGGTTTAGCGAAGAACCTTCTTTCTATTTCAGCTATCATAGATTTGAAGTGCGTAGTTGAGTTTTGAAGATCCGAAGTGCACCATCAAAGATTGTGGCCAAGATCTTCCATGGATTTTCATTAAAGGTGTGTGGGAAGGAGGCCTTTATAGGCTTCTTGCTAATAAAATGACGCATGAGGCTCTAGTGCATGATAGTGGCACTATAGTGATGGAACATTCCAGCTTTGTGAAGACACATGCAGAGCAAGTATGGCAAGACGCCATGGTGGAGGAGTCCCTTCCAACTTTGAGGCACATGTAGAGTGGGCATGGCAAGATGCCATGGAGTATGATGTCTAGAATATAATTTTGAAGCCTATTATGGAACCAAGATTGATTCTAAGTTTGCAATTCATGGTAGTAGTCAAGAGTACCAAAACATGTTTATTGCCAATGGATTCTCTAAAAAAGAGGGAGTTGACTTTGTCGAGGCTTTTGCTTCATTTGTCGGAGTTTTGAGGTGCGTGGCCAAGATACCCCAGTTTGCAAGTTGTTGAAGGCCCCTTATGGGCTGATAAATGTGTAAATTTTTCAAGCATAGGCGACTGTTGTCCTAATGTTCTCTCATTAAATAACTCAAAACAGAATTTATTTAACAACAGAAAATTAAATTTCTGAACATTGCATCCATCACACAATAACTGAAAAATGAACAACGGAAGAAATAAAACACATACACATGTAATTCTCCTTCTAATCATGTTTTCATTCCTTTGATCAAAGCTTACAAGGTGACCTCTAAAGCTTGCATTAACCAGCAATTGTACGGTCATTAAATCTCCTAGATCTGAAGTATACGGCCTGTGTAAGAAAGGTGCAGCTAGAGCAGTATGGCCTGCTCTTTTCCTGGTTGTTCTAAACAGCAGATCACTCTTCCCCTCCTCTCAACACTGAAGCACACTTAAGAAATCACAAAAGTTAAAGTATGCAAGAATCACAGAAGATAAAGTATGGCTTGCAAATTTGAAGGTGTATGGCCTGCAAATCTGAAAGTGTACACCTACAAACTTGGAGGTGTACAACTTGCAAACCTGAAGGTGTACGGACTGTGCATGAAGAAAGGACAGCTACATCAATGGTACGACTTGTTGTACTTGCTGGTCACTTCAGTAATCTGCTCCTCTTCTTCTCCTTGAATGCACTCTACCCTCTTCCAGCTCTCTTGCTCTCTTCTCATATGAGTCGACCTCTCCTATCATGTCCTCTTTATGCTTTAAGAGAAAATAACTAATCTCCTCAATCCTAGCAACTAATCTCCTCAATCTTAGCTGCCACCTATCTCAACCTTGAGATGTACAGCTAAGATTAAATCCTAATTGAAGTCACTAATGTTCTAGAACATTTCATTTAGATTCCTAAGATTAAGTTAACTTCAAAAATCAAACTTCAACTTTTATTTTATTTTTCAATTAAAATTACAAGATAAAATTATTTCTCACTTTTCCTAAGTGTTCACTTATAAAATGTCTCGAACCACTTCTTGGACGTTCACATTGAACCCCATGCAAGAATTTCCTACTCGAGCTAAATTTATCAACACTCCCTCTTAGCAGGGAAGGAATTCTGCACCAATCCAAGTTTGTCTCTCAATGCTTCAAACTTCCCTTTTGCTAAGGACTTAGTTAGAATATCAGCTACCTACTAATTTGTGGGGATATATTGAAGCTTCATCGCTCCCTTATAAATCCTATCTCATATGAATTGATATATGATCTCTATGTGCTTGAACCTATCATGAAACACTAGATTCTCAAAGAGTTTGATACAACTCTGATTATCACAATAAATGACTATGGGATCCAACTCTTGATCAAACAGTCTTACAAGTAACTTGCAAAGCCAGATGACCACACAACTAGTAGTACTGGTTGCCATGTATTCTGCCTTTGCTAAGCTAAGTGCCACAGAAGTCTTTTTCCTCTTGAACCAAGATATCATTGTTGAACCCAAGTTAAACCAGCACCCTGAGGTGCTCTTCCTATCTGTTGCATTGCCTACTCAATCTGAGTTTGAATACCTGTTAACCCCTAGATTTTCTTCCTTGAAAATCCTGAGGGTTAAGAGACAACATGTTCTATTTTGGCTGGCATTCAGAGATTTTCCCAGAGATAGCTTGGTATGAGTTGAGGTTGGTTCCCATACGAGTACATTTACAGGATTGGTTTGGTAGTGTTTTTTTGTTTCAAAGACTTAAGTTTGCACAAGTTTTCATGGATAGAGAGAGATGTCTATATATAGTATATTCCCTACTTTTGAGGAGATAGAGATCGAAGGTCTGCATGGCAGTATTGATCACATATTCATAGTCCTTGTGAGCTCATGCTTCCTTTGAGCCTTTTCCAGACAACATGCAAGCAGTTTACTATTTTTAGCAGGCAGAGATCCAAGCATCAGATGATGATTCTAATCACATATTCGGATTCCTCACTGAAAATCGAATCCGACAAGTATAACTTCATTGAAATGCGATGAGATTCTATTTTTAGCAGTGTTTATTTTTAGGCATAATAGCTATATTTGGCAGTGGCCTCCTAGTGGTCCCAGACATATTTAGGGTTTTCCTATTTTTAGGGTGGACTACTATTTTTAGCATGTCTATTTTTAGCAACGCTATATATAGCAGGTGTGGTCGTCAAGCAGGGTGACAAGTGGCAGGTTTAGATTTTGACATATGGCAGTGTTAGAATGGGACATGTGGAGCATCATTTTTTGAGGATATGCGGTGCATGCATAAGTAAATCAAGGAGCATGCATGCTTTGATGAGGTGGCATATTGGTATTTTTGGAGTGTTGAAGTCAATTAAAGATTCGCTCCTATTTTTATCCATGTATGTGCATTCCATTCTCACTCCCACGCTTTACTCTTTCTTCACACTCATGTGCCTCCCTTTTCCCTGTTTTTTAACCTTCCACACGTGTTCCCTTCTCTCTCCCTATTTCTTAGCGCATTGTCTCATGCACCTCCCTTTTTCCTATTTTCTAGCATCCTTCTCTTCCCTACTTTTTAGCATTAATGCGCCTCCCTTTTCCCTATTTTTTAGCATTCCCTCCTTCTCTCCCTATTTCCATGCGCTATTTCTCCCTCTTCCTCCACACGTGTGTGCATCTCTTTCTCCATGCATCCATACTTGAGCTCACTCCTAGTATCTACCACATTAATCCCTAAATCTATACACTAACTCCTTTTACTCACCCATGCGCATTCATCATTCTCACTTCCACATGTATTTTGCCTCATGCGCTTCCCGCTCTCTATTAGTTGGCGTATTTACTCCATGTCAACTCCCTCTTTATACTCATGCGCTCTATTCTTATCTCACACGTTTTATTTTATCCCATGCTCCATTATTAGCGCCCTCCTATTATTACACACATATGCGCTTCACTCTCCTATATAATGAGGCTCCTCCTCATTGATCAGGGTCGACTTTTCTGAGCAGCGGCAATATTCTCTCTTTCTCATTATTCTAGCTTCTAGTCTTTGATTAAAGAGCAATACTCTACCGGTTATGTACTTATGTTTAGTGGTGCAAACAGCCCTTTGGAAAGAGCAATAATAAAGATTTGGTGTGCTAGTATCAAGTTGTTGAAAACTTGAGTCTTGTCGGTATAGTATTTTATTTTTATGCATGATTAGTTGTTTCCAGCCTTGTAATAGCGCATCTTCCCTTATCTTTTCTTTCATTAAAATACTTATGTTGCAAAGTTTTTCGTCCAATTAAAATTTACACAATGTTACATATCCTTTGGTAGCTTAATCACTAGCCAAAAGCCATCTTTCTTGCCGCTGTTTTTGGTTTATTTAATTGCAGATTTACAAGTATATGACAGCAAGAAAGACTTTAGGGACACCCCCTTGAGGTTGGCATGCACCAGCCCAAATGGAGAGGAGGTTTCTCGGTGACAATTGGGACATTCTCTCCTAGAATTAGCATCCTTTTACCGCTGATTTTTCTTAATTGCAGATCTGATTTAAGGGTCAAAAAGTGTGCTAACAAATTGGTGCCATTGTCGGGGAAACGTCAATCCTCAGATTTCAACGACATTGGTGAGTTGTTCTTCATTTAATTTATTATTTGAGCTCACCTGGCGACTCCACTGGAAATAGGGTCAATTCCACCGGGGAACACAAGAAGATTATTTAGTTTCGATCTGACACAAGGTTTAGTTCTAGACCTGAGCGAACCCTAACATTTTTTCCGGAACAAGAATATACTTTCACCGGGAACTCTTCCTAAGTTGGTAAGCATATTGAGTTCTTTGGTAAGTTCTTTCGACAAGTTATATGGTGAGTGTAACTTTAACACCTTCATCTCAAGCTAATACTATGGCAACAACTGTGCTTGTTTTCATCTCAGATTAACATTATGGCCGAAGCTTCGAATATAGTAAATTTTAGATTCTTTGCTTATGACCCACTAAGTTTTGTTGCATTTCCTAATCACCCTCATGACTTACCTACAGGTGAATATCACAAACGCTTAACTTTGTTTGCAGGGAAGTTTGGAGTATCAACTGAGGATCACTTGGCTGGTTTTTTTAAAGTGGTGGATGATTGTGAGGTGGAGCATGAGGATGTGTTCATGAGAATGTTTGTGCAAACCCTCAAGAGGGATGCACAAACATGGTACAAATCCTTTCCTGACACCTCCATTGATGGATCAGATTCGTTCCAAGAAAAGTTCACTGAAAGATGGGTGGATAAACAAGATAACTTTTCCTTAATTAATGCTTTTGATAATATTAAAAAGAATGAGAATGAGACTGTCATTGAGTTTAATTCCCATTTTTCTAAGACTTATTATAAAATTCCCATTGCTATAAGGCCTAATGATGTTATGGTTTTGATGTATTATCTTGAGTCATGTGATGGAATTTTGGGTATTTTTCTCAGGAATGAAGATCTTCACAATCTGGAGGAGGCCCAAGTTGTTGCTATCAAGTTAGAAAGAAATTTCCTTGCAGCCTATGAGTTTCCTCCGATCCATGTTCCTAACCAACCAGTGAAGGTGACACCATTCAATGATCTTCAACCATCAGTTGTTACAAGAGCGCAAGAATTCCTTTTTATTGAAGAAGAACCACAACTTGCACCTTATCAAGTTCCCATAAATGAACAAGATGATGATAGCTCAAGCTTGAATGATCAGGAACCAGTAGTTGCACCACTTGAGTCATACGCAGAGTTCCATGAAGATGAAGAGTTGAGTGTTCAAGTATGTTCATTGGTTCATTCCAGTGATGATGATAAATTTCAAGAGGAAGAACCACAAGTCAACCATGTAGAAATCAATTAGCAAGAGACTTCATCCTTGCATATCCCAACAGTTGTTGAAGAATAATTTGATCAGTTACCATTATAGCAGGAGGAGCAACTTTTGGTTCAACCAGAAGATGATACCCATTACAATTTACCTATGATCCCACATTCAGATTTTGTTCTTCAAGAGGATCCTTTGATTGATCATTGCTTGGATATGTAAAACAAAAATGGCATAAACCCATATGCATACACAGTAAATATCAGATCCAAAATACTTGACTGAGAACACACATTTTTGTCCAATACTCATCAACAGAATAACAACATGAACAGCCACACAAAAGATTCTCAAAGACAATATTTGGAAATCCCACTGCTCTGAGAAAAACCTTATTCAAAGCTTCGGTCTGAAATACATACAAAAAACAACAATTTTGTTCAAAAACGAAGGACATAGAGTCCATACAACCCCGTACAATTATGGGTTTCTTTGTTGGGCGTCCGTACGACTGTACGAAGCTTCTTGGTATTGATCGGGCTCCTCCTTTTCTTGTTGTAGGTGAACACACAGTCTTTGATATCAGTGTATGATATCAACTTCACCTCTCAACTGTACTGGTACGGCCTCTTGCTCTTTTTCTAGAAGTATGGCCCTCTCTCAGCGTTAATCCGTATGGATCGTACAAGTTTTTTTTTTCTATGTTGTTGGCTGTAGGTTCTAATTATTTGGCCCTGGGAGATCTCTTTGAACCCTTTCTTGGCCCCCTTATCTCCTTTGGCCTTGTCTCTGCTCGGTTTCCCCTTTGCCCTTGCTCGGCCTCTTTGCATGACCCTACTCGGCCTATATGCTTGACCCTGCTTAGCCTCCTTGACTGGTTCTTGACCCTGCTCGGCTCCTTGACTAGTTCTCCTTAACCTGTCTCTTGACCTCCCTTGGAAGGGCCTCCTCACTCAGTCAAATGCCTTCTCTCTCTTTAGGTGAGGTGAAATGAGGCTCTTTAGGTATAATATAACCCTAGCCTCTCTCTCATGCAATTCTGACCCTTAGATCTTCTTCTCAATACCTAGAACTGATGGTGGGGACTTAATCACTCATTGAGACAACTTAAGTCACATCCAATGGTTGTGACTTAATCTCAAGTTGACTTAAGTGATCCCCACCCTCATTATGTTGTCCAGACATAAAGTGTGCCCCTTCCACACTACTAGACACCCCTAGTATGGAAGTACCTGCCCAAGATACATAATCTAACACTCCCTCTTAGCGAGGGCGGTACTGCCACTGGAGATTCCTCCTCCATGGTCCACATCATTGTGAGTCTCTCCCTCTGAATCTGAGAGACCCATCCTCTCCAAGTCTGGATATTCAACCTGCTCTACTTTGTAGTTGTTGTTTCCATCTATACTAGGGCCATCTGAGTATCCCCATTTCTCCAACTAAGTCCATTCCCACCATATGGGTCTTTCCTGCTCTTTTAAGTATGAAGCAACTGTCTCATCACCTCCATCCTTGAAATTGTAGATAGGTTGTCTCCAAAACTAGTACAAGCGATCCTCACTGATGCCTATCATCACAGGTGGTCCTGGTGCCTGACCTCTAACAGAGCGGATATGCACACCACAACCAAAGAAGCTGACACCGTAGCTTTGATGTTCTAAGGCTGAGATTGGGAGTATACTGACTCTCATACCTGGCACATAAAGTACCCCTGGCACCCTTAGAATCCTTCCAGATTCTATCTATAGTGATACCACCCCTTGTCCTCGAACTGCTACTAAGCTAGAGTGCACACCACATCTCACAAAACCTAAGTCTTGTGTTGTAAACTCCTGAAGGGCAAGTCTTTCATCTGTCATGTAACATGTGGCACCACTATCTATGTACCACCCTTCCCTGTGCATGTCCTCTGTGTCTAGAAACAAAGTATATTCGTCTTGAAACATTTTTGAAAACTCTCGGGCTGTGGCAGCCAACTGTTGTTCTTCTTCCTCATCCTTATCCTCGACTTCAGCTGAGGCTACTACCTCCTTCCTTTTTCCTCTTGCTCCATAGCCCTTCTTGGCTTGAGGGCACTGGCTGGCATAATGCCTAAACTCTCCACACACATAGCATTGGACAGGTGAAAGATCCTTCTTTGGCCTACCACCTGTGGCTCCCCCTCTAAGGGTTGTTCCTTTTCTGCCTCTGGTTCCCTTCTTGGAGGTGAGAGCAAGGTTCTCCTCCTCTTCATCCTCATCTACGTCTCGCCCTCTTCTAATCTCTTCTTGGCAGCAGTCATTCCATAACCTGTCCCAATCTGGCAGATTTTCCCTGGCCACTATCCCTGAAATAAAGGGATCCCACTCCTTTGGGAAGCCTCTCAAGGCAGATCAAACTATCTCAACTGGTGAGAGCTTTACTCCCACTACAAGAAGTTCATCTAGTAGTTGTTTCACTTTGGTGAGATAGGTTGTGACACCGTCCCCTTTAGTCATCTTGGTGTGTTGAAGTCTTTCCTTGAGAGCCATGATTCTACTCTCGTGCTTAGCCTCAAACAGTCCCTTCAAATGTGTCCACATTTCATGAGTTGTTTGCTTCTCACCAATATTGGGTATGATGTGATCCTTCACCCCGTCTAAGAGGATCCTCTGAGCTCTGATCTCTAGAGCACAATGCGATTCTTTGTCCTTAGGATCACTTCGAATTGTGGTTTTCTTCTCAACAATATCCCAAACCTTACTTTCTAGAAGAGCATTCTTCATTTGGTACTTCCATTGTACGTAGTTGGAGGCGCCATCCAGTCTATCCTCATAAATGAGATTTGTAGCCATCTTGCTAACTTTAGCTCCTTCTAGAGACCCCTCTTATTTCAGTACCTTGAGAAGCAACCTTGGGCCTGCTCCCTCTTAAACTGAACAGAACGACTTTCCTCAGAAATCCTCTTTCTTTAGCTAGGAGAGTCTGTACTCCCTTCAACACTCTCTCTCAAGGTCAAATCTTATATAGGAAGCCTGACTTGGCTTATTGGGGTCTCTTTGGTAGTTGGGTCAACTTTCCCTTCCTTGTCCCTGGAGCACAATACTTCACAAACAAATCTTTTGGATTTGTTGAAGGTTTAGCTCTGATACCATGTAAAACAAAAATAGCATAAACCCATATGCATACACAGTAAATATTAGATCCAAAATACTTGACTGAGAACACACATTTTTGTCCAATACTCATCAACAGAATAACAACATGAACAGCCACACAAAGGATTATCAAAGACAATATTTGGAAATCCCACTGCTCTAGGAAAAACCTTATTCAAAGCTTCAATCTGAAATACATACAGAAAACAACAGTTCTGTTCAAAAACGAAGGACATATAGTCCGTATGACCCCGTACAATTATGGGTTTCTTTGTTGGGCATCCATACAACTATACGGAGCTTCTTGTTATTGATCGGGCTCCTCATTTTCTTGTTGTAGGTGAACACACAATCTTTGATATCAGTATCTGATATCAACTTCACCTCTCAACTGTATTGGTACGACCTCTTGCTCTTTTTCTGGAAGTATGGCCCTCTCTCGGCCTCAATTCGTACGGATCATACGATTTTATTTTTTTTGTTGTTGATGGTTGTAGGTTCTAATTACTTGGCCCTGGGAGATCTCTTTGAACCCTTGCTTGGCCCCCTTATCTCCTTTGGCCTTGTCTCTGCTCGGTTTCCCCTTTGCCCTTGCTCGACCTCTTTGCATGACCCTACTCGGCCCGTATGCTTGACCCTGCTCAGCCTCCTTGACTGGTTCTCCTTAACCTGTCTCTCGACCTCCCTTGGAAGAGCCTCCGCACTCAATCGATTGCCTTCTCTCTCTTGAGGTGAGGTGAAATGAGGCTCTCTAGGTATAATATAACCCTAACCTCTCTCTCATGCAATTCTGACCCTTAGATCTTCTTCTCAATACCTAAATCTGATGGTGGGAACTTAATCACTCATTGAGACAACTTAAGTCACATCCAACGGTTATGACTTAATATAAAGTTGACTTTAAGTGACCCCCACCCTCATTATGTTGTCTAGACATAAAGTGGGCCCCTTCCACACTACTAGACACCCCTAAGGTGGAAGTACCTACCCAAGCTACATAATTTTCAAGCCTAGGGTAAGGGTCACTGATTTTTTCCTTGTTATATCAACATGTGGTCGTGTCTTGTGATGTAGTTTGCTCCTTACATTGTTGTCAAGTTGGGTCAAAGCCTTTGAATGTCTTATCATATATTTGTCGAGTCTTTTGTTGTCTTATCATTAGAGTGAGCCTGGATGAGGAGCTGTTTCTTCATATTCCAAAGCATTGAGTCTATTAGGAAGGGTAGAGTTGAAGAGACATAGAAGAATATTGAGGCATCTTATGTTTTGTCTCTTCATTGCTTTCCATTGAGTCATTTGTTTTGAGTCAGTCATCCCCCCCATCCAACAATAGGGACATGGTACCATACATCTTATATCTTCTTGAATTATCACTTTGTGTTGAGGGAAGAGTTTTCATCATCGTTTTTCCTTTCAACATATCATCCTGCATCGACTCTAACACATTATTTGGGGATGCTCCAGAAGTAGAGCACCTTGATGGTCATTAGCCTCATTGGCAGTTATTTCGCATTCAACAAGACTGAGCATCATTGGGCCTTAATCGAATGATCTTTGTAATTGTTTGACGTCAGAACATCTTTCATAGTGACAGGTTGTGCTTGTACCTTAGGGCCATGTTATCCACCAAGTTGCACTAAGATGGACTTCCAGCGAGCCATCAAAGATTGAACAACTCCTTGTTCAAATTTCAAAGTTCAGAAGTTCAACCGGTCTATCAGACCACCCTTTTTCAGCATTTCCATCCCTCTGGGGCATTGTAATAAATGACTTGAGCATGAAAGTTGTAAAAGACTATTGGCCACCTAAGACCTGAGCACGAGCACGTACTCTAGAGTGTTTTTTTTTCACTTGTTAATTATTTCTTGCCTATCAGGCGATTAATAATTTCTAAGTTTTTTCACTCAAATCTACTCCAAAGATGGAGTATGTGCCGGTGGTTAGGCCTTGGCATGGTATAACCAATGTCTAGTGTCTAAATGTATATGAATTCATGCTAGGTCATGTCTATTGAGTCATATGAAAATTGCGTTAAATCTCCCCTGGGATTTTTTAAAGTTTTTAGTCAATAAAAAAATTTCCATAAAACGGGCAATTTTTAATGTAAAGGTCAATAAAATCATAAAAATGGCATAAGTCATTGTTAGATGCCATATTTGTGCTCATTTTCTAAGCCAGAGCACCTCCTAAACCCTTATCCCCCCCTTTGTTGAGGCAAAAAAGTGATTTTAATCACTCAAAGTTGTAATTTGCTCCCAAAAAGGCAAAAAGGGACATTTTAATTAATTTCCTAAATTTTAGGAGTTGCTAAAACTTAGCAAACATGTCAGAAACATGTTTTACCGTGTCTAGAGTCCTTGGTACAGTTGGCAAGGCCTTCTCCTAGTGAAGGCGCCTAGTTTAGGTGACATGGCAGGAGGGAGGAGATCCCAAGGAGGCTATGTGCACCTCCTCCTATAGTTGGCGCATTGGCATTGAGGGACACTAATCCCAAAGCCTCACTCGACCTCACCCTCACCTACCACCCTCACTTCACTCGCCCTCACCCTCACTTCAGTCCTACACACCCTCACATCACTCCACTCCACCTACCTCTCACTCCACTCATCCCCCACCTCACTAGTGCGCCACTCTTCTTCTCCCATGCGCCCTCACTTGGTAATCTTCACCCGGAGATGTATAAATCAAGCTCGACCCTCCTCCTTTTGTCAGTTGGAGCTTGGGCGATTTGATGATATTGTAGTACTTTTAAGAGACTTTGGAGGTCAAGCTATTGGTGTGTGGCTTCAATGTGTGGATGAATGTTGATACATGAGGTGATGTTGCTCTAAATTTCTCGCTTTTACTTTGTATGTTGGCTAATGGTAAGAATACTGTTATTTAGTTGGAGTAGATATTTTAAGCTTGTTTGTTAATCTATCTATCTTGTTTATTTCTATTTGATGCTTGTATTGCATGTTGTGTTTTTGCTTAAACTAACATGTAAATGAAGTCTCTTTTGTAGGAAATACCAATATTTTGCAGGTATTTGCGAGGTGTTTGGGGCACACAATATCCCATTCGTGGATAATCAAGAGAGCTTGATTGCATCTTCTGTTTTTCTAAGGAGTTCCAAAAAGGCATTCTTCCCTCTTCTTCACACCAAAAGGGACCCCATAGCCCAAGGATTCACAAGCTCAAGCAAAGGCTCTAAAAAAAATCAGAATTTTCTTATCCCTTCTCTTTTCTTTTCGCTCGCATGATTAGCTAGATCTAAGTTTAAGGATTATATTTTATCATCTAGCATTGCATGCGCAAGTATTAGATCTAGTTTCATTCTATTTTTCAAATCAAAAAGATTAGATCTAGTTTTATTGTTGCTATTTTCTGAATTGTATTGTATTATCTCAAGATAGAAAGTTGTTAATTGTTTGCATTTCCTATCTATCCAATTAGAGGTTTTAGGTTGCTGTTTTAGGACAGCCAACAAAAAAGCATCTAAGAGGGCTTAGTTAGCATCATTTAAAGTCTCTAAAAAACCCCAAAATTTCCCCTTTTTTGCATGAAAAAGTATTGATAAATTTTGATAAAGTTCGTTCATCTTTCTTTTACTTCTTTATATTGTTTTCTGTCATAATCTAATCAACTTTGTTTGCTGGTTTTTAGCAGGTCCGTCACAACACAAGAGGGAATTTGACGATTTTTGAGCCAAAATTGAAGATTCTTCACCCCAAGTTGGACCCTTTGAAGACCAAGACTCTAGAAGTCTTTTTTGTAATAGTTGATTAGTGTCTTGATCGATTCTATAAGGATCCAAAAATCATAAAAGAGAAAAAAAAGAGTTCATCCTCTCGAAGTGCAATAGGTTTAATAAAAGCGGACCTCTAGTGCCCAGTTTCGTCATCCCCTTTAGGGGGATCGATGGTGGTTGTGTGTTTCTCTTTTCCTTTCAAGTTTTTCTTTGCTTCATTTGCTTTCAGAACACACAAACTTAAGGAAAGTAACTTTTCAAAGCAATCACTACTTCATGCATTTAAGCAAAGTAACTTTCATGCTAGCTTAGTTTTCAATTTCATTGCTAGTAATTAGAAAACCTTTCAAGTTTTCTGCAATTTACTTTCAGTTTATTTTTCAAGTTTTAAAATAAACCTTCCCCGCAGTTTCCGGTGTATGCTCTGAACCCTTGCAATGTAATATCCCGGATCCAACTGATCTGGATATCTACTGTTGAACTATGGTTTGGCTACTAAATCTGATACTCTGGGGGTTTCTGACTGTGTTTGAGTAACTGTGTGAAGATGCTCGGTTGTTTTTTACATGTGTGTTCCAGTTTATTATGTGTTTAGCAGTATGAATCAATACATGCGAAATAAGGACAACACAATTCACTGATATATATAATGCTGGAAAAAGCAGGAAATACAATAAAGACTGGAAGCAGATATGATAATCGTCAGTTAGATCTCATGGATCGTCACTGGAATACAAAATAATGCATAAGAAATACCCATGACCAGAAAAACATGTGTTGGTCTGCGCATGCATGGATAGATCGACAAAAAGCAGTCTGGCAACTCATGGTAACTGTTGTAGAATCCGGAAACTCGCCCTGATGGCGATACCCGTCGAAATGAGCTGGAAACTGTCTCAAAAGATGCGTCCTGGCCTCTAGACTGATCCTGATGACTGTCGGACTGAAGATCCGACCTCTGAAGCTCCGGATATCACCCCCTGGGGGTTTGCGCACCTCCTGGGCTCAATGAGTGCGCCCTAGTGATTCCACCAGCGGAATCTGACGATGTATAGCTCAAAATGATCGTCCTGGTCTCCTCTGTAATGGTTCGGAAGGGATTCCTCAGATCTGTCTCGGAATGTCCCCTGGAACCCCAAATGTGCTTCCTTTGGAACTGGACCATAAATGACCGTTTTCCGCTTTCCGAAAGATTCCACCATCAGAAACTAATGACAAATGGCTCAATAGGTGCGCCCTGGCTAGCTCTCTAATGGGTCGGAAGGAATCGGCCAAATCCGAATTGTCACAAGCGGTCGCACAAACCCTCTCTCAAACACTTGCGCCCTCACTGGCTGAGTTGCACAATCACTGAACTGGACACTGTAATGCACGGTGAAATACCTGAATGGTATCTCCGATAGGCTAGGGTGTGTCTCTCAACACCGAAACCGATCAAGGGTGGTGGTTTCCTCCAGAAATCCACAAAACAACAAGGGGGTTGATTTCCTCCTCCTCTAGAAATATCTCAACATCAAATCATAACATAGCATAATGAATTAAGTTGCTTTACCCTTCCTTTATAGCTTCCTGAAACCCTAATTTGTTGTTGACCTTTTCCCTCCAAGTGACTTTTACTTTATTTTATTATTCCTTGATTAAATCACTTAATTAATTAATTAATTAACCAATTTACCTCTAAAAAGTGATTTATCCATCCTGATGGCTTCTCCGACCACTGAAAGTCACTTCTCATCATCTTATCCTGTAATGCTCTTCCTCCCGATTCCGATGAGTTATTACACTAAGAGGTTTCCCAATGTAATATGCCCATTATGACCTTCTTAGTGAATTTAATTAAGATATGACCCATAATAACTCAAAATTACGGAAATCATCGGAATGCAACGAAACCAAAGCCCAGCTGTGCGGAATGGATCCTGATGATGAACGATACAAATCGAGCCCAAATAAACCCCTCAATATCTCCCGAACTCTCTGTCACCCCTATCTGGCTACTCGGGTAGGCATAACACTCTGAAATGTTGTAATGTTATAATGCCCAAAATGGGGACATTACAGTCCTCCCTGCCGAAATATTGCTTATCCTCAAGCAATAACTGAATCCAACTACATATGATACCGGGGTCCCATATCCACCTGTGTGGAAGAAGGTAGACTCCCCTGAAGATGTGGTCTCTCCAAGTGCTCACCACGCATGGCACCCACATGCTCCTGATGAGTAGAATGATCAATGGCCAAGGAATCTCAGTCAACTCCCCGAGCAACCACTCTACTCGAAACTCAACTCCATCAAACGTTGAACTACCAAGCACTCCAATCCCTGGATCCCATATCAGAATGTGAACTGCAATGCCCTGTGGATTATAGTTCTGTAACATATCAACACCATGAGTCTCCTGCAAATAACACATGTCCTCAACCCGAAATGGGTCTATCCTACCAGACCATACCAAACTCAACACGGACCCCACCGACTGAACATGTTGCTGCCATAGTGAGGTACTACAAGACCTCAACGAATCACCAGCCAGTGACGTGCTCTCCCCAATACTGAAATTCAATGGAAAATCAAAGTGACTTCCCCCTGCAAAGGTCCGCTCGTCTCCATCAGTCAATGAAATGCCCAGCCCTGCAATCCCAGGGTCCCATGCTAGTCTCTGACAGGGACCATCATGTTGATGTTGCTCTACTCTGATCATGACTGTCTGCTCAAAGTATCCATACTAGACCCTCCACTCCTGGATCGTCATAAGATGAAACAAACCTTTGACCCAATGGACTCTCGAATCCCATGTCAAATTTGGAAGTTCATCACTTCCAATCCCCACTAACTACTGATGTGCCCTACTGGTAACTGTCAAAATCCCTCCTCCCTCATCCCAATGAGAGTTTGAATATGTAGCAACCTCTGAGATATCCTCTATCCCATGGCCTAGGATACTGTCCATCACACCTAGGGCCTCAACTGTCTGCCCCTGATGATCCACCCCTATCCTGTTGTATCCATTCAAGACACTCCT
>ML781529.1:0-17026 GCA_009831015.1 Picea engelmannii | reverse complement strand
GGTACTCCTCATGCTCCTCCCTCAACTGGTGCTCCACTGCTAAACCACCAACATCCTCTCGCAATGTGGTTGAGGGATATATCTGACTCTCTGCTGAAATAGATGTAGTGGATCTCTATCTAATTTCCTCAAGGAGCTCCTCTAATCTGGACTTTGATTCCTGAAGGGTTGTATGTGTGCCTTCCAAGAATCTCTGTGTGCTCACCAACTCATGAGTGAGTCGGTCCACCTCAATCCCCTGCTCCCTCAATTCCCTGTAATACATCTCGCCAACCTCCAATAGGTAATCCCTATCCATCAACAACTGTTGGTAGTCGGCCGTCATCACAATCACTCTCTCCCTGAGTGTATGGAAGTCATCAATGACAAGTCCCCCATCTGAACTATCCTGTGCCATCGAAGTCCTCCAACAATAACCTGCCACCAATGCATCTGTATCATCAATGCATCTAGTGGCTGCCATGATCATGTCCTCACTGACTCCCAACTGTCCTGCCAAGTGTCGTGACTCCTAGTCACAATCCTGTTGAGGTGCTACCTCATGCCTCTCACTGCTAGTGTCAACAATGGAATCCCCAACAACACACTCCTCAAAATATAAGGCACTGAACTTCCCATTGTCCCCTGTGCTACCGAGTCCTCCTGTATGCCACTGCACGCCATCACCAACTGCGACCCCTATCTGAATCGCACTGTATCCTGTATGGGCAGCTGTATCCTCCTGTGCACTCACCCTACTAATATCATCTGCGCCTGGATCCCATACAAATGTGTCCAGACACGTGCTATGGTCATCCCGACCAATAAGGAGTGCATCCTCATCATTGTAGATCGATCCTGGGAGTAAGTGTCCCAACAAACTGTCGGTCTCCACAACCTGGTCCATCAATGGAATCTCCAAGAGTGGTGATTTACTCTCCTCATACAGATAGGTATGTGTAAGGTCAACTATCTCCAAGCCATACCTCTCGTCCTGGGTCTGCAGATCCATATGTTCCTTGTGTACAATCCCCACACAAGGCTCCTCTACCATATCAGGAATGCCACTGATATCCTCATGTGTCGTGGCTAGCATAGGTGATTGAGAAGATGAAAAATGTGGCTCGCTCCTCATAGGAAGCTCATCATCCTCCATACATGACTTCCTGGAAGCCATGTCTACACCCATAGGTAGGTCATCCAACCTCTTAATCTCATCATGTCTAAGTGCCAACACATATGAATCCTCACAGGTGTCACCACTATGTTGAAGTGTTGAATCCTCAACATTACCTGATGGAGAAGATGAAGGATATGCACCCAAATAAACCCCAATATCTCCCGAACTCTCTGTCACCCCTATATGGCTACTCGGGTAGGCATAACACTCTGAAATGTTGTAATGTTATAATGTCCCAAAATTGGGACATTACATGCAAGCCTAGCTCGATCCTGGGATCCATCAGAACCGGAGTTGTTAGTGTGGAGTAGTTTAATTAGGGAAACCTTGATAGTAGTTGTCTTGATGCGAGGGAAACCACATGAAGGGAGTGTGTGAAGTCAGACGAGAACTTTGAGATCTAGGTTCTCCCTGTGTTGGACATTCGGCATCTTCATTGAACTTATTGGTGAAGCCTTGGGGCTTCAGTAAGTTCTCAGCAAATTTCCAAACAAAAGGACAACTTCTAAAGAGGCCACACATCTTCATTAATCTACCTTCAATAAACCTTAATAAAACACGCGTTCAACCACTGCCCACGATACCTTTAAGGCATTGGTTTTATGGTTACATCTTTTATGTTCATGAACAATATTTCATTCTCAATGTGATTGTCTAATAATTGTATAAATCTTGCAGATATGGTATCCTTACTGTATTATGCATGTATCTTTTATGGTTAGACATTTGTTCAATTTGATTATCTTATCTAATGAATGAATATGTTGAATGCTTCATGTTTTATTCTGCAATAAACTCCTAGAGTGGTTTCTTAGCTTAGAGTAGCTTAAAAGCCATAGTATATTTGTTAGGGACTACCCTCCTTGGCTTCGCTAGGAGTTGGCCTAGACGGAGGAGTCGAGGATCAAGTGACATCACCTTGACTCAAGACTTCCCCCCAAGGACACACTAAGTGGATTGAAGATTTCTTCCACGAAAGCCCAGGTGTGTATAAAGGCGGCAACATGCCCATTGGCACTATTGTTGGATTCCTTCGCACTTGGCAAGTGTTTACATTATTGACATCTGACTAAGCAACTCCCTCTCATGTGTTGACTTCAACATATTTTCTGCAAGGAGGAGTGTACATGGTAGGTGGTAGCAGGTAGCAGATCTGGATGAGACCCCTTTCTTCTAGCTTGTCAACATGAGGACCATATATTTCTTGACTCCATTTCCCAATGGATAGACATGTGGGTTACAGGTTAGCTTGATAGGTACAGGGGTCTATTGGTATGTTTCTCTATTTTTCTCACAGAGCATTATTCACATTTTTCAGACACAAAGATTCGTAGGTTCTCGACATCCCGCAGGGGGATCCCGTCCCCTTGGTTCGACATTGTTAACCCCTGGATTTTCTTCCTTGAAAATCCCGAGGGTTAAGAGCCAGCATGTTCTATTTTGGCTAGCATTCAAAGATTTCCCTAGAGATAAATTGGTATGAGTCGAGGTTGGTTCCCATACGAGTACAAGTATAGGATTGGTTTGGTAGTGTTCTTTGTTTCAGAGATGGAAGTTTGCACAGGTTTTCATGGATAGAGAGAGATGTCTATATATACTATATAGTATATTCCCTACTTTTTAAGAGACAAAGATCGGAGGTCTAATTGGAAATATTGATCACATATTCAGAGTCCTTGCAAGCTCATGCTTCCATTGAGCCTTTTCCGGACGACATGCGAGCAATTTACTATTTTTAGCAGTCGGAGATCCAGGCCTTAGATGATGATTTCAATCACATATTCGGATTCCTCACTGAAAATCGAATGCAATGAGTATAATTTCATTGACATGCGACAAGATTCTATTTTTAGCAGTTTATATTTTTAGATATATCATATTTGGCAGTGGTCTCCTAGTGGTCCCGAGCATATTTGGGGTTTTCCTATTTTTTAGGGTGTAGTGATATTTTTAGCATGTCTATTTTAGTAGGGCTATATATAGCAGGTGTGGTCGCCAAGCAGGGTGACAAGTGGCAGGTTCAGATTTCGACATATGGCAATGTTAGAGTGGGACATGTGGTGCTTCATTTTTTGAGGATACGTGGAGCATCATTTTTTGAAGATATATGGCACATGCATAAGTAAATCAAGGAGCATGCACGCTTTGATGAGGTGGCATATTGGTATTTTTGGAGTGTTGAAGTCAATTAAAGACTCACTTGTATTTTTATCTACACATGTGCATTCCATTCTCACTCCCACGCTTCACTCTTTCTTCACACTCATGCGCCTCCCTGTTCCCTATTTTTTAGCCTCCCACACGTGTTCCCTTCTCTCTCCCTATTTTCTTGCTCTTCCTCCCTATTCTTTAGCGGTAGTTCTTATTGATGATTACAGCTGCGTGAGACATCCTCCAGGACATAGACTGAGTGAGTCGGCCTAAGAGAGAGCCCATGAGTTGGGTGTGCCCATGAGATGGGTGTGTTGTTCCTCTCTGAGACGGAGAAGGAACGTTTTGTGCCCCTGTGTGGGGTGAGGAAGCCCATGAGTTGGGTGTGCCCATGAGATGGGTGTGTGGTTCCTCTCTGAGACAGAGATGGAACGTTGTGTGCCCCTGTGTGGGGTGAGGAAGCCCATGAGTTGGGTGTGTTGTTCTCTCTGAGACGGAGATAAAACAATGTAATGGTCTCCTATGTGCAGAGAGTTGAGATGATGTGATACTCCAAATGATTCTCTTGTGAGACGCAGTGAGAAAGAGATCTGTTGAGTAGAACGTGCATGTGGCTGAGCACAAGTGAACGTGATCCTAGTGGTTGAGCACAAGTGAACGTGATCCTAGTGGTTGAGCATTAGTGAGATAGAGATGTGGACGTCCCTGTGACTGAACACAGATGGATGTGCCCCTAGTGGTTGAGCACTAGTGGGTGTATGAGATCCCTTGCTATATTGTCCAAGAGTCAGACTTACCTGTAACCCTATTTGTGATGTAAAGGGTACAGGTCGGCCCCACCATAAAGTGAAAAATAATTAATGTAAAAGATAATTAATATGGTAATTATTAATTATATTGTGAGTTATTGAGGTCGGCCCTGTTGTGCCAACAGACACTACTTTTGATATGTCCAGTCTAATATAAATAAAGGTAAATTCCCCATTGAGGAATAATAACACAAGTGTGAGTTTGGAAATTTCAGCAAGTACTTGTTCTTGAGAAAAAGTGCGCACCTCTCTTGGGCGCTAGTCTTCTAGGTTTTGTGAGCACCCTTTTGTGTGCTAGGTTTATGGTGTGGGAGGTCTTTCTCTTGAAGAATATAGCAAAGGATTGGCTGGGTTTTCTTCCCTTGTTGAGAAGGGTTTCCCAGGATACTTCTTGTGTACTTGTGGATGGTATTTCTTCTTGTGATCTTTGTTGCTGCAACAAATTGTTAATGGTGTAACTGCAATTATCTATGGTTCAAGTAAAATGCTAAAATTTGAATGAACTTCATGCTTGAGCCTAGCTTATTGAAAAATCAACAGCTCCTAATATCTAGCACACATCCTCTCTCTCCCTATTTCCTAGAACATTGTCTCATGCGCCTCCCCTTTTCCTATTTTATAGCATCCTTCCCTTTCCTATTTTTTAGCATTAAAGCACCTCCCTTTTCGCTATTTTTTAGTATTCACTCCTCTCCCTATTTCCATGTGTTATTTCTCCCTCTTCCTTCACACGTGTGTGCATCTCCTTCTCCATGCGTCCACACGTGATCTCACTCCCTAGTATCTAGCACATTAATCCCTAAATCTATGCACTAACTCCTTTTACTCACCCATGCACATCGTTATTCTCACTTCCACATGTATTTTCCCTCATGTGCTTCCAACTCTCTATTATTTGGCGTATTTACTCCATCTCAACTCCCTCTTTATACTCATGCGCTCTATTTTTATCTCACACGTTTTATTTTATCCCATGCTCCATTATTAGCGCCCTCCTATTATTACACACATATGCAGCTCACTCTCCTATATAATGAGGCTCCTCCTCATTAATCAAGGTCGACTTTTTTGAGCAATAGCAATATTCTCTCTCTCTCTCATTATTCTTCTTATTATTCTAGCTTCTAGTCTTTGATTAAAGAACAATACTCTACCAGTTATGTACTTGTGTTTAGTGGTGCAAACAACCCTTTGGCAAGAGCAATAATAAAGATTTGGTGTGCTGGTATCAAACTATTGAATCTTGTCGGTATAGTATTTGATTTTTATGCATGAATAGTTGTTTTCGGCCTATTATTGTGGTGTTTTCAGCCTTGCAATAGCGCATATTCCTTTATCTTTTCTTTCATTAAAATACTTATGCTGCAAAGTTTTCCATCCAATTAAATTTACACAGTGTTACATATCCTTTGGTAGCATAATCGCTAGCCAAAGGCCATCTTTCTTGCTGTTGTTTTTGGTTTATTTAAATGCAGATTTATGAGGTATATGATAGAAAGAGAGACTTTAGGGACACCCCCCCGAGGTTGGCATGCACCAACCCAAACGGAGAGGAGGTTTTTCGGTGACAATTGGTGCATTCTCTCCTAGAATTAGCATCCTTTTACCGCTGATTTTTCTTAATTGCAAATCTGATTTAAGGGTCAAAATGTGTGTTAACAATACCCCTGCAACTTCACTTCACCATCTCCAAGATACCTCAGACCATACTACACTATGCCCCTTAAGTATCTGGATTCTGAGCACATGTCTTGCTGCTACCCAATGATCCTACCTTGACTCCACCATGAACTAGCTTAAGGTGTCCATTGCAAAACATATATCTAGTCTAGTGTTGACCAAATAAATTAAGGAACCTATCAAATGCCTATATCAAATGCCTATACAATGTGGGATCCACCAAATCTGCACTGAAGTTGTCACCTTTTTCAGATTAGTGATCATGGGTGTGGCCGATTTGCAGTCCTCCATCCTAAACCTCTTCAATATTTCAACTACTTACATACCCTATCCAAGGAAAATCTCCCATGGTTTTTTCCAAACCTCCAAACCCAAGAAACAATGCATCATGCCAGTGTCCTTCATCTTAAACTCAGCTACCATATCTGATTTCCACCCTGCAATGAGCTTCTCTACACCTTGTAAAAAACAAGTCATCTATATACAGCACCAAAATGAGCAAATCAGTCCCAACAACCTAAGTGGTCCTAATGGCTAAGACATGTGTTTCCTCCTTAGAGGTCACAAGTTCAAATCCAGAGGGGTGTAAGGTATGTATACCTCCATAGACTTTAGCAGTCAAATCATTGTGTGGAGGGGGTCCCTTGTCCCACACAAACCAGGGGGTCTCATACACCAATTCGATGTATGGCTTGGCCATGACCTAAAAAATGTTAAAATTAACAGCATCAGGAGTCATTCTCCAATGAGAAGCCTTAAGTGGCCACCCTGAGGCTAGCCAGGGAGATTTGGAGATTCAACCAGTCTTGTGAGTCATGGCAAAAGTCAAGACGAACATACAAGTCCTGTGAGCTAGACTGGAGTTTAGCAAGAGTCAGGATGAACATTCAAGTCCTGTGAGCTAGACTGATGTGTGGGATGACCTCCATAGTCTTGTTGTGATCCTCTAAGAACTGGCCACTCTTAGAATCACTTTAGCATATGAACAAATGGAAGGATCAAATGACCGCATGGTTATAAAGATTTTCCTCTTATTAATGTAATAAAGCAGTTGTGAGCAGGTGAGGACCATGTAAAGAGAGAAGGATAAGATGTGCTTGTTAATGTTGTAATTAGTCTAAATGACTAAGGTTAAATGTGTAATGAAGAATTAAAAGGCTAAAAGACTAAGTTATAATGTTATATTATGTCAATGAGCAATTAGAAGAAGGGGGTCGAACTCCATGACTAGGAAGATGAACTTAAGTCTTCCATGGGGGTTCTAGAAAGTCAATCTTAACCCAAGAAGATAAGATTTTTCTAGAAGTTGGACTTAACCCAACTTGAAATCAAATCTGGATGGTTCTAGAAGGTTGAGATAAACCATAAAAGGAAAAGAGAGGATCATTTTGCACACACACAGTTCATGCATAGTTCAGATCTGCAATTCAGAGCTACAACATACAAGATCAGATCTATAGCATACAAGATCAGATCCACAGCATACAATATCATATCTACAGCATACAAGATCATATCCATAGCATACAAGATCAGATCCACAGCATACAAGATCAGATCCATAGCATACAAGTTTAGAACTGCAGTATTCAAGTTCACATCTACAGTATTCCTCAAATCTACTAGCAACACAAGCAAAAGGTCTCTAGTCGTCCTCTCTCTCTTGTGAATTTTGTACTGTAGCACCTCAGTGGGGTTTTTCTTGTACCTGCAACTTGCAAGCTTATTCATTAATAAAGAGGAAGATATTTTGCTGGGGTTTTCTCCCTCATTGGGCTTCCCCAGGGTAAATCTTTATGTCCTTGTATGATCTTTATTTTTACACTGCTCTTATTCAATATTGTGGATTGAAATTTCTAAAGTGTTGAAAAGAGGTTTAAAGTTCATCTACATATAAATCAAGCTCAAAATTTAACAAAAAATGGATTATTATTATTATTATTATTATAATATAAGTTAGGATCTACTTTGCTTTTGGTGAAGCCCATACTCTACATATATCCATCTATTTTGGAATACCATGCTCTCAATCCCTGCTTGAGTCCATACAAGGCTTTCTTAAGCCTGTAAACATGGGGCTCTTTCTCATTTACCTCAAAACCCGGAAACTACTCTATGTACACTTCTTCCTCAATGATTTTGTTAAGGAAAGTTGTCTTCACATCCATCTAATGTATCCTCCATCCCATAAATGAAACTTAGGACATAACTACTCTAATGGAAGTGTACCTAGCGACTGAAGCAAATGACTCCTCATAGTCCACTTCCTCTTTCTAGGAGAACCCTTTGGCCAAGAACCTCGCTTTGAACATCTCAATGTTGCCATCTGCTACATGCTTGATCTTGTAGAGCCACCACTTGGAACTCACTATTGACTTCCCCTCCAGTCTTGGCACTATGTCCCAAATGTCATTCTTCATGATGGAAGTGTCCTCTTCCACCATGGCATCCTACCATACCTACTGATATACTACCTCCTAAAAGTTGGAAGGCTGGGAATCTATGATGTTGCTCATCAACACCATGTAGTCTGGAAACTTCTTCGGAGATCTGCTCTCTCTATATGTGCTCCTAGGAGCCTCAACATGCTCTTCAGCATCCCTCAATGTCTAAGTGAACCATCAAGGTATTCTAACAAAAGTGTAAGGGGATACTATCTCATCCTCTTCACCTAAAGGTTGTTGTACTGCTATGGAAGTCACTAGTGATCTTGGCTCAACCTTTAGAGCTTCCATCTCCCCATCCTCTGTCACTAGAATAGGCTCATGGGACTTCCTAGATGCAAGGTCTTCCTTAAACTTTACATCCCTACTCACTACTATCTTCCTCTTTTCTAGAATATAGACCCTGTAGGCCTTTGAAGTCTCACTATAACCTACAAATAAACCCTTCATGCTAGAGGGTTCCAACTTAGTCCTCTTTTCTACCAATACATGGATGTAAATTAGACAGCTAAAGATGCAAAAATAACTCACCTTTGGCTTCACACCAATGAATGTCTCCTTTGGTGTCTTGTCCTCCAAGATTCTGTGAGGACACCAGTTCTGGATGTAGACTATTGTGTTGCATGCCTCTGCCCAAAGAAACATCAGCAAGTCCTAGTCATGAATCATGGCCTTAGCAACCCCTATGATGGATCGATTCTTCCACTTTGCAACCTCATTCTATTGTGGGTTGTGTTATCCACCAAGTTGCACTGGGATGGACTTGCAGTTGAGCCGCCAAAGATTGAACATTCACATGTTCAAAATCAGAGTTCAAAAGTCCAACCGGTCAAATATGACCACTTTTTCGCATTTCCATCCCCTGAGGGGGCATTGTAATAAGATGAAACTGGCATGATGATTTTGTAAAAGGCTTAGCCTCCTAAGACTTAATCATGAGTATATACTCTAGAGTGTTTTTTTTAACTTGTTAATTATTTCTTGCCTCAAATTCGTTTTAGGCGAGTTATAATTTCTAAGTTTTTTCCCTAACTACCTCCAAAGTTGGAGTGTGTACTCATGGTTAGGCCTTAGCTTGGAAAATCTAATTCTAGTGTCTAAATGTTTATATTACCATGCTAGGTCATCAATATTGAGTCATATGTAAATTGCGCTAAGTCCCCCATAGGTTTTTTAAAGTTTTGAGTCAATAATTTTTTTTCCGTAAAATGGGATATTTTAATTGTAATTTAGTCATGTATTAAAAAAGTGGTACTAGGAGGCATTATATGCCTTGGGGGTATTCATTTTTGGACCTAGAACACCCACTTCACCTAAATACCCACTTTTGTGAGTGAAATTAGTGATTTTAATCACTTAAAAAATAATTTTTCTCACAAAAGTCAATAAAAGACATAAAAATCAGAAAAAACAGCAAAGCTATTTTTTGGGAAACATGTCTAGGACATGTTTTGAGTTGACTCTACCTTTCTTTGAGTTAACCAAGACTTGTTGGCACTCTAGAAAGAGTTGAGAGGGAGTTAACTCTTGTTTGACTTGAGTCGGAGAGATCTCCCAAAAGGAAGTGCGCCCCTTTTGGAGAGGTGGTGCATTATGGAAGAGGGCTGCCCACTCTTGGAGATGTGGTGTCCTCCCTCTTAATTCCATCCTCACATGTGTCATCCATTGGAGTATGAGGAGATGTGGCAGCCCACTACTCTACACATGTCTCACTCAAACCTCACAAGTGGTGCGCCCTTCCTCTCCAAGTGGTGCACCCTCCTCCATTGGGAACTCCACCCTCTTGGCTATAAATTGAAGGCATTGCTCCCATTGCAAGTTAGTTAAAGCTTGGGGAAAGAACTTATGCTATTGTATTGTACTATCGTAACACACTTTTGAAATTGAATAAAGAAGATTTTGGAGGTCACATGGTGGATCGCAGCATTGTGTGGATGTGGATGTGCATGGTTTAATATTGTGAGGTAATTGTATCTTGTTTATGTGCATTTCAATTTGTAAATTGGCCTTACTAGGGGTGCTATCACCCAATAGGAAAGATCTTAACTAGTTCGGCTATTAAGACCTTTTGTTGCTTTACATATGCGGTTAATGATTTGCATGATAATTTTGCTTAATTGCATGCTATTTAGACTTCATGTGTAAGGAACACCGATATTTAACAAGTTGTATGTAAGTTTATCAAGATTGCAGGTCTTCATACTTGCAATGGTGGCTGATTTGAGTGCAATCTCCCACAAGCTTCAAGCTCTTTTGAGAACGAGTCCCTCATCCATTCACCGGAGGACCCCATAGCCCAAGATTCAAGTCTTGAAGAAAGGCTTTCTCTCTCCCTCTCAACCTTTTAAAAACATACTTTCTTGGTTACTTTGAATGCATGCAAAGCTTGATTTCCATCTTTAAAGATTGATCTAAAGAGATTTTCCTTTGCATGATTAAAGCAAGTAGATTGGATCATAAAGCTTCATTCTTTGATCTAGCTTGCAATCTATCATTTGGCTCATTTTTCAAAGAGATATTTAAAGGCTAAAGGTAGTTTCCTATTTTAAAGAGTTTAAAAGTTATATCTAGGCATCTCTTTAATATTGTTTGTTGTTTTAGGACAGCAAGTAATATCATTAAGAAAATACCTTTGCTTTCTTGTTTTGCTAAGTTCTAGTTGTTAATTTAGTGTAGTTTTTACTTAGACGTTTTTCCATAAATTTTTGTACATTGACTAACATGTTTTGCAAGGTATTCCAATAGCTTTTTGGGCATCTTTTGCCCCAATTAACTTGTTGTTTTTGCAGGTTTAGCGAATAAACAAGAGGAAACTTTGCCCATTTTTGGTGGATTATGAGCTTATGGGACCCCCAAAAGTACCTTGTACCTTAATAAATCATTTTATAAACTTGTAAATTTCATTGATCCATCTTTATAAGGATCCCAAGTCTCCTAAAGAGAGACCATTGTAACCGAAGCAATAAAAGAGTGGGCTACACAACACCCAATTTTCTTTCCCCCTAGGGGGATTTGTGTCTTGTGGTGCTTGTTCAATTTCCGACAATTCTTTCAATTTCACAACTCTCATCTAAAGGAAAGATAAAATCAATCATAAAATTTATCACAAGCACTATCACAAGCACTACAACATTTAGTTTAGATTTCAATTTCATAGTTAGCTTGGTCTAGATTTAATTTTGGGAAAGTAATCTTTTAATTGCTAGATTAGCTTTCATTTTGCAATTTTCCTTCTTTTGCAAATTAACCAATCCCCTCGGCTCCTCTAATTAAGCTTTACACTGAAAAGAGCTTGGACAGTGTGGATTTAGTAATTAGACAATCAATTTATTTTATTGCAATTTCTTTTTGGCAAATAAACCCATCCCCTCAACTCCCCCTAGTATTGTTCTCGGCCCTTCCTCTACGAGCTTAGTCTCGATCTCTGGAAGTAAGCTCATACAGAATCGGGGTTGGTCAATGAGGATCTAGATTAATAGGACAATCTCAAAAGTTGCTATTGCTTTGGTTGGAAACCGCATAAAGGGAGTGTGTGAAGTCAGGCAGGCCATCTCGGGACACAGTTTCCCACCTATTTTGGACATCCGGCACCTTTATTGAGCTTGTTGGTGAAGTCATTTGGACTTCGGCAAGTTCTCCGCAAATTCCAATCTGAGTGATAGCATCTTAAGAGGCCACATCTAGATTAGTTTTTCTTTTGTGCAATAAAAGTCATTTTGAAACACTAATCAACTCTAAAAGTTACAAGGACATTCACATGGAAATCTCCATTTTCAGCAACATTATATACACGATTCTTGGCACTGGTCTAATCAAGATTTACTTTTCAAGTCATTTACTTTCAAGTCTCTTACTTCAAGTACATATAATTCTCCAAGCATTTCTCTTGAAGTGTCTCATTGATGTATGTATCTCTTTTGCTTTATTGTTATTGAATATATCTTTGGATAAGTGAATGAATCATATGCTGCTAGTGTAGATTGATATTTGATTATCTTATTCTTGTTGTAATAAACTCTTGGAATACTAATTGTGCTTAGATTTAGTTTTGAGCCTTAGTTTATTTTCTTTAGGTACTACCCCCCTTGCCTTCGCTAGGAGTTGGCCTAGACAGAGGAGTTGAGGATCAGGTGACAACACCTTGACTCGAGACTTTCCCCCAAGGACACAGCCAGTGGATTGAAGATTTCTTCCATGTTATCCGAGGTGTGTATAAAGGCAGCAACAGGTTGTATGGAACAATCATCTCCCTCTTGATTCATGCCTCCTTGCAAAAACCGTCAAACTTCATGGAGGTATACTCACCCCCATAGTTCGATCTTAAGACTTTGATCTTCTTCCCTGTCTAGTTTTCAACTAGAGCTCTGAACTCCTAAAACCTGCTAAAGACCTCATCCTTGGTCTTTAGGAAGTAGATCCAAGTTTTGCGAGAGAGTCATCAATGAAGGAAAAATAGTACATGCTTCCTGAAATCGATGCTCCTGACATTGGTCCACAAACATCTGAATGCACTAGGTCTAGAATCGCCTTAGACCAATGCTCGTTGCTTGGGAAAGCATAAAGCATCCTTGGCATGCTTTCCAAGCATGCACCCTCTGTATACTCCATGCTATTCAATACTGAACTTTGGAAGACTTGTGACTGTCTCCCTCAAAATAGGTGATGCTCTATGACGCAGGTGCACCATCCTCTTGTGCCACAACTCGCACAAACTATCAATGTTATGAACTAGGGCTTGAACAAATCCACCCTACAACCTATAAAGATTACTTTCCCTAACCCCTATTACTTGTGTTGTATATGGGCTAGATTCCTTCGATCTGATGACGACCTGCTAGTTCTTGAACTCCAAAACATAGACCTTATCCTCCATTACCAAAACTGAAAGCAAATACTTTCTGAGACTTGGAACAAACAAGATAGCATCAAAATCTAAAGAGTTATCTAACTCGAGCTGGAAGGGAATAGTACCAACTCCTGCTACTAGGTACTTGGCATCATCGCCAAACTCAACTAGTACTCCTAAGTTCGACTTTGTTAGAATAGAAAATAATTGTCAGGTTGATGTCATATGACAAGATGCCCCACTATCCACATACCATGCATTCTTGGGAACTATGTTGGTAGAAAGGCAAGATAACATCGAGAAATCCTTCTCTAACTTGGTAGCAAACTCATTCATCTGAGTTTCTGCAAAGGTTGCTACAAGCTTCTGTGGCTACTTCCCTTTACCCTTCTTATCGAGACATTGTGATGCATAATGACCATGCTTATGACAACTGAAGCACTTGATTTTACTCAAGTCCTTCTTTCCTGGCTGTGAGGCTAACTCCTCACTCTTTCCCTTACCCTTGCTAGGTCCTTTACCTCTACCCTTATTTGTCTAACCAAATAGAGCTAGGTTCTCATCACCACCCTTCTTGTTGGGATTTGACTCCATCTGACTCTCCTAGATACAATCATCCCACAGCCTTTCAAAGTTAGGAAGGTTTTCACGAGCACAAATACCTTTGACAAATGGTTCTCATGAAGTTGGGAGTCCATTGAGTGCCATGGTCACTAGCTCTGCATCCACAATATTCCACCCAACTGCTGCAAGTTGATCACGAATCTGCATGTCTTTCATAAGGTAATCGGTAATTGAATCTGATCTGGTCATCTATATGGATCTGAGTTTGTTTCGCAGTATCATTTTCCTGCTTATGTTCTCACTTTGGTAGAGGCTAACCAGGGCATCAAACATTTCCTTTGTCATTTTTTTCTTGGATATATGAGGGATCAAATGATCCTTTATGGTGTCCATGATCATCTGCTTGGCCTTCACTTCCTTCTTCTTGTGAGCTGCCAGTTGTTGCCGATCTGTAGGTGAAGGAAAAACATCCTTGACAATATCCCAGAGATCATTATCTTCTAATAAGACTGTAACCCTCACTTTACATGACAAGAAATTTGAGGCGCCATGTAGTCATTCCTTGAATCTGAGGCTACCTAAGGAAATCTTTGAGATCTTATGCACAAACTCCTAGTTTTGAAAATTAGTCCTTAAAAGAAATATGGAAACTCTCTAACTGCTGGTCCTTCTTCCCGACAATTGATTTACTGTTGTAAACCCTAGAGGATCTCAATCAAAGAAGTAGCTCTAATACCATGTAAATTTTTCAAGCCTAGGTGACTATTGTCCAAATTTCATCTCATTAAATAACTCAAAAAAGAATTTATTGAACAACAAAAAATTAAATTTATGAACATTGCATCAATCACACAATAATTAAAAAATTAACAGCAGAAGAAACAAAACACATACACAGGGATTTCTCCTTCTAATCAGCTTTTCATTCCTTTGATCAAAGCTTGCAAGGTGACCTCTGCAACCTACATTAACTAGCAGCTGTATGATCATTAAATCTCCTAGATCTAAAGTGTACGGCCTGTGTAAGAAAGGTGCAGCTACAGCAGTATGGCCTGCTCTTTTCCTAACTGTTCTAAACAACAAATCGCTCTTCCTCTCCTCTCAACATTGAAGCACACTTAAGAAATCACAGAAGATAAAGTATGGCCTGCAAATATGAAGGTGTACGACCTATGCATGAAGAAAGGGAAGCTACATCAATGGTATGGAGGCACGGCCTGTATGGCCTACTGTATGTGTTGGTCACTTTAGCAATCTGCTTCTCTTCTTCTCCTTGAATGCACTCTACCATCTCCCAGCTCTCTTGTTGTCTTCTTATATGAGTAGACCTCTCCTATCTTGTCCTCTTTATGCTTTGAGAGAAAATAACTAATCTCCTCAATCCTAGCAACTAATCTCCTCAATCTTAGCTTCCAAATAACTTTTTCATTGGCACACAAGTTCCTCAAGAAAGGAGGAAAATAGCATGTTTTAGAAGGTAATAGGGATAGGATTTCACTATCCGTCGAGTTCCAGTCTAGTGGTTGAGAAGGAGCGCCACCATGATAATAACCCAAGTTCAAATCCCAGCATGGATAGAGCCTGTATCATGTGTATGAGTTGGACGAGTTTGACGGCCCCATGTAAAAGTGAGATTTATTGTGATAAAGCAAAGTTGGGATTCATAGCTCCCATGGATCAGAAAAGTGTTTAGCCTTCCCAAAAAAAAATTAGAAATAGGATTTTGCTATGCTCATAATTTATTGTATACAATAAAGTACTATTGCACTTTGTATACAATAAAGTACAATTGCACTTACGTGAGTATTTTATTTCAGTTTTATTTGTAACCATCACTTGAATGGAAAAGAGGAAAAGTCATCGCCACTCTAGAATCAAACTATTTCCCTTTTGGAAAGGGGAAGTTACTTAAAAGGTGACAGTTACATGTCATGGGTTTTTAACAAAGTATACGTATTTTAATGTCCTCTTGAAAGTCATGCTTTTCTTGTTGCATTACCAGGTTTATGTCTTCTCACCTTGCTCCATTTATGCTAATACTGCCATTGGATGTGTTGTTTGCACATATTGAGGAATATTTTATAAGGAGCACTAATCAGATTTGACTAGAAGCTAGCTTTATGCTAGGAATTAGCCTGCAATTCTACAAATTTGGATTAGAGTTAGCTTGCTTCACTTCAGCTAAACTAAAAAAGCTGAAACTAAAGATCATAATTAACAGGAAGATACTAGCGTTTGGTTTGAATATCGCGATTTACAGGTAAACCATAAAAGTACACATAGTACAAGTTTTTGAGAGAGCTTATACATTTAACATAATTTATTAAAACATCCTCATAATGAACATGTTTAGACAATAAGATTAAATAATATGATTGAATGTGCAACAAGCCACAATCCAAAAACATTAAACTTTAACGGCAATCTTTAGCAAAAGTTTAAATTAGAAGCATAAATCAAGAGATGGGACTAATGTCTTGATAAGTTATCACTTTGACTATCTAGGAACCTTCCATTAAAGAAATCAGCATTTGAATCTTTCTTAAGTGCCAAATCATGGCACACATTTGACATTAAGTAAATTCTTAATACTTATCATAGTGGACTCGTATTCTCTTTTCTGTTAAGTTGGTCAAGCACCAAAATCTGGAAGTCGTTTTTATTATATGTTGCATGCAAAACAAATCAAGCATAAATGCATTCTTTGTTTGCTAAAGAGATCAAGCACAACAGCTTTTGATCATGGAATCATTTATTGCACCTTGCAAATAAGAAGAATAATTGAGAATGCGTTTGAGTAAAAAGTGTAGTTCCATGGATGCCCATAGGAGGTAGTGGAATAAAAATAGAAGAATACTTTATATAAAATAATTAAATACACATTACAGCCACTCAAAGTTTGGAAAACTGAAATGACCTTTAAAGGTTGAAATGAACTTTCATTCCAACTTCCTAAATCAACATTTCAAATTCCCACCTTGACATCCCTACTTGTCAAGCCACTGCTTTATTTATGTACAATGACCTGTTGGTGTTATTATCCCACTTAATAAGAAACTCAACAACCTTCACAAATTAGAAGAAACAAAGAAGAAGAATTACAACACTTAAACAATTTGCTTCCAATTTGAACTATATATTGTTGCATTTACTCCCCTGGACACTTTGTTCTTTATCTCTTCCTGCTTCCAGTATGTTCTAGGAGTTGTTTTCACACTCTCACTTTGTAACTACACTGGATGTACTCTTTTAGTCAATGTTGCAAACATCATGTGAGCAAATATATTGCTGAGGGTCCGGAAAGAAATTTATTGGCAACGTCAGAGAAATATCGAAAAATATCTAAAATTATCAGCAAACTTTAAAAAATACA
>ML781528.1:713168-723916 GCA_009831015.1 Picea engelmannii | reverse complement strand
ATATAATTCTATTATTGATAACATTTTTCCTTAAGACACTGTCATCTAAGACTCTTGTATTGAAGCATACTCCAAATTTCGTAATGCTTTTCAGGGTGAATTGACTATTGCTTTAAGTTCTTTTATTTGTATGAACAAGATAGACACGTTTTGCAACTTTTCAACATAAAAATGATATATAATATGGACTTTTCGTTTCATCATTTTTTTGCTTCCTTTATGCAGTAGCAAGTTTATTTAGTAATTTATAATAAAGCAATGATAATGGGTAGTTTTAGAAGATTTTAGTTTGGTTTTGGTTTTATGGTTATATTTTAGTTGTGCAGATTCTAGAAAAATAATGATAATAGGTAGCTTTAAAATATTTTGGTTTGGTTTTGATTTTAAGATACAATAGATTCTTGTGTGTGATAATAAATGTAAATCGTAATCATATCAACTAAACTCTGGATATATTCATACACAATTTGTGAATATTAACGACTCAAAGTTCTCTTATTTGTATGAACAAGATAGACATGTCTTGCAACTTTTCAGTGTAAAAAATTGATCCGAAAAGATCTTTTATATGACTATGGTTGAGTTATTATGCATGTGTTTATTAACCATTTAGGAAGTTGAATGAAAGAGGAAGAATTATAGAAGAAACATCACAACCATATGCACATATACAGATCTGAAATAAAGAAAGAAGAAAAACAAACCATAGAACACCAAAGTGATAACGAAGTTCGACAATCTCACCTACGTCTCCATGCCTTTGTCTCAGTGGGTTAGGTTTTTCTTATTTCTGTTCAAAACTTCAAAAGTACATCACAATAGTACCAAAAGGATACAAAACTGATCTAGTCTTGTTCTACCAGATCTCTAGAACCCAACAAAAGAAACAACACTGAAATCAGATGACCGGAGTGTTGGAGTTACATCACAAACACCTAGGATTTCTTTTTCCTAAGGTTTTTATTTGTTTATTAGTCATTATCCAGTCTCCTATATTTTAGGAGAGAATATTCCACCTGGAGAATATTCTCTTTTAGTTCACACTTCGGTTTGACTAGTTGAGTTGAGTTTAGATGTTGCATTGGGATCATCACCATGCAACATTGGGATCATCACCATGCTAATTTGACCTTGCCTTGGTATCATCACAAAAGTGGTGCATTAGCCTTGATTCCTTGAGTTATCTCCTCAATACTTTCTGTTCAGTCAGTTAACTGAAGACTAGTTGACTAGTTAACTCAACTAGGTGGCAGTTCACTCCCGTAATTGCCTAAGAGACTAGAATAGGTGGCAATTCACTCTTGTAACTGCTGGTGTGTGTCCAGATCACTCTAGACCACCACTATGGCGACTTGGTTCACCTCAAGTCGAACTCATTGAGTTATACAGAGTATATCATGTGTAAATTATTCATTATTCACAACGGTTAATGAGAATTCTTTCCATTCTTTCCCTCCTTCTTCTTCTTTTTCAAATTCTCTCTGCAAATGTGTGTATCATTGTTTAGCTAGATCTATTTTGTGTAGGTCAACACATTTACATGGTATCGGAGCCGACAGACTGCTAAGCAAAAGCTACACCAAAATTTTTTGCAGGTACAAAAGATCGAAGACAGCGAAAAGATGGAATTCCAAAAATAATTCATTCTTACACCTTACAACTATTTTGCATAGAAGGATAAAATAGCCATACATCTCCGATCCAGAGGGTTGTATAGGTTAACCATGAATATAGATACAGAACTGACATCATCCATAGAAAATTCCAAGTACTTAAATCGTATGGATGAGGCACTCGGAACAATTTGCTGTCTTATTTCTCCCGATCTCCTGTTTCATATATCTTCCTGTAAGACTCCTAATGAAGCCTGGACCATCTTGGAAGGGCTCTTTGGAAAACATGATGAGATGAGGGTACACATGATGGAGGTGGAGGTGCTCACATTGGATCCAAAAAGCTTCGAGAATATCCAAGATTTCTTTACAAAATTCAATGATTTACTGTCGCAACTCAAAGCTTGCGGGGTTGATAAATCAAAGGAGGAGAAACAAATGGTTCTCACCATTCTCTCCAAGCTTGGACCTGAATTATCTGTATTCATATCCACATTACATACTGTCAGATTCGCCTCTGGAGCCACCTAGAAGATGCCTTCTCTTGAGGACTTTATCGAATCCTTGACACAAGAGCAAACCAAGCTCCTCAACATGGGTGCAATCAAAGGCCAAAGGGCGCATGCACTCACTGTGCATGATGGCAGCCACAAATATCAGAAATCTAAAGATAAATATAAGCGGAAATCTCATGCACATACAAAGAAGGAAGGGTACACAAAACCCTTCACCGATGCCTTCGGATCCAAAGGAGAAAAGGGAAGAAAAGGAGAGACATGCATGTACTGTCACAAAGGATTCCATTCAGAATTCACATGCATGCAAAAGAAAATAGATCTGATGTCTCAAATACTTTAGTAAAACAACCTTGGAGATCACATCCCTAAGGGTGAAAAGAAGAAGAAGCCAGAAGATCCGAATTCTAAGAAAGGCAATTCTATCCATGCCTTGATTGCAATCAACTCCTCTCTCAATGCTTGGATCGTAGAATCAGGAGCATCACATCACATGGCTGCCTCAGAAGTAGTATATTCTTCTTTGGATGCATGCAAAGGTCCTCCTATTCTGATGGGGGACAACTCTTTTGTCGAAGTCACCACCAAAGGAAGGATTGAACTCACCAACGGAAGCTTCGAGAATGTGTTGCATGTTCCCAAGCTTTCTGTCAACCTTCTCTCCGTGTATCAAATGACGAATTCCAGCACCGGAAAGAAATTCATATTCACACCAAATGCGATGGACATCTACGACATGAAAACCAACTCCAAGGTTGCTACCGATGAAGTAAATCATCGGTCTAGACTGTATATATTTTCTGAATTCATTGAACCTGATTCTGCTTTACTACTTACTCATGCTGATGAAAGTAGTAGTATATGGCATGAAAGGTTTGGAGATTTGAATTTCAGATACATGCAACAGCTTAGAAAGCACAGATTAGTTGATGGTCTACCAAACATACATTTCTCTAAGAGAGTATGTGAGGGATGTGTTCTCGGAAAACACCCTCAAGAGAAATTCGACAAGGGAAAGTCTCAGTGAGCTTCTGCACCTTTAGATCTGATCCAGAGTGACCTCATGGGATTTTTTCCACATCCATTGATCAACAAAGCGAGGTTTTTTCTCATTTTTGTTGATGATTTCTCACGTTTTACATGGATCTACTTTCTCAGGAAAAAATCTGAGGTCTTTCAACACCTCAAAGATTTCAAAGCTTTGGTTGAGACACGGTTAAGAAAGAAGATCAAAGTCCTCTGAACTAATAATGGGGGAGAGTATGTGAATAATGAGATCCACAATATTTTCCATGAGGTAGGGATTTAGTTGCAGCATACAGTTCCCTACACTCCGCAGCAAAATGTAGTTGCTGAGCGGAAAAATCAATCTCTAAAGGAGATGGCATCTTGCATGTTGCATGCAAAGTCACTACCACATAGACTATGGGCCGAAGCACTTAATTGTGCAACATACATCCAAAAGAGATCTCCTCATAGATCTGTCAAGGATAAGAAACCCTACGAGGCTTGGAGCGACCTCAAACCAAAAGTGACACACTTTCACATTTTTGGTTCTCGTGCATGGGCCCGCATTCCCTCTGAAAAGAGGAAGGCACTTGATCCACAGAGCACTGAGTGAATTTTTGTTGGATACCCTGACGGTGTGAAGGGATATCGACTTATTGATCTTTCCTCGGACCGACTCATCATTGAGCGTAGTGTCCAATTCACAGAAAGTGTCTCGCATGTACCTCAGCAGCCGCATGCAGACACCTTCACTCTTCCACCTGTTCGAGATGATGAGCATGCACATGCTGACTCTTCTTCAGACGAGAGTTCTGATTCAAAGGACTCAGATGATTCAGATTTAGAGTCAACACAGTTAGATGTAGAGTCAGAGCATCTAGATGCAGTTGCAGAGAAAGAGCAGAGGCCCAAGTGGGCACAAATTACTCTTCAGGATGCAGGGGATCTCGTTGGTGATCCAACAGATACTAGGAGGACTCGATCTGATTTCGAGGAGCCTCCTATTGCACTCACTGCCACTGAACCATTACCTTCTAGACATTTTTTCTTGGTTCATTCTTCAGATCCATAGCCTTATGGCGAGGCTACTGGAAATCCCTTTTCGAAATCCGCCATGCAGGAGGAGTACAACTCCCTCCTCGAGAACCAGACTTGGGATCTAGTTCCTCTTTCTTCTGGGAGGAAACTTGTCAAATGAAAATGGGTCTATAGGACCAAGAGCGCAGCGGATGGAAAGATCAGCAGATACAAAGCCAGGCTTGTCACCAAAGGCTTTCAGCAGGTTCATGGTATTGACTATAATGAGACCTTCGCTCCAGTAGTGAATATGGATTCCATACGATTGGCACTTGCCATTGCAGCAACCAAGGGATGGGAAGTCCATCAGATGGACGTGAAGAATGTATTTATCCATGGTGATCTCTCTGAGGAGATCTACATGGAGCAGCCCCAGGAATTTATGAAGGACTCATCTTTGGTCTGTCGACTAAAGAAGTCAATTTATTTCCTCAAGCAGGCTCCAAGGGCATGGTATGCCAAGATGGACTCCTACCTGTTGTCACAAAACTTTGTACGTTGTAAATCAGACCCAAATTTATACATGCTCAGGATGACTGATTCAATTCTACTTTTAGTTCAGTATGTCGATGATTTGCTGATCACCGGTTGCTCGACTTCAGCGATAGCTGCAGTCAAGAGGATTCTTCATGACAGGTTTTTGATGGTGGACATGGGTCCGCTACACTTCTTCCTTGGACTTGATATTAGTTAGGATGCATCAAGCATCAAACTATCTCAAGCCAAGTATGGACAAGATCTCCTTGAGAGATTTCACATGATAGACTGCAAGTCTTCTCTTACTCCTTTGATATCAGGAGTCAAACTTGAGGATGGTGGGGAGACTCCACTGGTTGACAACACACTATACAGACAACTAGTGGGGAGCTTGTTGTATCTCACACACTCCAGACCAGACCTCTCATATGCAGTTGGCATAGTTTCCAGGTTCATGCAGGAGCCACATGAGCTACATTGGAAAGATCCAAAGCATATCCTTCGATACGTACAGGGTACCATCACCTTTGGGATTCATTATGCAGTAGACTCTACATTATATCTCATTGGGATTACTGATTCTGACTGGGCTGGCGATAGCATTGATCGCAAGTCCACATATGGTTACTCACTCAGTTTTGGTTCTGGGCCTATCTTTTGGTTGAGCAAGAAGAAAGATGCCATTTCTCTATCTTCTACCGAGGAAGAGTACAGAGGGTTAGTTAACATAACCATTCAGGCTATGTGGCTACAACATTTTCTCACTGAGTTGGGCATTCAGTTTCATCGGCTGATTGTCATCTCGTGTGACAACCAGAGCACTCTGAAGTTCTGCAAAGATCCAGTTCAGAGGTAGCGGACGAAGGACATCGAGATCCACATGCACTACATCCAGGACTTAGTACACGAGGGCATCATCGACTTAGAGTTCTGTCCTTTAGCAAAACATACGACAAACATTTTCACCAAGACATTCACTGAGTAGAAATTCCATTCTCTGCGAGGTCGTCTTGGAGTGAAGGACACAATTGCCTAGCAACTGTAGTTCTTCTTTTTACATACATTGTACCTTGAGGGGGGGGGGTTTTCCCATGAGGTTTTCCCTCTTTCCTCACTTTATTTTCAATGTATCTTTTGTACTTGGGTACCTAACATGGCCTCGTTGTCGGGACCCAATCTTTATTTTCACCATAGTGATGTTCAGGGGGGGTGTTGGAGTTACTTCACACACACCTAGGATTTCTTTTTCCTAAGGTTTTTATTTGTTTATTAGTCATAATTAGTCATTATCCAGTCTCCTATATTTTAGGAGAGAATATTCCACCTGGAGAATATTCTCTTTCAGTTCACACTTCAGTTTGACTAGTTGAGTTGAGTTTAGATGTTGCATTGGGATCATCACCATGCAACATTGGGATCATCACCATGATAATTCTACCTTGCCTTGGTATCATCACCAAAATGTGAATTAGCCTTGATTCCTTGAGTTAACTCCTCACTAATTTCTGTTCAGTCAGTTAACTGAAGACTAGTTGACTAGTTAACTCAACTAGGTGGTAGTTCACTCCCGTAACTACCTGAGAGACTAGAATAGGTGGTAGTTCACTTCCGTAACAACTGGTGTGTGTCCAAATCACTCTAGACCACCACTATGGTGAATTGGTTCACCTCAAGTCGAACTCATTGAGTTATACATAGTATATCATGTGTAAATTATTCATTATTCACAACGGTTAATGATAATTCTTTCCATTCTTTCTCTCCTTCTTCTTCTTTTTCAAATTCTCTCTGCAAATATGTGTATCATTGTTTAGCTAGATCTATTATGTGTAGGTCAACACATTTACATGATATCAGAGCTGATGGATTGCTAAGCAAAAGCTACACTAAAATTTTTTGCAGGTACAAAATATCGAAGACAGCGAAAAGATGGAATTCCAAAAAGAATTCGTTCTTACACCTTACAACTATTTTGCATGGAAGGAGAAAACAGCCATACATCTCAGATCCAGAGGGTTGTATAGGTTAACCATGAATACATATAGAGAACCAACATCATCCATAGAAAAATCCAAGTACTTAAATCGCATGGATGAGGCACTCAGAACAATTTGTAGTCTTATTTCTCCCGATCTCCTTTTTCATATATCTTCTTGTAAGACTCCCAATGAAGCCTAGACCATATTGGAAGGGCTCTTTAGCAAAAAGGATGATACGAGGGGACACATGTTGGAGGTGGAGCTGCTCACATTGGATCCAAAAAGCTTCAAGAATATCCAAGATTTCTTTACAAAATTCAAGGATTTACTGTCGCAACTCAAAGCTTGCGGGGTTGATAAATCGAAGGAGGAGAAACAAATGGTTCTCACCATTCTCTCCAAGCTTGGACTTGAATTCTCTGTATTCGTATCCACATTCCATACTGTCAGATTCACCTCTGGAGCCACCTCGAAGATTCCTTCTCTTGAGGACTTTATCGAATCCTTGACACAAGAGAAAACCAAGCTCATCAACATGGGTGCAATTAAAGGCCCAAGGGTGCATGCACTCACTGTGCATGATGGCAGCCACAAATATCAGAAATATAAAGATAAATATTATCAGAAATCTCATGCACATACGAAGAAGGAAGGGTACACAAAACCCTTCACCGATGCCTCCGGATCCAAAGGAGAAAAGGGAAGAAAATGATAGAAATGCACGTATTGTCACAAAGGATTCCATTCAGAATCCGCATGCATGCAAAAGAAAATAGATCTGATGTCTCAAATACTTCAACAAAACAACCTTGGAGATCGGATCCCTGAGGGTGCAAAGAAGAAGAAGCCAGAAGATTCAAATTCCAGGAAAGGCAATTCGGGCCATGCCTTGATTGCAATCAACTCCTCTCCCGATGCTTGGACCGTAGATTCAGGAGCATCACATTACATGGCTGCCTTAGAAGAAGTCTATTCTTATTTCGATGCATGCAAAGGTCCTCCTATTCTGATGGGGGACAACTCATCTGTCAAAGTCACCGACAAAGGAAGGATTGAACTCACCAACGAAACCTTTAAGAATGTGTTGCATGTTCCCATGCTTTCTGTCAACCTTCTCTCTGTGTATCAAATGACGAATTCCAGCACCGAAAATAAATTCATATTCACACCAAATGCCATGGACATCTACGACATGAAAACCAACTCCAAGGTTGCTATCGGTGAGGTAAATCATCAACCTAGACTGTATACATTTTCTGAATTCATTGAACCTGGTTCTGCTTTACTGCTTACTCATGTTGATGAAAGTAGTAGTATATGGCACGAAAGGTTTGGACATTTGAATTTTAGATACATGCAATAGATTAGCAAGCACATATTTGTTGATGGTCTACCACACCTCCATTTCTCCAAGGGAGTATGTGAGGGATGTGTTCTCGGAAAACACCCTCAAGAGAAATTCGACAAGGGAAAGTCTCAGCGAGCTTCTGCACCTTTAGATCTGATCCACAGTGACCTCATGGGTCCTTTTCCACATCCATCGATCAGTAAAGCGAGGTTTGTTCTCATTTTTGTTGACGATTTCTCATGTTTTACATGGATCTACTTTCTTAAGCAAAAATCCGAGGTCTTTCAACACCTCAAAGATTTCAAAGCTTTAGTTGAGACAAATTCCGGAAAGAATATCAAAGTCCTCCAAACTGATAACGGGGGAGAGTATGTGAATCATGAGATCCAAAATATTTTCCATGAAGTAGGGATTCAGTTGCAGCATACAGTTCCCTACACTCCGCAACAAAATGGAGTTGCTGAGTGGAAAAATTGATCTCTAAAGGGGATGGCATATTGAATGTTGCATGAAAAGTCACTACCACATAGACTATGGGTCGAAGCACTTAACTGTGAAACATACATCCAAAACGGATCTCCCCATAGATATGTCAAGGATAGGACCCCCTACGAGGCTTGGAGTGGCCTCAAACCGGAAGTGACCCACTTTCGCATTTTTGGTTCTCGTGCATGGGCCCGCATTCCCTCTGAAAAGAGGAAGGCACTTGATCCACAGAGCACTGAGTGCATTTTTGTTGGATACCCTGACTGTGTGAAGGGATATTGGCTTATTGATCTTTCCTTGGATTGGCTCATCATTGAGTGAAGTGTCCAATTTGTGGAAAGTGTCTTGCATGTACCTCAGCAGCCGCATGCAGACACCTTCACTCTTCCACCTGTCCGAGATGATGAGCATGCACATGATGACTCTTCTTCAGATGAGAGTTATGATTTAGAGGACTCAGATGATTCAGATTCAGAGTCAACACAGTCAGATGCAGAGTCAGAGCATCCAAATGTAGTTGCAGAGCCAAAGCAGAGGCCCAAGTGGGCACATACTACTCTTCAAGATGCAGGGGATCTCGTTGGTGATCCAGTTGATACTAGAAAGACTCGATCTGATTTCAAGGAGCCTCCTATTGCACTCATTTCCATTGAACCATTTCCTTCTAGGCATATTTTCTTGGTTCAGTCTTTAGATCTACAGTATTATGGCGAGGCTGCTGGAAATCCCTTTTGGGAGTTCGCCATGCAGGAGGATTACAACTCCCTCCTTGAGAACTAGACTTGGGATCTAGTTCCGCTTCCTTTTGGGAGGAAACTTGTCAGATGTAGACGGGTTTACATGACCAAGAGCACAATGGATGGAAAGATCAATAGATACAAAGCCAGGCTTGTTGCCAAAGGCTTTTAGCAGGTTCATGGTATTGACTATGATAAGACCTTCACTCCAGTAGCGAAGATGGATTCCATACGATTGGCACTTGCCATTGCGGTAGCCAAGGGATGGGAAGTCCATCATATGGACGTGAAGAATGCATTTCTCCACGGTGATCTCTTTGAGAAGATCTACATGGAGCATCCACAGGGAATTATATAGGACTCATCTTTGTTCTGTCGACTGAAGAAGTCACTTTATGGCCTCAAGCAGGCTCCGAGGGCAGGTTATGCCAAGATGGACTCCTACCTGTTGTCACGGAACTTTGTACGTTGTAAATCAGAGCCGAATGTATACATGCTCAAGATGGATGATTCACTTCTACTTTTAGTTCTGTATATCACCGGTTGCTCAACTTCAGCAATAGCTGCAGTCAAGAGGATTCTTCATGACAAGTTTTTGATGACAGACATGGGTCCGCTACACTTCTTCCTTGGACTTGAGATCAGTCAGGATGCAGCATGCATCAAACTGTCTCAAGCCAAGTATGCACAAGATCTAATTGAGAGATTTCACATGACAGACTGCAATTCTTCTCCGACTCCTTTTCTATTAGGAGTTAAACTTGAGGATGGCGGGGAGACTCCACTGGTTGACAACACACTGTACAAACAACTCGTGGGGAGCTTGTTGTATCTCACACACTCTAGACCAGACCTTTCATATGCAGTTGGCACAGTTTCCAGGTTCATGCAGGAGCCGCATGATCTACATTGGAAAGCTCCAAATGGTATCCTTTGATACGTACAGGGTACCATCACCTTTGGGATTCATTATGCAACAGACTCTACATTAGATCTCATTGGGTTTATTGATTTCGACTGGGCTGGCGATAACATTGATCGCAAGTACACATCTTGTCACTCACTTAGTCTTGGTTCTGGGCCTATCTGTTGGTCGAGCAAGAAGCAAGCTGCCATTGCTCTATCTTCAATCGAGGCAGAGTACAGAGGGGTAGTTAACATAACCATTCAGGCTATGTGGCTACAACATTTTCTCACTGAGTCGGGCATTCAGTTTCATAGGCCGATCGTCATCTGGTGTGACAACTAGAGCAATCTGAAGTTCTGCAGAGATCCAGTTCATAGGCAGCGGATGAAGCACATTGAGATCCACATGCACTACATCTGGGACTTAGTACACGAGGGGATCATCGACTTAGAGTTCTGTCCTTCAACAAAACATACGACAGAGATTTTCACCAAGACCTTCACTGAGCAGAAATTCCATTCTCTGCGAGGTCGTCTTGGAGTGAAGGACACAATTGCCTAGCAACTGTAGTTATTCTTTTTACATACATTGTACCTTGAGG
>ML781528.1:670775-712909 GCA_009831015.1 Picea engelmannii | reverse complement strand
ATTAGTCATTATCCAGTCTCCTATATTTTAGGAGAGAATATTCCACCTGGAGAATATTCTCTTTCAGTTCACACTTCAGTTTGACTAGTTGAGTTGAGTTTAGATGTTGCATTGGGATCATCACCATGCTAATTCGACCTTGCGTTGGTATCATCACCAAAGTGGCACAGTAGCCTTGATTCGTTGAGTTAACTCCTCACTACTTTCTATTCAGTCAGTTAACTGATGACTAGTTGACTAGTTAACTCAACTAAGTGGCAGTTCACTTCCGTAACTGCCTAAGAGACTAGAATAGGTGGCAGTTCAATCCCGTAACTATTGGTGTGTGTCCAGATCACTCTAGACCACCACTATGGTGACTTGGTTCACCTCAAGTCGAACTCATTGAGTTATACATAATATATCATGTGTAAATTATTCATTGTTCACAACGGTTAATGATAATTCTTTCCATTCTTTCTCTCCTTCTTCTTCTTTTTCAAATTCTCTCTACAAATGTGTGTATCATTGTTTATCTAGATCTATTATGTGCAGGTTAACACATTTACACAGAGCTCCCAGATATGGCTCGCAAAGGTGCGCTCCTCAACAACTTCCCTGCATAAAAATGGCTTTGGCTTGGAAAATATTCAACATAAACCTGCTCTGAATTTCCTCCCATGGCTTCAAGAGGACCTGGTTTATATATATTTGAAGTTGGTAACCATCCCCCAACTTCCCCCCAATATCTGGCCTCAAAAAAGGCCCAATATCCCCCAATATTGGCCAAAAATATCCAAAACTGCTGCAAAACTCATTGAAAATCACTATTATATAGTTCAAATACCTACTTTTGGAGAAATATAGGGATAAGCCTGTGTAGCCTGGGTGCACGACCCTTTTACACAGTCATATGGGTCATGTGACCAAGCGCCAACCCCCTAGGGGCTGTGCACTGGCCCCTCCTCTGTAAGCCCCTGGATTTCTGGCGCATGCATAGGACTTGGGCCCGATCGGACGGGATAAGCCCCCCGCCGATCGACCCTCTTGGTGGTTGACCCCTGGTCTCGTGGTGGAAGGTACGTAGAACTGCGGGCTGGATCCACATCCCTGCACCAACACATAAAACTGGGGCATATGTGTATGGATGTTTGCGACCGGGGGTTGGGGCTAAGCCCCAACCCTAATCTCCTCTGTCTGAAACCTTAACCGAGTTCAAATATTAACTTCGAACACAGGTTAATAAGGAACAAAGTAGGTGGGTTGGTGGCCCGACTTGCCCAAAGAACTCCTCCCCCATGCCAGAGATCCCGCGGTCGATTACTAGGGAGTCCGATATACCTTTTACCACATAAACCAATGACCGGGTGCCACGTGACGGCCCATGTATGGGCCACGTGGCACTGCTTAACTTGCCCAATGAAGTGACACTTGTCATTCACAGATTGGACAATGTCTACTCAGTTAGCACATTTGCCCAGTCACTATCTGCCACACGTCGTACGTACGCTGTACGAGCGTGCCACATGTCACCCTTGCAGTGGTGACATGTGTCACTCCCGCATTGGTCGACCTGTACCTGTCACATCAACATCCAACTATGCCTTTGCCATGTTATATGTATGACCTGTTGCCACGTGTCACTCCCACATTAGTCCACTTGTACCTGGCACGTTAGCATCCATCTGTGCCTCTGCTAGGTTAGATGTATGACTTGCTATCACGTGTCACCTCCAAATGTTGCCACATTAGCTCCAGTTGTGCCTTCCATGTCATTTGTATGGCTGTACGACCTGTACAGTCAACTTCCATGTGACACTGTACAAATTGTACAGTCATCATTTTTTTTGCCTGTTTGGCCAAATGAATAGATTGCCATATTTGGATCATACGATGTCCGTTTGAGCCGATTCAATTTGCGTTGGGTTCATATCAACGAGCCCTACACACATGTCTGTTTTGAAGCCATCCCAAGAACTTTGATTTTTAGGCCTTTTTGAACCCCATCAAGTTCTTGGATCCAATTCTGGATCAAAAATGGCATATAATACAAACTTTTAGTTTCATTATTTCTGTGATTCCTTTATGTAGTAGCGAGCCTGTTCAGTAATTTTTACAAAATTATGGATAGTGGATATTTTTGAAAGATTTTGTTCTATTTAGTAATTTATACAAAATTATGATAATGGGTTTTTTTAAGAATATTTTGGTTTGGTTTTGGTTTTAATAGTACATTTTAGTGTTGGCTGTGTGGGGGATATACTTGTGTGGAGTAAGAAGGTGCGAAATGTTGATATTATGGTAGTTGCGGGAGGTATTAAACCTCCACGTGTAACCCTGACAAGAACAAAATATTCTGGGAAGCAAGAAGAAACCCTAAAGCATTGGACATAACCCTAGAAGACAAGTCGGCTAAAGAAAAGATTTAATATTGAGTTTTTAGCCTCCAGAATGAGAAGTCGACCCATACAACTAAGGAGGAACAATATAAATATAGGACACCGGAGCTCATTTGAAAGACATAGCTCACAACTGCAGAAATCTAGTGCACACTGCAGAAATTCAACAAGTGCGCAAGTCTGGAGAGTAGCTGCAACTGCAACTAGTTTTTCGGTTTTAGGCTTGGAATTTCTCTTGGTTATGGTTTGGACTTTCTGCCTTGTGCGCTAGCTCTGGAGAGATGTACACTACATTGATTGGCTATTAGGCCTAGGGTTTGCTTCCATAATTACTCTCTGTCAAGGTTAAAGTGCTCGGGGGTGGCTTCAACCTATGGTCGAGGGTGGCTTCGGCCTATGGTTGGGTGACAATATTACTATATTGTATATGGTTAAACGAGAACACCTATTATTTCTAACAGGTTATGGTCCCACACTATCTTCGGACAATCCAACTGCTGGAAGATAGATTGGGATGATTTTTCTCAGTTACAGTTGCAGTTGCAGTCAAAGTTTTTGCTGCAGCAAGGAAACCCTAACCCTCTTGTTAAGACACCTTAAGTGAAGAGATTGACCTAATTTTTAGATAGCCTAGTGTGCCCTAACCTAGTGCACCTTCTGGTACTCTCAGCAAGCTAAGACATCAAGTTTGAGTTTTTGGTCAAAGTCAAAGGTTGACCAAGTCAAAATAATCATGGCTTACTCTATAAAGTCAAAAAACAAGTTAGAAGGGGCTTCTAACTTCAGAGCATGGAAGACAAGGATTGACCTCATCCTTGCTAAGAATAAAGTGTTGGATATCGTCAAAGAAAAGATCGTGGAACCACAGTTTGAAGAAGGAAAAGAGAAGGAACCTCAGGACGTTGCAGTTATGGATAAGTTCAAGGACAATGACATCAATGCCATGAGTATCATAGTGGACTCTATAAAAGACCACTTGTTACCCTACATCTCTCATATTGACTCATCTAAGAAGATGTATGATGCCCTAACTAATCTCTTCTCAGTCAGAAACATTGGACAAGTAATGAGTCTGAAGAATGAACTTCGTGACATGAAAATGGATGATGATGAAAGCATAACATCATACTTTGTGAGAATCTCTCAGTTGAGATATGAACTACAAGCTATTGAAGAAATCATTTCAAGGAACCGGTAAATATAGTATTCAACAACCTTCCCAAGACACGGGATGCATTTGCCGCAAGCATGAACACAAGAAAGGAGTATCTCACATTTGAAGAACTTTGGACTTGCTATGCACAAGAAGAATCAAGGATTAGCACAAAAGAGAAATCCCAAAAGAAATACGATGATCAAGCCTTTACAACAAAATTCAAGAATTTCAGGAATATGAGGAAGTTTGGCTTAAAGAAGGAAACAGACGAAGCATCAGTTTACGAAGAAACGAAACCCTCAAAGAAGGCCAAGCATGATAAAACATACTTCTTCTTCTTAGTCAAGGTAGCAATATTCTTCAAAGTTCTTGTACATACCATGTTTACATAGTTTCTGTACATATCTTGCATATCTATTTTTTAGAAGATAAGATGTTCAAGTGAAACAATACCTATGGAAGAATAACAAGATAAGGATTGCTATCATGATGACTACAAGTCAAGCAATACACATGAAAAGATGAAGTACATTGAATTTTTTTTGTAACAACTCTCGTAAAGCTATTATATAAATAACAACTGCCAAATAAGCCGAAATCAGAATCAAACCTGAAGAGACCCATAATAAGTTAAAACAGAAAGAAGTCAACAATCAAGAGGAAATTAGAAAAATACTTGTGACACTTTGCAGAAGGTAATAAGAATACAAATGAAAGCGTGGACTATCTTAGATGGAGGGAGATGATTACATAATTCCAAAAAGAAGAGCATGAATTCATGCATGAAGCAAGGATTAGGAGGGAGCCAAACCTAAATAATATGATCCATTGAGGATTATGAAGTATCTATCCATGTTCCCTTTGAAAGTAGCATCCATGAAAAGAAACACGTGTTCAGTTTGATTCTAGAAAAAAAAAGTCTTCTTCGAAAAGAAGCCTTAGAATATCCTGGTTGTCCATCTACATCCATGATCCTATGATTAAAGGAAGAAGTTGGAATCTTCAGGGAATGAAATCTATAGAAGACCCATGGACCCAAGAGCTAAAGAGAGACATGAGGAAGAACATGAAGATTCCAAGAAAGAAAGAAAATCTAGAACAACCAGTTATTATACTGAGAATCACAAGACTACCAGCTTGGTTTGAAATCACTAAGAAGCAATCAAGCAAAAAAAATGGAAGTTATGATAAATAATAGTGTGAAAAAGACTCATGAATGGAAGCATTTCAAGATTTAGAGGTTCTTCTAGAAGGAGGGACAAGACTATGACAACAACTTGTTCAAGATATACCTCTTGTAATATCCATGGATTGGAATTTACATGTAAAAGACTGTTCTTCCCAATAAATAAAGTGAGAAAGAAGCTTATACCAGAAAGAGACCCCTGTATGCAGATATAAGAAGACCTTGTATGGATTCAAACAACTTGATGCACAGTATCTCATATACAACAGAAGCGCGGTGAAAACTTTCTATGACAGAGATAGTGTATCAAAATTGTTACTCAGAAGTCTGGGATGATGGATTGCTAGTCCATCGCAAAATCTCATAATGACAGAAGAACTGCTACTTGGATATGTTTTAGTTTGAGCCTTGCCACGATGTCATGAGCTAGAAGGAAACATAAGTGCTGAATTCCACCATGATATATTGTAATGATCAGAACTATATGCAGCCTTCAAAGAAAATCAGTGTTCCATGACAAGATCAAAGTACATTGAGATCAAGCATTACATTCTCTGTGATGAAGTCTATAAAAGAGAAGTGGTTCTCCAATATATCTCCACATATGATAAAATAGTAGATATTTTGGTAAAGCCTCTATCCAAGATGAAAAAGTTTGTGTACTTAAGAAACAAGCTGGGGCTCGTTGAGACGACTTCCTTATTGAAAAAGGAAGAGATTACTAGGAGGGAGCACTGATATGTTATTGATTTATGGACAGTCATTTTTGAGTTTGAAAAATGGTCCAGTATGTGCAGTTCCTTTACAGTTCAGAAAGTGGTTTGATATTTTTGATGGACATGCATTTTCCAGTTCAGAAAATAGTCCAGATCAGACAATAATTTTCATAATGAAAATGGTTCGATAGATTGTTGATGTACCATAGACAACGATTTCCCTTGTGTCCAATGTGGGGGAATGGTCTATGAAAATCATTCTTCTTAGTAGTCACTCTGAGTAGTGGTAAAGTAGAATGGTCCACCTCACCAGACAATCATTCTTTCGAAGTTCATAGTTGTGAGCAGTTTCGAAGAATGGTCCATTTTGGAGGTTGGTGCATGACAGTCATTTCCATTAGGAAATGGTCCGAACTATCATTCCCTAGGGTAGACTCATTCCATCCAGGTTGCACTATGATTAGTGCTGGAGGAATGGCCCAGTTAGGTGAATGGTCTAGGTTCAACAATCAAGGACAAGAATTCCCTAGGGCAGACTCATTCTCTCCAGGTTGCACTATGAATAGTGCTGGAAGAATGGCCCAGTTAGGTGAATGGTCTAGGCTCAGAAATTAGGGACAATTAGTCTTCTATGCTCGAGAAGAATAGTCCAGATATCCCATCGTTGATGTTTTACCTTCCGAGGGAAGATGCTCTTCCATATCGCACAAATGTGAGTGGAAGAATGGCTCAGATGACTCAGTTTATATCATGCTATTGTTTTATGCAAGTTGATATTAGATGATATGATTGCTATGGAGACTGTATGTCTCTGGATAATAGATGTATGCTACTATGATGGATGTGTTCCACTAGTTGTGACTATGTGTCACTGATTAAGTAGCCGTGTGCTACTTGGTGTGGCTGTGTACCACTAGATAATCATTGTTGTTCGCACAAGGGCAGACCCAGGGTTCAACGCTCCAACAATGCACCAACAAAACCCTAACTATCGACCCTTTTGGAAACACCTGCGAAGCAGATGAAGTCTCACCCGAGGTAGAGGCATGGGGGTTGTAGGACTCAAGTGTCTACAACCTAGATGGGACATAGATCTGTGATCACAATACTTAACAGAGCACTTAGCAATTAACATTAATTAGTCTTTAACCCTTATTCACATCGCAGGTTAAACCCTTATTACAGATCGACGTAGTAATCAACCAAGCTCAAGCATATCTAACCATTCAACACATAGCATAAGAGTATATCTAAGCATTCATTCGTATATAAAGCACTGAGCATCAATGGATCTACCTATTATACACCAAGATTAATACACTAAGAAATTAAATACATAAACAACATTAACATCATAGCACAAATCACATCGACACAGGATATACGTGGTTCACCCCAGTGTGGGGCTACGTCCACCAACTCTTCTTCTCTTCTTATTAGTCTCTTCCAATCTTCTTACATGCACCAAGCCACAACGCCAACTCCGCATAGGACAGGAGATCTGCATGCACCTCACCAGATCCTCCTTCCTCGAGTTAGATCCAAGCACAGAGCCTGTACAAAGTCTGTGCACAAAGCACTTACAAAACACTTGCACTTAGCTCTGCAAGACCTAACATATTCATGCACTAAGCCAAATACCACTTAGGCTTTGCACATAGCTAACCAAAACTACAATCACACAGATCAAACTACTCTTACATTGCCTGAATTACTTATTTATACATTACAAAAGGGCCTAAACATGGGTAAACCCATGGGCCGACATCCCATACCCGTTACATAAACCCTAAAAGCCCAAAAATCCCGCAAAAAGGGTGAGATCCCACGATCTCCACTTCGCCTGGGTGCTCCGTCTTTGACCAGCCCGTCGAAGTCCCAAAAATGGTCAAGCATGACCAACGTTTCCACAAAACTTGGTCGAGGTCCAACAGGCCCCCAACACTCACCTGTGACTCGTCCTGAGTCACTCCGATTTGGGCAATACTGCTTCAAAGGCCTCGAGCTTAGCTCGAACTGCCTCGACTTGCTGTTTCGCCAGAGCCTCCTGCTCAGTGAAGTCCTAGATGACGTGCTCGGTGGCAGGCCCTTCCAGGCGCTATTCCACGGTTGCGACCACCTGTTCCAACTGTGATCCTTGTCCCTCGATATCTTCACAGAGGTTGCAGGCTTCATCCCGCACCAGCTGGAGTTGCTGTGTCACCTCCATGATTCTACTCTGGATGGCAGTGACCTGCTGCTGGACTACGCGCTGCTTCTATGATCTCTTCGTTTTCTCAATGGTTGTAAGCTGGTTCAACTGCACTTGCATTGCCGATGCTTGTTGCTTCACTTTCTAGAGATGTGCCTCCAATCTCCTCAGTTTTGGGTCTTCTACAAGGCGCTCATAGGTCTGCACACTTCATTTATTTAATTTCTTTCATTCTAAAGCCAACACCTTAATTCTTTCTACTGCGCTCCTGACAGTTTCTTCCCTTTGATCACGCACTTTTTGCGGAGTGCTCGACACTGCTTGCAGTTCTAACTCTGCTACTCTTTCTTGAAGCTGCTAAATGGCCTCAGGGAGCTTCACCACTTAGCTCTCAGTTGTCTCTTCTTCCATCTGGGCCAATCCTAGCACAAAGCAAAGTGTTCTAGTGACTGCTTCTCTAATCCCAATTTGCTCCGCGAGCAACTGGTCTATTTCTATCTGGATCTGCTCTCTGTCCTCTTCAAACTTTGCTCTAAGGTCATCTTTCTCTTTCTACAGAACTCAACGTTTCTGTAGGGCTTCCTCCTTTGCTTGCTTCAAGGCCTCTGTGGCCTTCTCTTTTTCTTCTTGTACTTGACGAAGGTGAGCCTCTGTAGCATCTACTATCCTTCGCAGTTGGGTGGGCTCATCCCCCAATTTTGCACCTTCTGATGATGACGACACAATAGACACTGTGTGGCTGGAATAGAGAGATTGTTGTACCCCCTTCAGCTTCGCCTCGATTTTGTCATACATTGTCTCTTGCTTTGCTTCATTTCACTGCAAAATATCCTCCAAAGCATCTGCCATAGCTGCGATGATGAGGTCAATATCATCCATTGTGAGTACATTCTGTGACTCAAGCTTATTGGCTCGTGACTTCTTCCACACCGAGGGTTTCTTTGGAGAAACCTTCCTTTTATTTGACGTCTCAACCTCTGTAAAGGGATCTTTTGGTGGTGTCACTTCACCCTTTTATTGCTTGTCTTCTTCCCCTTCCTCTTCTTGGTTTACTTCGCCGCCTCCTTCGCCTCTAGGTGAGTTAGATGTAATTTCCTCCGAGGCGTTGTTTATCTCTTGCACTTTTTTCTTTTTCTTCTTCTTCTTAGCGCTGCTTGGTCCATCCCACTCCGCCTGGGTGACCAAAGGGCTTCCGATGATGTCAGGGTCGGAGAGCTCTATCTACTTGAATGGTACAAGGAATTCAACCGACCATTCCTTGGTTATCTCCTCCATGTCTTCCTCGGTCAATTTATAGTATGACTGCAACTCATCCTTGCTTTCATCCCTCCGTGCGATGATATATATGAAGTGTCGGTATGCACAAAACTTCACGAGTGGCCTAAACCGATGGAGTGTATTCGACATCATTCGGGGGAAGGATTCAATGGCCCGCATGTGCTGTAAGTAGTAATTGTGGAAGACAACGTTCGATTGCCACTGCTTCGCCATATCGCTTGAATACCACAAGGTGGTGAACCTCGCGGCCAGTGGTTCAGATGGCTCGACTTCAGGGAATGTTGCTCCCTTTGGCATATCCCAAGCAACAAATGCAATAAGAATCAACAACCATATGAAGTAGAATTCATAACCTTGGTCCTGCACTTCGTGACAGTCCTTCTCCAAATCATTGACGAGGTAGCTCGCCTAGTTCATCTGCATCCCTTCAATGCACTTCCCTGCGAGGTCGACTACGAACCCCATGACCTACGTCGGTCTGTTCTTCCCGACGAGCTTTCCTGCTATCAAATGAAAAGCTAGGTGCACTGCGCCATCCTAGATGGAGGCTACCTTGTAGCCACGCTTCCCCTTATCCACATCGCCGTAGGTTTCCTTTATTCGCTGTGCTAGAGAGCGATCTGCAACCTTCCCTGGGTAGAAATTCTGAGGGTCTGCTCCCTGCATGCTCAGTCCAATGATCATGTGGATCAACGCTGGATCCACAGTCACATGCCTATCTAACCATAGATAACCTCCATGGTATCACGACATGAGGAGTTTAACGCACGCGCTAACCTTCTGATGTTGCCGAAGTGGGGTATCTTCACGACGTTGAGGATGGTGGACCTCGCGATCTCCTTGATCTACGGCTGGGGGACTATCTTCAGCTTCTTCCTAGTTGTCTTTGTCAAGTACCTATGGGGTCCGAGAAACACATAATTATTCATGTCTCCTAGGTTAAAGTCATTGATCTTAAGATCAGGGATCAATCCTAGTTGCGGTCCAATTGCGCGTATCCCCTTCAGAAGGTACCCAGTGATGAGCGTGTACTCGAAGTCACGCGGGATGCTTTCACGACTAACTGCGCTAGCCAGAGGCATAATGTAGTTGGGCAAGACCGACGGGATCAACTTTGTGTTCACCAGGTCGTCGCGGTGCTTGCTTCTTTTCTCTGTCGTTGTTCGGCTAGATCGACGTGTAGTCGAGGGGGATGCTTGCAATCCGATTGTCGACGAGGCCTGTACTCCCACAGATATGACCTTCTAAGCCATAAGGTTGATCAATATCTATTCTATGGATTTTTCTACCATGCTAAGGTTGCCCGACATGCACACTCGTGATCAAATATCTCGGGTAGGTGAACAGATACTCAAGGTAAGCAACGGGTGGCGAGGTCTCAAAATCATAGCGTCATAACAATCAATTCTCTTTTAGCTCAGATAATCACAATTTGCAAAAGTGTCCTTGGTGAGGCATTCGACGGATTAAATAAACAATGTCGTAATGGGTTCCTCCAATGGATTGAAAAGCCTCAATCAATACAATTCCATCCGTTATGGCGCGGTCCCAATGGTCTAATGGCGATATTTTCGGCAATAACTACGTTTCTAGCCATTTCGAGGCATCGTTCTAACGGTCGCGACGCTTCCAATGGTCATATAGCTTCACCAAGTCGAAGTTCTCTTCTGCATTGTTCTGCTATTCCAACGAGGTTCAAGTTCTACAAGCCTTCCTTCTGCGAAGTCCTCTCTGGAGCTTCCTGCAATTTTTCTAACTTTTCTTTCTTCTTATTGAGATTTCTGGCCTTCTTTCTTGTGATCTGAGCCTCTGGATTCTTCTTTCTATTTTTATTCTTATCTTCTCTTAGCATAGTAACTTCGCACTGCTGAGGGTCTTTCAAAGGGTTCAAGTTGAATACCTCTTCTCTTATTACTTATTGAGTAGGTCCTCTTCTCTCCTACATGGATAGGTTCTTTAAGCCTTCTTGTGTTCTTTCAACTCTGACAGCTAGGTCTCTGGCCATCAGTTGCTTTGACTTGTCCTCTTGTTCTTCTATTAGTCACGCTATTTTCTTGGCTATGAAGTCCCTTAATTATTGTTTTTTCTGTTCTTTGGCTTCCTCTTCTTATTTCCTTCGGATATGATCTTTCTCAATCCAGATCCTTCCTAACAAAAGTGCAAAAGGAGCACTGTTCTCAACAAACTTAATGACCTCAAATTCTTCTTCAGTCGATGTTCCATGGGCAATCATAGGTACATGCGTAAGTCTTCCACATAGGGTTATCATCTTTCCTTTAAAAAATCCTATCCTTCCCAATGAAGGAACCATAGCAGGTTTTCCCAAAATTTCCCAAGTGCTTTCTGGCATGATATTCACCCGTGTTTCTTCATCCAATACACAGTCTATGTCGAAGTCTCCTATTCTTGTTTCTATGCACTACTTCTCTTTCAAGATCTCTAGTAAACTGATGTCTCTGTGCTCATTCAATGTTTCTCTCATCTGTAATAACATAGTCTCTAATTCTTTCTGGTTCTCTAGCATATCCTTAGTTTCTTAACCTTCCTTATGGTTTTTTTGTCTCAGGTTCATCTTTTCAACTTTAGCAATCATTCTAGGGAAATCCAAAACCTCATTACCAACAAGTTTACAACAAAGACAAATAGGACTTATACCAGGGCATTCCTTAGCAAGATGTCCTGGTCTTCTGCAATTATAACATAATGTGAATCCTCTCTTTCTCTTAAACGATTCCCAACCTTTTCTGTACTATGCACTACGGTCACAGTGATGGACTTGCAATCTGCAAAAATTCTTTCTAGGTTCCTGCATCCACTTATTAGTCCAAAAATTCTTTCTATGCATATGAATAACATATCTTTCACTATCTATATCAGATCTATTCATATCAAATCTTCTTTCTTCTAGTTGTGCCCTAGTTTTCAGACTTGGACAAAATCTATCAAACATACCTAGATTCATACTTTCGAAGCAAAAAATTCCACTTATCTTACCTTTATCAGAGCATAAAGCTTTAAGATCTTACCTCTTTTCTTCAAATCCAGTTCCCTTCTCAGCACAGAGCTTCACAAGTCAAGTAGAATACTGCGCACTACAACAATAGATATATGCACACAACCTTCTCTTTTCTTCAGTTCCTAGCAATAACATTTTCAGGTCTCGACAACGGAACCATTTGTTGGCACAAGGGCATACCCAGGGTTCAACGCTCCAACAATGCACCAACAAAACCCTAACTACCGACCCTTTCGACAACACCTACAAAGCATATGAAGTCTCACCCGAGGTAGAGGCAGGGGGGGTTGCAGGAGTCAAGTGTCTACAACCTAGCTGGGACACAGATCTATGATCACAATACTTAACAGAGCACTTAGCAATTAACATTTATTAGTCTTTAACCCTTATTCACATCGCAGGTTAAACCCTTATTACAGATCGATGTAGTAATCAACCAAGCTCAAGCACATCTAACCATTCAACACATAGCATCAGAGCAGATCTAAGCATTCATTCATATATAAAACACTAAGCATCAATGGATCTACCTATTGTACACCAATATTATTACACTAAGCAATTAAATACATAAACAACATTAACATCATATCATAAATCACATCGACACAAGATATACGTGGTTCACCCCAGCGTGGGGCTACGTCCACCAACTCTTCTTCTCTTCTTATTAGTCTATTCCAATCTTCTTACATGCACCAAGCCACAATGCCAACTCCGCATAGGACAAGAGATTTGCATGCACCTCGCCAGATCCTCCTTCCCTGAGTTAGATCCAAGCATAGAGCCTTTACACAGTCTGTGCACAAAGCACTTACAAAACACTTGCACTTAGCTCTGCAAGCCCTAACATATTCATGCACTAATCCAAATACCACTTAGGCTTTGCACATATCTAGCCATAACTACAATCACACAGATCGAACTACTCTTACATCGCCTGGATTACTTATTTATACATTAAAAAAAGGGCCTAAACATGGGTAAACCCATGGGCCGACATCCCATACCCATTACATAAACCCTAAAAGCCAAAAAACCTCGCAAAAGGGCGATATCCCATGATCTCCGCTTCGCTTGGGCGTTCTGTCTTCGACCAGCCTGTCGAAGTCCCAAAAATGGTCAAGCATGACCAACGTTTCCACAAAACTTGGTCGAGGGCCAACAATTGTGTACTACTATGTATAGACACAATTGTGTTCTATTGAATGGCATTGTTCTGATTGCCGTGTAGAATATCAATAGTGTTGGAAATGATTATCAACTAGATAGTCAGTGTGCTAGTGGACAAACATTCTCTAGATGGAAAATGGTCCAAGAAATTTATTCTTCTAGGACGTATGTCTAGATTAGAAGAATAGTCCTTGTAGCCCATGGCGTGGCTTCCAACATTTGTTGGAGTAATTATTCTTCCAGGACATATGTCCGGATTATAAAAATGGTTCTTGTATCACTCTGTGGAGTGAGTGACTGATTCAACATCATTCCTGATTACTCAGATGGAGTATGGTTTCGAGAGATGATGCAGTTGATGCTAACATATGATATTGATAATGATGATGGTGCTCGTGATTTAATCATGAGATAGCCTGTGTGGCTATGATGATGCTACCGGTCGAATGGTATGTTTGTGCTCAAGAACATTGCCTTCAATACTTCCCTAGATAGGAGGGAGTGTTGATATATGGTAGTTGCGGGAGGTATTAAACCTCCACATGTAACCTTGATAAGAATAGAATTTTCCAGGAAGCAAGAAGAAACCTTAAATCTTTGGACATAACCCTAGAAGACAAGTCAGCTAAAGAAAATATTTAATATTGAGTTTTTAGCCTCCAAATTGAGAAGTCGACCTAGACAACTAAGGAGGAGCAATATAAATACAGGATGCCAGAGCTCATTTGAAAGACACAACTCGCAACTGCAAAAATCTAGTGCGCACTGCAGAAATTCAGCCAGTGTGCAAGTCTGGAGAGTAGTTGCAGTTGCAGCTATTGCAACTAGTATTTTCGGTTTTAGGCTTGAAATTTCTCTTGGTTATGGTTTGGAATTTCTGCCTTGTGCGCTACCTTTGGAGAGAGGCACACTACATTTATTGGATATTAGGCCTAGGGTTTGCTTCCAGAATTATTCTCTGTCAAGGTTAAGGTGCTCGGGGGTGGCTTCAGCCTATGGTTGGGTGACAATATTGCTATATTGTCTATGGTTACACGAGCACACCTATTATTTCTAACACGAAAGATATATTTGTGCAAAGTGTGTAGATATGGTCATAGAAAAAGGCTCTGCATAACGTGAAAAATGGCTAAGTAAAATATTAAAATTAAAATTATGACCATTAATCGATAATATTTTTTAAGTTAAACATATGCATAATATAATGCAAGTCTAAGTTAACCCCAAGATGTGTCATTGTTTTTTAATATGAATAAAGCATAAGGTCCATTGCCTTTCATGTTAACTTCAATATATAAAAACTTGTTCTATAATTTATCATGTAGTACCTATTATGACGTGATTTTGTACTTGAATAAATTGTTTTTCTTAGATGTCATTAATCATCCTTTGCAATAAGAAAATGATAGTGTAGCTATGACCAAGTTATATATTGTTAAACATATTTTAGTCATAATAATTATATATCAATAATCTGATCTCCTATTTTTCGTCAACTTTTTTTAAGGTTGCACAAATTACATAAAATTTTTGTCACTTTGTGCAAGATTGTGCAATTCCGTCAATCACATTTTCTCCTCTTTAATTTTCTACTTTGCTCAATAGTTTTTGTCAACATCAACTCATTTAACAATGTGCAAGGTTGCGAATGAGTTACACAAACATTCTGCAAGATTGTGCAATAATATCCAATCGGTTATTATAGAACAATTCTCTGGAAAACTAATTTGCAACCTCTAAATTACATTGTGAAATTTTTAAAGGAAAAAAAAGGTTATTAAGTTCAACAATTTTGTACTCTGAATTTAGTAGATTACTAAATTGAAGTTCATGCAAGATTACCAAGGATTGATCATTTCTACACTTGTACCTTATTATAACAAGACATTTTGCAGAGCAACAAGTCCCTGTCGAGAAGGTAGAGGAGCTTTATTGAATTGTAATTGAACTGAAATGCAACTTCACACCAGGTTTTCCCTCTTAGGTTGGGCGACAAATCTCTTGCAAGAATGTTTTTTGTTGCTCTGATACATAATTGTGATAAAGATTAAGGTGTAAGGAAAAATCGAGTTCGGTGGCCTTCTGTTTACATGCCAGGATCCAAGGTATTCATTGCGCCAAATCACAGTGCGAACTGTATTTGCCCACGGGGAAATGTTGGTTGTGGTGATACATCAATATTGTGGGATATGTTTTATTTTCTTGCTCATAAATGATATCCATTGCAAACCATATATGTGCTCCCGACGTATTTTATACCAAGACTCATATATTCATATGTCACATGTTATAGTATATTGATATTTGAGCCTTTCGACACGACCATTATGATATGTTAGTCGCCATGTATCCTTGTTGCGAATAAATTGAACTTGTATTAACATTCGTCTCATGCTAATAGAGTCATTTTTTAAAGCATTTGTTTTAAATCACTCTTTGGGCAGACACATACATTTGTTTTAAATCACTCTTTGCGCAGAGACATACAACAAGCATGCAATGCTTAACACTGTGTCCATTGAGACCGGAATGGAAAATTCTAGTGTGGTACGAACCAACCACTACAAGAGCTTCCATCTGGTTTTCCTCCATGATGCCCATGCATCTCCTCCACTTGGACTGCATCCATCACAGTGACCTAGGTTTGATGCTCACCGAGAATAAACCAAAGTGCAATGCAAGTAAGTTTAGATAGGGTCACCTACTTATTTCCCAATGCCTTGTCTCTGCTACCCAAACATCTAGAAGGACTTCACTCCTTTCCTTTGCGTGTGAATATCTCTGCTCAGGTGAATAAAATTTTTGAAAATATGGCCGAGAGCTAGCAGTCAAACCTCCGGGCCCAATCGATGGATTGGAGAAGTTATGTACCGAAGTCATCCATCACCAACAACATATTGTAGATGGGATAGGGACTAGACTTTGCAGTGCAGTGTATGCCATGGTATTTGACAACGAGCCCTACATAGATCAGTGTCCGTGATATGCTGAACAACATTTAGCAGGTCAGATTCATTGCTTCAGATCAATGAGGGAGAACTCCAGAAGCAAATCCTGTTATAAGCAAAGCCCCTTTCACGAGAAAGAACCAGTCTTACAAGCAAGAAGAGCTAGAAGCAAGCGAAGATAGCAGAGGGTCAAATTACAAGCAACCAGAGCTTCCTGATTGTATCCAGGGATAGGATTTTCCATAGGGATTAAAGGAACATGATCAAGTGACTAGTTATATCTCAGGGTGATTTATGAGGGAGGGCATTTATATACGTGAATCTTTCAAGATGGAACAAAAACTGTATATGTCATATTTTACAGTGGCAACCATAATAACTTGATTTCAGAAAGGACGGTATAGAGGTTGATACTGGAAACTCAGTCCCATCCGAAACCTTACGAGCTGAATTGGTTGCAGCCCAACCAGAGTGCTGTCTTTCTAATTCATGCCGGCCAAAGTTTCAGTCGAGTATGGTCTGGTTCATAGGAGAAGGATCCGCAGGGAACCCTTGAGCGATATAGTTGTAAAAGAGAAAAAAAGAAAGCTACAAGAGCTCCGCCAATTAATTAAGAATCGTTCAAGATTGCCTTTGAAATGAAAACTTAACCTTGCAACAAGGCTTAAGCTGTGGTCTCCTACCAACACCAAACCTAGATTTAGTAGTGGCAAAGAATCCTGGGGCAGTACTGGTGGTTTTAAATGGAGCGTCACACACATGTGATTGTAAGTAAAGCATCGCCATGTATCCATTCGTAGTCATATAGGGAGAACCATGCGAGTTGGCAATTTCATACCTTCTGCCTGGAAGAAGGGAAGAAGCAAAAAATGAGGTAAGTAGAATAAATTTACAGCCTTAATTACATATAGAAAAAAAAATGGTACGGTTGATTACCTGAGCAAGGGTTCAAAATACATATAGAAAAAAATTGGTACAATTGATTACCTGAGAAATGGTTTAGAATACATATAGAAAAAAATTGGTACGGTTGATTACCTGAGCAATGGTTTAGAATAATTTTAGATTTATCCAGTAGAAAAGCTAGAAACAAAGCTCTTCCAGAAGCCTAACTAACACCTCCAACAAAGTTCTTCTCCTCAATTCAATTACCATTGCAACAATTCTAATTCAGCTGCAGAGAAAGAACCTGAAAGACAACTTGGCGTAGCAAGGCGGTCTTACAACAGAGGGCGGTCTTATAACACATGGCCAAAATCAGGGCGGTGCAACACATGGGCGACATCAGGGCGGTGCAACATATGGCTGGCAAGAATTTTAAACTTACAGAGTACACTATGGGCTATCAATTGTAGAAAACATTAAATGTTAAGAAGTAATGATAGATTAATTTCCAACATTACCTAGTTTCTTAAAAATGAGTACACAAACATACTGATAAACTAAGCTATTTTATCCTATTTTATCCCTCTGCCTCGGGAAGAGACCAAATAAGAGGTGGAACCTAAAACTTAGGTTAATAAACTACCTAAATTGTATGATTTGCCAAAAATTTTGGTTAAAATGATTATAATGCATCGATTTATGTGCCAAGTTAATAAGAATAGTGAAAATTGATTACTATAAGTCCCTCAGCCCAAAAGGTAGGGACTAATAACATTCAACTTGGAGTATAAATAATATAACCCCTAAAGATGTTTAATTGGCCAACAAGTAATTACACAAAAAGTATAATAGTATCACATAATTTATTAAATGTAGATGCAACCCCGAGTGTTAATGGTTCATAAACGAATTACCTAAAAAATACGATAGTGTTTACTTAGTTTTCTAAATGCTTTTAACTTTTAATTTAATAGAAACACTAATCTACCATAATACTATGATTGTTGTGAATAAATATATATGCTCTTATAATAGTATCACATAATTTATTAATTGTAGATGCAACCCCAAGTGTTAATTGTTCATAAACGAATTACCTCAAAAATACGATAGTGTTTACTTAGTTTTCTAAATGCTTTTATAATTTAATTTAATTTAATTTAATAGAGACACTAATCTACCATAATACTAAGATTGTTGTGAATAAATATATATACTCTTATAATATCCATACATATAACATACGTACATTTCTAATTCAACATAAGTGGCATTATTAAAAAAAATCCATAATCACTTAAAAATATAAATGATTAATACATATTTAGAGATTTTGTTATATATAAATGTATAAACAATTTATACATTTTCCAATAGAAAATTTGCTCAAAATTATATTAGAGTATATTTTTTTTTACATCTTCTTGTCCATAACATGGTTCCAGTCAGTAAACTAGACCGAAAGTACCAAGTAGTCAAAAATAAACTGTCCAGGAATAAACTTTCTTACAAGTCTCAGAGGACTGATACTTCAAAAAGAAAATCTACATAAACCATAATACTAGATCAAAAGGTAAATACCCGATCTTTTTTACCCATATCTATGAGATAAAAGTCCAAAAATATTATAAGCAGGCTCAAAATACCAATATAAGAAAAATGTCAGAAAAGGATGAGATGACTTATGGGACTTGCAGTCTCGTTTTCCCACTTGTAATATGTAATTCTGCCTTTAGGTTCAAGAATAGCTTGTTTAGATAGATGATCCGCCTCCTTGTTAAATTCCATGTATATATGCTGGAAGTTAATTTCTTGAGATTTTTTAATTAATTCCTTTGTTCTGAGCTTCCATTCTTCAATGGCGCTAGCCTGGAGTCTTCCTCTATTTTTTAGCCATTCTATAACTACCTCTGAGTCTCCCAGAGCCTGAATTTTTTGTAGGGACTTATGTGTAGCTAGTGTGAGAGTTGCCCATACTCCCAATAGTTCTGCCTTTGTATTGGTTCCTTCCCCAAAGTTGAAAAACCATCTATAAACTGATAAATCTGGAGTTTTGATAACACCCCCGGCTCCACACTGCTTGCCACCTGATTATGCTGCCCCATCAAAACATTCAGTAGAAGAACCAACATGCTGTGTAATCAGACAAGCTCTTAAAGGGATAAATTTTTGAGTTGTTGGGTGACTTTTGCGAGATCCGAGAGTCTTGGTAACTAAAGAGAGAACTGATGGAGAAGCAATCTTGAAGATTGCTTTGTTTCTCTCTATCCAAATAAACCAACAAGTAAGGGCTGGAAGAGTAGAGGAGACCTATTTGTCCTCTGTCCAAGAAGTAAAACAATCAGATAGTAATCCCTTCCCAATTTTTTTAAGCTTCTGAATGGTTTTTATTCTTTCCTAGAATAGTTTGGTGAATGTGAACTGAATGAAAAGGTGGTTAATATCTTCGGTATTGTGTTTGCACAATTGACATAGGCTTGGGCCCTCCGGACATTTTTGTTGAAGTATAGCCTTGGTTAATATTTTGTTTTCAGCTGCCAACCATATAAATAATATGATCTTGAGTTGTAAGTCCCATCTCTAGATATTATACCTCCATCCACCATAACTCAGGAACCTCTGGGTAGCTATGAGAGCCATGTAAGCATTTTTAACCATAAGAGACCCAGAATTATCACCTCTGGTCCACATCAGTTCTTCTTCTGTATCCTGGATAGAGGCTCCTGCATCAATAAGAGCGATTAGAAAACGATCCCATTCAAATGCCAACTCACCTGTAATACCCATCTCGGTGCTACAGATCTAGTTTTTTGTGTGGGAGAAATGAGCCAAGTGCCCTTTGGCTTGGGCGAGGACTGTGATCTTTTTTCGCCTTAAATGAGTGATAAGAGCTTGCGAGAGAAAGGAATTGTCTCCCAGTCCTAAGATTCCTTCTCTACCGATAGATATAAGGTGGCCCGATCTGGGTCTCCAGCTAATCCAATGAGTGATTAAGTGGACCGAATTAATAAGACTGTTATAGATCCTTGATGTTGCAAACTGTTTGAAGGAGGCCAACCTGAACCAATTGATGACAGTTGAATTGGGTAGATATTTATCCTTAATAACATTATGCCAAATGCCATCCCGAGTTAGAACTCGCCATAGTGTGTTAGTAGTCAAAGCAGTGTTGAAATGAATTAAATTTTGAAAACCCCATCCACCACACTTCTTTGGTTTAGATAGAGAGTCCCACATGCTGTTATAGGATAAATCGGTATATGCGGACATTAACAGATCTCCCTAGATCCACCTAGATCTAGAACAAAATAGGGCATGACATGACGCTTTCCCTAAGTTACAATCATTGAATTTGTCATTGAAGAAGGAATAAGTGACATACCTTTAGATATCACTTCCTTATGTCTTTGTTGTCCCTGCTTCGCTTTGGTAGCCTTGTGATATCAGATATACAATGACACAAATCGACCAAGGTGAAAGCAACAATAATACATTCAATGAAGACTTAAACATGTGATCAAGGAGTCATGTAATAAAATACGAGTGATTTTATTGGAAAGGGAAATGCCACTGTATTATATTAAATGAAAGTAGAAGATACAACCATATTGCCTTGATGTCGCAAGCTTCCTTTCGGTGGTCCTTCGTTCCAACACACACACTTGCTCCACGTTTGCATGAAGAAGATCCACTATGGCTTGATGGACAAATGGAGGCCTCAAGCATCAATTCAAATAGGATTCCTCACACAATTCTGAATCTACTCTTTCATCAATTCTCTATTTAATCTTACTTAACCTCTTCCTTGAGAAACCTTTCATTATATAGGAGAAGGAGAGATGGTTAATGAGGATGATCCCACTAAATCTGAGAAGTCAGTAGGATGCCAACCATGCGAATGCCAACTCATTTTCTAGAGGATCCTCTTCTAGAACCTTCATAACTTCTTCTCCCTTTTAAGCTTTGAAGAAGGTTCACACCCTACTTATAGAGCAAACTGCGAACATCTCGTAATCCAAGTATAGAGTGGCCTGTGAGAATCAGGGTTTCTCGCACCCTACAATACATGTAGCCTGCGAACTCATCTTAAAAATATGTTTTGTAGAAGAAGACAACAATCACTTTTCTCAGGCAAAAGGTCCTTATGAGAGCCTGAACACATAATTGTAGAGACATCACCAGAGTGACCAAAATAATGTGTAACACCTGCAAATATGAAAATGTTGAGTTTCAATGTTACCACTCCATAGAAAATTAAACATAATTTTCTGGATCTAGTTTAAAACTGAGCGTGGAATAGTCTCCAAAGACATCCAATAAACCAGTTGGCTCTCCAATATTGATTTTATTAAAATATATCGACCACCCATGGATAACCAACTATTTCACTGCCAAACAGTTGGCTTAGGTTGATGGATAGTTGGCATGGATTGTTGGTTTTCATTGATTTCAACCATTGGAGAGTGATATTGTAGATTGATGTCAACCCTTAGTGATTGATGTCAACCCTTGGAGAAAGTCCGGTAGCACAAAGGTTTGGGTAATGGACCCAAGGTTGTTTCATGTATAATGGTATGAGTTTTAATATATTTGTAGGTAATACTATTCTATATGGATAGTACATGTCATGCCATTTTTGGTGGTATGTGGAACGTCACATAACTCTTCACAGTTTGAGAGTTATGGCCTTACGAAGTTGGAGGACCCTCATATGTCATATAGAAGCCCCAAAAGGTCAAAGTAGTCAAAGTGGTTTAAGATATTTTAGAAGGTAAATAATAAAGTGAAGTGATGAGTGTACTATAATTCAAAGTGAATAAAAAATAAATTATTTAAATAATAAATTTAATGGAGAAATTAGAAGTGGGTTAACCCTAAAATAAGGAAAGTAGGTTAAGATGGTTAAAAGGTAATCCCTTGAGGTAGCTACATGAAAGTATAAATAAGAGGCAAGACTCTCTCATTTTATATCACACTTGAGCATGTTGAATATCTACAGGTGACTTAGGTAACCAAAGGATATCTAAGCCGAATTTCAGAGAGAAGGTGAAGTAAAGACGACTGAAATTCAAGGGAGGATAAATTCTTTTGATGATGCTTTCTAAGGTATGTTATTTATAGGTCATCTCACCATTTTCACCATAATTTGTTTTTTAGAATGATTCAGACCGTGAAATTGATAGGACATTGACAAAACATATCCAAGTATCTGTGGTAAAAAAATTAGCTTATGGGTCGTTGTAGTTTTGGAGTTACACGCCGTGGAAAATAGGGTTTGTGGCTAGTCTTGAAACTAGTCTAAAACATGTGTTTCTGGTAAAAACGTCATAAATTATTCATAACAGATCTAAATTTAGTAATGCCAAATGTTTCGGTTAGAGTACATCCTTTAGTATGCTACGTAAAATTTTCAGATCCATACAACAAATATTCCATGCGGGGTACGCTCTACAAGGTCTCTATCTAGAATAAGCCATAATTCAACAAGTTATGCCATTTTTGCTATAACTCCTTTTCCGAGAGGGTACAAGTAGTGAAACCTGGAGGAATTGCATAAAAAATAATGAAGAACATTGTGTACTATTTTCATATCTTTATTCATTACAGGTACATAGTTATGATTATTTCAAGTTAGGGTTGTTGACTAATCCAAAACTAGTCATCTGAGACTAAAGTAAAGTTTGATGAAAACGATAGTCTCTTGTTGCTAAAGTTAAGGAAGGTTTGAAGGTATGTGATCATATACACCAGGTCTACTACATAGTTACAAATCATATTTGGATGATGAAATTGATGAGGGCTTTTGTTTGAAGTACATATTGGGTACATGGTTGAGACAAGTAGTTGATGAGTTGACACATACACGAGGTGTATAGTTGATGATGTTGGTACATCTTGATGAGTCATAGTTGATGAGTAGTTGATACATGATTGGTACATACTTGATACATGGCTGGAGGCACTTGTTAGTAGTATTGTTGACACATGATTTATGAATGAAGTAGTATACTTGTATTGGTATATTATTAGAAGCACATATTGATCTTGGTGATGATTACGAGTTGTTGTGTTATGCTTGGTTGATGCACATATTTGAGAGTTGTCTTGGTGATTGATCTTGGTGAGTAGATATGATTTGGTTGATAAGATTAATGAGACATGTTGTTGTGATAGGTTGTTGGTATAGGTTTTGTACATATTTGGTGCATGGTTGATGCACTTGTTCATGGTACAGGTTTTGTACAGGTTTGGTGCATGGTTTATGCACTTGTTCATGGTACAGGTTTTGTACAGGTTGGTGCATGGTTGATGCACTTGTTTATGGTACATATTGATTATAGGTTGAGGTACAGGTTGGTGCATGGTTGATGCACTTGTTTATGGTACATGTTGATTACAGGTTGAGGTACAGGTTGGTACATGGTTGATGCACTTGTTTATGGTACATGTTGATTATAGGTTGAGGTACAAGTTGGTGCATGGTTGATGCACTTGTTTATGGTACATGTTGATTACAGGTTGATTGGTACAGGTTTACACCAATATAACTCACAGTGATAGTGTGACAATGGTTCCATAATTCTACTTATACGCCAGGGTGGTTGGACGGGGCAAGGACAGGTGGTTGTAGCTAGATTCTAGTTGTAGCCGGAGAACATAAGGGGTTGTAGCCTCCTTCTGGTTGTAGCCAGAGAATTGGGGAGTTGGAACTTCCCTCAGGTTGTATCTTGAGAAACTAGGGGGTTGAAGCCTCCTTCCAGTTACAGTTTGAAAACAAAGGAAGTTGGTGCTTCCAATGAATGTAATTCTTCAAGACATATAAGAAAAAACATTCTGTGGTTTTCTGCCGCTTTGGGTTTCCACGTAAAACACTGGTGTACATGTGTATGCTTGTTCATTTGTTCATTGCTGATTTACTCTGTAATTATTGGATGATAATGCTACATTAATATAACACTTGGATTATATGGTTAAAAAGGATTTCATTGCTCTATTACTGATTCACCCCCCCGCCCCAGTAATCCAACAATTGGTATTAGAGCCGGTTCCTTTAGGAAACAATTTAACCACTGGAAGGAGATCATGGATTGTTCTAAGAATGGAGTACTAATGTTTAATGGTCAGAATGGTTTTAAGTATGAGATGTGGAACATAAGGACGAAAGTATTTCTACAAGCACAAGGATATTATATTTGGCTATCAGTTGTTACATGATATGATAGTTCAAAAAGGGAAAACACTGCAATCAAGAAGGAATTGAGGAAGAATAAAAAAATAGCAATGGATTTCATCTCGGTCTGATTACCTAATCCAATAAGAGAAAATGTTGGTAAATGTTCATCAACAAAAGAACTTTGGGATAAGTTACATGACATATATTCTTCACCCATCACAAATTTAGAAAATGTCAAAGAAGATGCAGATACAAATCAAGAAGAATTATGTTCACCATGTCAAGCAGATTCAGAAGATGAAGAGTACATAATCACCAGAGGTATGTTGTTTTGTTTTAATTTGAAAAACATGGACATCTTGAAATAAAATTCCATGAAGGAAATGAGACAGAAAAACTAATTGAAAAGGAAGACAATTATAAAGAATAATTGATTAGTGCTTTAGATGAACTAAGAGAAGAAAACAATTCACTCAAGAAAGAATTGATGAAACAAAATGAAAGTGTTCACATTTTTGAAGAAGTCCAATAGGTCATCGAGAACTTAAGAACTCAGCTAGAAGAATCCAAAAAGATTGAAGAAAATCTTGAATATTAAAAGCAGTGTTTGGAAACCAACATAACAACACATAAGGAAGAAGCAAAAATGAGAGAGAAGATATTTCCAAATCATCTTAAGGAAAGAACTAACGATCTAAACCAGCTTGAGGCAGATTTTGGTCAAGAAGAGAAAGGACTTGAAGAAGAAATAATCACATTAAAAATTCAGCTTGAAGAAGCGAAAAGAATAGAAGAAGTCACAAAGTCTCAGATAATGAAGAAAGAAGAAGAGGTTGAGAAGCTTGAAGAAAAAATTGTCACATTGAGAAGTAAAATCGTCAATCTCAACAAGAACATTGAAGAGACAGAAACATCCACATCAGTTATAGAGAATGAAGAGAAACACTCTAGGTTGCTAGAAAAGAAGAATGAAGAAAATAGAAAGATTTATGCAAAAGTACTCAAAGGAAGGAATCATGGTCAACCAGAATCTAAGAAAACTATTGAAGATACATATTCAAGAAGACCATCCATGTTCGAGCCACAAAGAAGCTTCAATCATGATCATGATCAGTCAAGGCAAAAATTCAGAAGGACTACGCCACAAAGAAGATCATTCACTCCCAGGTATGCAAATTTATTTTATGGTCATTGTTTTTATTGTACTATCTTTGGACATAAGGTTTCAGATTGCAGGGATTATAAAAGAAATGTTCAAGAAAGAAGTGCCTATGTGGTCGCACGTAACATTGAGTGTTACAAATGTCATAACTATGGACACATAGCCAGTGATTGCAGAAGCATGATCGATACTTCCATGAAAGAGAATGTTGATATCAGATATAAGAAAGTATGGATAAGAAAACAAGAAGAACATGTGAACAAATACCAGTTACCAGAGATCGCAAGATTGGTAATAAAACGAGATGAAGAAAATTCTACAGATAAAAAGAAACATGTCAGATACATAAAAGTTTGTAAAATAACTGAAAGAAAGGAAGGACAGGTAAATAAGGAACATGTTCAAGAGATTGTACTTTCAGGCATTGTAGTGAAAGATGAATCCAAATATGGAAAGAAAGAATTCAGAGCTCAGAGAGATAATGAATCTACCAATGAAGATGATGATGAATACACATAAGAGCAAGAATTGTTTTGAGCCATCCGTCTTAGAGACTCCCAAGTAATATGAATATTAGACAGGGGGAGTCTATGTGATAGCTGTGACAGACCAAAGAACCATCCTTCGAGCAACTTGCAGAGTTTGAGAAGACAGATTCAGAGCAATTAGTTAGCAGAAGTACAATTTGATAGATTAATCAAGACTTCATGATAATATAGTGATAAATGGGTGAGAATTATGGACAGTTGTGCAAGTAGAGTCTTGGAAATTATGGACAAAGATGGATTTGTAAGAACACTTAGTAGGTTTGGAAAGACATATGATAGTGGACGAGAGAATGGATTCATAAATTGGTTCAGAGAGTGGTTCAGAGACAAAGGAACATTATCATAATGAATGATAATTACACAGGAATTGGCTTGAACAATGCTAATGGATTCCAAATTGATAGATTTTTTTTGGACACAAGCAGTGCATACATCAGTTCACATTCAAAACAGAGTAATGTTCAGAAACAACAATGACAAAACTCACTACGAACTATTGAAAGGAAGCGCAGAGAAGAACCTCTACATCAAGGTAACTCAAGGTAATATTTTATTAATTGAAATTTATGTTGATGATATTGTTTTGGAAGTACTAATGACAAGTTAAGCCAAAAATTTGCAATGGATATGCATAATGAACATGAAATGTCATTACTTGGATAACTATCATTTTTTTTAGCTCTTCAGATATGTCAAAGAAACCAAGGAATTTTTATTTCTCAAACTAAGTATATCAGAGAAATGCTAAAGAGGTTCGGAATGGAAGATTGCAAACCAGTTACCACTTCTATGCAAATCAGTTGCAAGTTGAGTAAAGATGATCATTCAAAGTCTACAGACCAGAGGCAATACAGGTCAATGATTGGCAACTTACTATATGTGAAAGCATCTAGACCAGATGTAATGCAAACAGTTGGATAGGTGGAACGATTTCAAGCAGCACCAAAGGAATCACATGTATTATAAGTGAATAGGATTTTCAGATATCTCAAAGGAACATAAGAGTTTGGATTATGGTATCCAAAAGGAAAGGATCTATCACTTATTGCCTACATAGATGCAAATTGGGCAGGTTGCATTGATGACCGATGAAGCACCAATGGAGCAACGTTCTACTTGGGTGAATGTTTAGTATCTTGGCTAAGCAAGAAACAATCATCAATATCCTTATCTACAGCCGAGGCAGAGTATATTGCAGCAACAACATGTTGTACATAGGTTCTATGGATGAAAAAAACTTTGACAGATATACATGTTGATTATGATGAGCCCATTCCAATATATTGTGATAATATAAGCGCCATCAGTATCTCAAAAAACCTGGTGATGCACTCCAAGACAAAGAACATTCCAATCAAGTATCACTTTCTATGGGAATAGGTTGCAGAAAAGAACATCAGAGTTGAATATGTGGGAACAAAAGAACAAGTGTCACACATCTTTATAAAACCGCTTCCACAAGAATCCCTTGAGTATCTTCGCCAAAGACTAGGAGTAATTTCTACTCCAAAATGAATGATTTTGAATGCTTACATTATATGTCTTAGATGTACACGAGGAAGCACCATAAATATGACAAAGGGGGAGAGATTTATCAGATGCAAAGGTAAATGCTTGGAGAGAGAGCATAGAGGCATGTTTCCAAGGGGAGCAATTGTCACAAGGGAATAATGAGTGATATGACTTCAGAGTGATACCATTTGTAAAAGGGGGATATATTATTCATATGAAGGGAAAGAGAGTAATCAGAGGCTTATAAACACAAATAAAAATCAAAGGCACGTAGATAGGGGGAGAAACCCCAAGGCGAGTTCAGTCAGGGGGGAAGCCCTAAAGGGAGATACCCTTTGCCATTGATGTCAAAGGGGGAGAGATAGAAACATTGATGAAGAGTATAAACATGAATGTTATCATGACTAAGTGTTGCCATCAATGCCAAAGGGGGAGATTGTGAGACAATTGACTTAGGTTGATGGATAGTTGGTATGGATTGTTGGTTGTCATTGATGTCAACCATTGGAGAGTGATATTGTAGATTGTTTTCAACCCTTAGTGATTAATTTCAACCCTTGGAGAAAGTCTGGTAGTGAATTCCAGTAGCACAAAGGTTTGGGTAATGGACCCAAGGTTGTTTCATGTATACTGGTATGAGTTTTAATATATTTGCAAGTAATACTATTTTATATGGATAGTACATGTCATTTCATTTCTGGTGGTATGTGGAACGTCACATAACTCCTCATGGTTTGAGAGTTATGGCCTTACGAAGTTGGAGGACCCTCATATGTCATCTAGAAGCCCCAAAAAGTCAAAGTAGTCAAAGTGGTTTAAGAGATTTTAGAAGGTAAATAATAAAGTGAAGTGATGAGTGTAATATAATTCAAAGTGAATACAAAAAAAATTATTTAAATAATAAATTTAATGGAGAAATTAGAAGTGGGTTAACCTTAAAATAATTAAAGTGGGTTAAGATGGTTAAAAGGTAACCCCTTGAGGTAGCTACATGAAAGTATAAATAAGAGTCAAGACTCTCTCATTTTATATCACACTTGAGCATATTGAATATCTACAGGTGACTGAGGTAAACAAAGGATATATAAGCCTAATTTCATAGAGAAGGTGAAGTAAAGAAGACCGAAATTCAAGGGAGGATAAATTCTTTTGATGATGCTTTCTAAGGTATGTTATTTACAGGCCATCTCACCATTTTCGCCATAATTTTTTTTTTAGAATGATCTAGACAATGAAATTGATAGGACATTGAGGAAACATATCAAAATATCTATGGTAAAAATTTCAGCTTGTGGGTCGTTGTATAATTGGAGTTACACACCGTGGAAAATAGGGTTTCTGGCTAGTCCTGAAACTAGTCTAAAAAATGTGTTTCGGGTAAAAATGTCATAACTTCTTCATAACAGATCCAAATTCAGTAATACTAAATGTGTTGGTTAAAGTACAATCTTTATTATGTTGTGTAAAATTTTCAGATCCATACAACAAATATTCCGTGCGGGGCACGCTCTACAAGGTCTCTCTCTAGAATAGGCCAAAATTCAACAAGGTATGCCATTTTTTCTATAAATCCTTTTCTGAGAGGTTCCAAGTATTGACACCTGGAGGAATTGCATGAAATACACTGAAGAACAATGTGTACTATTTTCAGATCTTTACTCATTACAGGTACATAGTTATTATTATTTCAAGTTAGGGTTGTTGACTAATCCAAAACTAGTCATGTGAGACTAAAGTAAAGTTTGATGAAAATGCTAGTCTCTTGTTGTTAAAGTTAATGAAGGTTTGAAGGTATGTGATCATATACACCAGGTCTATTACATAGTTACAAATCATATTTGGATGATGAAATTGATGAGGGCTTTCGGTTGAGGTACATATTGGCTACATGGTTGAGACAAGTAGTTGATGAGTTGGCACATACATGAGGTGTATAGTTTATGATGTTGGTACATATTGATGAGTCATAGTTGATGAGTAGTTGATACATGATTGGTACATGGTTGGAGGCACTTGTTAGTATTATTGTTGACACATGGTTTATGGATGATGTAACATACTTGTATTGGTATATTATTAGAAGCACATATTGATCTTGGTGATGATTATGAGTTGTTGTGTTATGCTTGGTTGGTGCACATATTTGAGAGTTGTCTTGGTGATTGATCTTGGTGAGTAGATTTGATTTGGTTGATAAGATTAATGAGACATGTTGTTGTGATAGGTTGTTTGGATAGGTTGTTGGTACAAGTTTTGTACAGGTTTGGTGCATGGTTGATGCACTTGTTCATGGTACAGGTTTTGTACAGGTTTGGTGCATGGTTGATGGACTTGTTCATGGTATAGGTTTTGTACAGGTTGGTGCATGGTTGATGCACTTGTTTATGGTACAGATTGAGGTACAGGTTGGTGCATGGTTGATGCACTTGTTTATGGTACAAGTTGATTACAGGTTGAGGTACAGGTTGGTGCATGGTTGATGCACTTGTTATGGTCCAGGTTGATTATAGGTTGAGGTACAGGTTGGTGAATGTTTGATGCACTTGTTTATGGCACATGTTGATTACAGGTTGATTGGTATAGGTTTACAGCGGTATAACTCACAGTGATAGTGTGACAATGGTTCCATCATTCTACTTATACACTAGGGCAATTGGACGGGGCAAGGACAGGTGGTTGTAGCCACCTTCCGGTTGTAGCCGGAGAACATAAGGGGTTGTAGCCTCCTTCTGGTTGTAGCCAGTGAATTGGGGAGTTGAAGCTTCCCTCAGGTTGTAGCCTGAGAAACTAGGGGGTTGGAGCCTCCATCCAGTTGCCACTGGAAAACAAAGGAAGTTGGTGCTTCCAATGAATGAAATTCTTCAAGACATATAAGAAAAAGAATTCCATGGTTTTCTCCCGCTTTGGGTTTCCACGTAAAACATTGGTGTACTGTGTATGTGTATGATTGTTCATTTATTCATTGCTTATTTACTCTGCAGTTATTGGATGATAATGCTACATTGATATAAGACTTGGATTATATGGTTAAAAAGGATTACATTGCTCTATTACTGATTCACCCGCCCCACTCAGTAATCCAACAACAAAGTCTAATTTTTTTTTTCCATCTTGGCCAACATCCAACACCAGTCATTTTCCCTTTACACCCCAGTCTTTAGATAATAACCTAGATATTTGAAACCTATAGATAGACCTGTAAATGTATAAGGGAGAAAAGGCTTGAAAGGGGTTAGGTCCACTTCAGATAACCCCTCATAAAGCACAGTTGTCTTGGAATCATTAACCTGAAGACCGTAAGCTTTACAAAACAATTTGATGAGTTTGTCAATTTCCAGCCATTCTTGTAGAACAATTTATACATAATATGTTATTTCCACGATACTTACATATAACATTTTCCTCTCAAAAAAATTGGAACTTATAAGATAATCTCAGACCCGTATTGCACTATTTTTTTCTTTCTTTTATGAGAATAGGAAAACTAAAGAGTCGCAATTTTCAGGCGTACAATGTAACTTTATTTGATAAGAGAAAGACTGATGGATCTACTAATTTGCAGGGTAGAATTTTACTACGATAGAAACATGGTATTAATTTTTTTCTCATCTATGGATTAAAGAAGTGAGTTAGCCTGAGATCGCAGGTATAGAACCACATCAAAACAGAGTCAGATCCCTCAGATATTTGAAGTCAAGAGTTAAGAATATCTAATAAAAAAAAAAAAAAAACATCATGATAATACAACAAAGCGTCCAACATTACTCAAAGATTATGAAGGATATTTGGTGAAAATTGACAATTCCACCTCCACTGCTGATATAAGACTAACAGTCACTTAGATTTCACTAAAAAGACATTCCACAAGAATTTCACGAATTTCTCACAGTTAGGGATTCGTGAGCAGAGCAGTCCAGGGTTTCGAACCAGTGACTTCACATAATCGAGTGCCTTAACCGTGCATTTCATCACAAACTATTCTACACTTAGGAGACACACATTTTAAAATTAAAGGACATGGATGAAATTTAATCCATTTATGTGTGCATAGATCACAATATAATTTACTAAGCGATGCAAATTTAATTACAAGGCTTAATTTTTATATTTTTCCAAAAAAAACAGGACACTTAAAGAATTACAGAGACTAAACAACACACAGACTTTCACAAGAATCAAAATCCAGTTTACCAATTTCAAGGGTTGATTGAGATATCGTGCAGGTTGTAAATTCTAACCTTGTACAATATCTACTACAAACAGATATTCAGAAAAAGAACAAAAAATATACAATGGAAAATACAAACATTACACAAAGATTTTTCCCATGGAAACCCAAACCAGGAAAACCAACATATTCTATAATATTCATCATGTTACAATGTTTATAATACAAAATACATATAGGAGCCAACATGATCCAAAACCCTAACCCAATGACCTGGATTAGTCCAAAACCCTAATTCCTTAACCGGAAATAGAAAACCATCGGCAAAGAAACCATGTGTCGAAAAACCACCTAAATATAATGCGGTCCCGATGCAGTTTTTTTTTTTCTTCTCGGGGGCGCTGCCCCCCAACCCTCGCGCTGGGGGATCTGCCTAGCGGTCCCCGCTCTAACCCCCCTGTACGCCCGATGCATATGCTCAAACACTACTCCTCGTGCAAATAATATAACACATACCCAACATTATCCCACTTGTTGTTTTCTTTGCATACAGGGGGTTACAGGGTTACATAGTCAACAATCGAGGGCAACAATGCCCATGGATCCTCTACACCAAGAGAACTTCTCAATGCTCACAGATTTTGTTAACAAATCTGCAACATTCTTCAAAGTGTCCACCTTCATCAACAATACTTTGATTTCTTCAACCATGTCTCTCACAAAGTGATATTGAATATCAATATGCTTTGTCTTTGAATGATGAGCTGGGTTCTTTGCCAAAAAAATTGCACTATGATTGTCACAATCTATTCTTATAGCTTTCTATACCAACCCAATACCTGAACACAATCTTTGTAACCATACTGCTTCCTGACTTGCATGAGTGGCTTCCATGTATTCAACTTCTATAGTTGAAAGTGCCACTACAACCTATCTTTTTCTCATCCAACTTATTGCTCCTCCAAACAGGTTAAATACATACCCACTTGTAGATATCCTACGATCCAAATCTCCAGCCCAGTCTGAATCCACAAATCCATGTATATCCACCACTCTGTCCAATCCCAGTCTTCCTTCATAGCATAATCCATAGCTAGTAGTGCCACATAAATACTTGAAAACCCTTTTTACTGCTATCCAATGCTCCTTCCCTGGTTTTGACATATACCTGCTCAAAACTCCCACTGCATGTGCAATGTCCAGTCTAGTACAAACCATTGCATACATCAAATTGCCAACTGCACTTGCATATGGAACACAAGACATGTCCTCCTCCTCTTCATGTGTCTTAGGACACTGATCCACATATAACTTTACACTAACATGAATAGGAACCTTGATTGGTTTAGATTCCTGCATATTAAACCTCTGCAATATTGTCTCGACATATTTTCTCTAATTTAACCAGAGTTTCCTCCTTTTCTGATCTCTTTTAATTTCCATGCCCAAAATGAAATTTGAAGCACCGAGATCCTTCATGTCAAATTTAGAGGACAAATGAGTTTTCACATCCTGGATAACCTCCTTGTTGTTTCCTATCAGCAGCATGTCATCCACATACAAGACCAAATAAGTCAAATGATCACCAATTAATTTTAAATACACACAGTGATACTCTTTGCTTCTTGTGAAGCCAAGTCCCAACATATAAGTATCAAAATTTTGATACCACATCCTTGGTGATTGTTTTAAACCATACAGGGACTTTTTCAGCTTGCATACCAGCTCCTTCTTTCCCTTCACAACAGAACCTTCTGGTTGCTTCATATAGATTTCTTCTTCCAAATCCCCATGTAGGAATGTTGTCTTCACATCCATTTGTTCTATTTCAAAATCAAATGCAACAACAATAGATAACATAAATCTTATGGAGGTTAACTTGGCAACAGGAGAAAAAATCTCACCAAAATCAATTCCCTCAACCTGGGAATAACCCTTTGCTACTAACTGAGCTTTGTATTTCTCCAGTTTTCCTTCTGCATTCAACTTCTTTTAAATACCCATTTGCTGCCAATGGGATTTCTTCCAGTTGGAAACTCCACTAGATCCCAAGCCTCATTCTTATCCAAAGATTCCATTTCTTCGTCCATGGCCCTTTTCCAGAGTTTTCCATTCTCTGAATCCACTGCCTCCCCAACAATTCTAGGATCATCATCAGTAATAGACAAAGAAAAATTTGAACGAAAATCAGATGGACTATACCTTTCCAGTAGCCTTCTTTCTCGATCTGATCTCCTCAATACTGAAGTATGAGGATCTTCTTCTTCTGATTCATGTTCTTCTGTAGAGTCTGATTCATCATGATTTAAATCAAACTCTATCTTCTCTGGTTCTTCCTTACTTGGTAGGACTTCCTGTTTAACAACATCCTTCATTTCTCTAAATAACACATCTAGGCTATACACTACCTTCTTAGTTTCTGGGTTCCAAAGCTTATAACCTTTGAGACCATATTTATATCCAATAAAGATACACTTTTCAGCCTTCCTATCTAGCTTGCTCTTGTTTTCCTTTGGAACATGAACATATGCATCGCAACCAAAAACCTTGAGAAGTGTGAGAGAAGGTTCGGTTCCTTACCAATCCATACCTCTTGTGGAGTCTTGTCATCCAATGCTGATGAGGGTGATCTGTTGACCAGGTAACATGCAGTACCCACTACCTCTACCCATAATTCTTTCCCTAACCCAACACCACTGAGCATGCACCTTGCTTTTTCCATCAGCGTCCTATTCATCCTTTTCGCAACTCCATTCTGCTGAGGTGTATATGGAGTAGTATTCTTCCTTTATATACCGCACTTCTTACATAATTCTTCAAATTATACTGCACTTGTGATCCTACAGTCGAGGCTTTAAAGAATGATGCAGTCAAGGTGAGATTCTTGCAGTTGATGGCCTAACCGCCCTGCAATGGATAACTTGTCATTGCAGGGTAGTCCACTTGGCAGGCTACTTGGAACCACCGCTTCATGCTCCATTTCCTGCGGCATGGGTGTGCCACCACAAGGTACCCTCGTGATCAATAATGGTGAACCTGCGTGTATAACTTTTGCCCAGTTCAATAGGGCACTGTGTAATATTCTCAAGTCCATCGGTCCAAACCATATGTAGTTGGTGTATTCCACATGCATAATCTAGAATTGCACATGATCTGAAACTGGGGTGACACTGATACCAATCTTTACTTGGTTCTATGCCACTCCATTAAAGGTCAAATTTAAGATCATTTTTATTGAACTTGATTGCATTAAAGGTGAAATTGAAGTGCTTATGAAGACTGGAATATAACTTGGTGAAATATGTCTCATAATCCATTACTTAATGCTTTTAATAAAACAATATTTCAAAAATAAAGCATGCATAAGGAAGTTTGAGATGAAAGAACAACACATGACACAAGATCACCATTGTTAACAAAGTTCACTAGTATGGCCAATTTTGGTTGGTCCAACATTGTGCCAAGTCACCAAAAAAATGAGTGACACGTGGCAGTATCTCAGGTTGTCACATCACCATACTGATGTCATGCTGACATCAGTAGGACACGTATCCTCCCCTACATTTGCTAACTTAGCATGCTGACGTTAGCGTTGTATGGATTTCACCAACGTCGCCCATTTTATGAAAACTTTAGATCTCGATATCTTTTGATCCGTGACTCCTTTTGACGATTCGTTTGTGTTGTTCAAAAACTTGTGGCACAGTATTCGATGTGGTGTTGGTTTCATAAAATTCCAGGCACTTTGATTTTTGAGCTATTTTTAGCCCCATGGCACAATTACTCAAAATAGGCAGACCTTATCAACTAACTCAAAGATTTTATTCATCATTTTAGTCATCAATACGAATATATCCTCTTTTCCAGCAGTTGATCTTCTTCCTGTAGCTGGCTTCCTTTGTGAGTTGATTCGTTGGCTTTCTTGTCCCTCTTTGGACACAACTCTGGATGGAGTGTCCAACATGTGGCTTCCTGATGTCCACCCTTGTTGCGATGGGTGCAATGGTTCTTCTTGATCCATGTTTTCATGTCCTTCTTTTTCTCCTGACGTGGAGAAAGGTTTTCATGTCGTGGCTTCTTCCTGGTTGCCATAACCTTCCTTTACAAATCCATTCTTTTCCAACACTTGACAACAACATGGTTCTTCATACCACACAACATACATGGTTTTCTATGCCATAGACTTTGCTTATCATTTCCAGTTTCCTTATAATCAAAAGGAATGTTTGAATAACGAGACTTTTTATACCTTGTTTGGTGGTCTCTGGTGCAGGTTTGGCGAGGAGAACTTGCCTTAGCTCTTTCCTCGAACTGCTCACCTCCCTTTGGAGATGACTCATAATCATGATCATCAGAATGGGATGATGTGATCTCATATTGCACTGATTCGTCACTTCATGACTCCCTTGCTTCTGCTGCTTTGGAGTTCCTTTCATCAATGGTCTTGGAGTTTCTTTCATCGATGGTCTTGGAGAATGCTCCATCTTCCTCTCTGACATATCCCAATCCTGCATATTGAGTTAATTTCACCACTTGGATGGGCTTCACAATGCCTTGTCCATTAGCTCCAAGGCCTCTTCCTTTGTACCCAATCTTCCTCATCAACTTCAAGCCAATGCGTGTAGTGTGCTTTTGAAAAGCACCAAAATCATCATCATAATGAGAAGAACATGAAACTGAAGAAGGATTTTTCAACTTGATTATCAATTCTGGATCAGGTGTTGGGGATGGCTTTGCTTATCCAAAAGCTTTATCTTTCAATTTCTCCCAATAAAGGGGTTTAAATAATTTTTCCTAGCTCCATAATCCAAAAAGACAATATCCATGAATTTGGGATCTAGTACCTACCCAAGGACAAAAATTAGAAAGACTCTTAACTTCCTCCTCGAGACTAGGAATCGACTTGTAATAAAGTGAGGAAGAGTCCAAACCAACTCACGGGACCCTTAACTTCCTCCTTAAGACTAGGAAACTAATTTCCTCCTAAAATTAGGAAACTAATTTGAGTTGGATTCTCACATAAAACCAATTTCTGATTTTTACAAATAATGCATGACATTTCCACTCACTCCAAGTATTCCTCTTTTTTCCCCTTAAAATTAGGAAACTAATTTGTGAGTTGGATTCTCACAACTAATTTCCCATTTTTACAATTAAATGCATAATACGTGAGATTTTCCAACTCACTTCAAGTATTAATCATTTATTACAATTAAATCATTCATGATTAATTAATTATTCTTTGCCACTTATCACTAGCAACAACCACTTTATAAAAAAGTGGTTATTGGTAATACAGTGATAAAATAATACATTAAATTAAATTAAAATAAAATTATTGTTGTTTAAATTTATTATTATTATTATTATTATTTTCTTATTATTATAAAATAAAACCAAATACAAATAATTCTAATCCCAACTTTAATATTACCCTAACCCTAAATTTAATAGGAATAACATATACTAATAGGAAAAACCATATACTTGCAAACTTAGAATCATAATATGAAAAAATTTAATGAATTTTATAAATTGGTACATGCATGACTTAACAAAACAAATTTGATAATGTTAAACAACAATTCAACTATACAAGTAGTTTTTTCTTCTCACCTAACTGTGCACAAGTTTTCCGCATGAGCAGATCTTTGACATCATAGAGGAAAACAAAGAGTTTAGAGAAGTTTATGCATTTGATTATCCAAATATTTTTGAAAGACCCAGTTTATCTTGAGAAATTTTCCTCTGATTACTATCGTAGATAATGTTTAAAAATCAATACTATGGATTCAACAACAACATGTTTTTTTTTTTTGGATATTCATTGAAACTGGACATAAAATCTACTATAATATTTAAAAATCAATACTATGGACTCGGCTACGAACAATAGTTTTTTTTTTTTTGATATTCATTGAAACGAGACATAAAATCTAGTAAACTAGGCACAATTAAAATCACTTCAATCCAAACAAAACCATGAGCATGCTATCTTTCATTCGATCTAGATCATAAACAATGTTGCCAATATTGACCCTCCCATTCATAATCCCTTTAGTCTCCTAACTTATTCTCACAACGTCTAACATCTTGAAATGTATCCGAAGCACTGGGTTGAGTTTTTATATAAGAAAATCGTATCCATTAAAATTTCTTGAGCATAACACGATAATTGGGAAGGAGACACTCCATGCACTCCAGTAAACGGTGGTAACTGAATTGCACCATTAAAAAATCTTGGGCATAACTGAATCACACCAAATGCTGGTAACTTAATTGCACAATTAAAAAACATGTTGGATAGTGGGAATAGCCGGTAAGGAGGCACTCCACGCACTCCTTAAACCCTGGTAAATAATGTGAAGTGCCCCACTCACTCACAAAGATCCACGCACCCTATGAAGCCTACATCTGGTAAATAAGATGAAGCACTCACCCAGAAAGCTCTATGCATTTGGTAAGAAAATGTAATGACAATGAAAAAGTTAAAAGATCCACGCACCCTATCAAGCCTACATCTTGTAAACAAGATGAAGTGCTCACCTACAAAGCTCTATGCATTTCGATAAGAAAATGTAATGACAATGAAAAAGTTAAGTTAATTAAATTCAATAAAAAGCAAAACCAAAATCAAAACCTAAATTAATTCATTGTTATTAGCTAATCACATTAATCACTCTTTTTAATGACGAACATACATCTTTTGTCATGCAAGGAAGTTAATGCTTCAAATAAGAGCATTTCATTTATTGTGACGACTAAGAATATTTTGAGGATGTGAAATCGTGTCCATTAAATGTCCATTTATGATTAAAAGTCCATTAAATTTGACCATTTCCAATAGATGTACGCCTCTCGGTGTAATTAATTAGCATTTTAATGAATTTTTCTCCATGGTGTGCAAAGTTAACAATTCCTTGTGTGGAGATCCTCCTGGATCATACCTCCCCATGAAAATCACTTTTGGTCCTCCAAAAGTATCAAGAGAAACTTGAATCTCTGCAAGCAGCTTATAGGAAGAGTCTTACACTCCACGATGCACTTCCTTCTCCTCAATCTGCATAACAAGTCTCTGAAAGATGAACCCTTCTTCTCCTTCACCTTTGTACTTTAGAATGAGGACGTCGATGTCGAAACTTGCATCAAAATTTTTTTGTAGCTAACAATGCATAATCATGTTTTCAAATCATTGCCATACTTTTTAGGAGTTTATAAACACTCATGGACAAGTTTACAATGATTTCCAAATAAACCTTAGACAAAATAATTCCTTCTCACTCAACCATGGCTATAAGACCCATTACAATGGTTTAGGAATAAGACAAATTCCTCTCACCCAACAATGGCTACAAAATCATTACAATGATGCCAACAAGGCTTAGGCAAAACAACTGCCTATCACTCTCATCATCTTCAAGAAGTGGCTAATCAAAAGCCTTGTTTACAATGTTTCAATCATCATTTAAGACAACATTCTCATTAAGGTAATTTTTCAAGCACCCAATTGTGCACTAGTGGTGAACTCTATGGTTTCCAGCCTCCACTTCAAACATGTGCAACGTAAGGAAAAATCAAAACTACATGAACTTACATTGGTGTCAAAACACACAATCCAGGGCTCAAAACTCAACATACATAGAACCAATATATATGTCTCGTCATCATGCAACTTTTGATTGTAGACTCGACCATATTCTAAAAGGTGCAATTTTGCCTCGAAAATCATGCCATGCATTAATGAAAAAAGTGGGCTTCAACCATGAGCCCTAAAAATCCACTACTTGGATCATAAAACAAACTGCACCATTGGATTCGTGGCAAAAAATTGTGCAAAAAGGACTATACTTATGTCAAATTCTGAGAATGTCACTTCTGGACCCCCCTGGGTTCTCTGCCTCGATTTGCATGCCAAAGTATTAATCAAAAACTTGGGCTTCTACCATATGCCTCAAATTATGGTGCTTTGATCATAAAATGAACAATGTCATTGGATTCCTGGCGAAAAATCATGCAAAACAACTATTTTTTCGTCCAATTCCGTCACTGTGACTTATGGACCCCCCCTGAGATCTCAGTGTTGATTTGCGTGCCACTAGGCCTATAATAAATGCACCTACATAGTCTCAAAATTCAGTCCCATCCCTCATTGGTAAAATTCATGGTCCATTTGGTTCTATGTCACCTATATGGTCAACATCTAAGTCAGTTTCCACGTCGGATGATGACGTTATGCTGACGTCACCTGCCACGTCAGCCTATATGACCTGCCACAATAGCTGTACGGATATTCCATGTCAGTTGTACAGATCTTCCATGTCAATTGTACGACCTGCCACATCATGTTTTATAGATCTTCCATGTATGTTATATGGCTAGCCATGTCAGCTTGTACAACCTACCATGTCAACTGTAAGGATTTTCCACGTCGGCTGTATAGATCTACCACATCATCAGCTCTGTCAGCTGCCACATCATCGGCCTAGTCAGCATGCTGACATCATATCTGTACTACCATGTTGGTTGTTGTGTCAACATCCATACCACAAGCTGTTCCTGCCATGTGGACTGCTGCATCAACATGCTAACGTTAGCATGACACGTGGCCAATTTTGGTTGGTCCAATTGGGTGCCAAGTCACCCAAAAAATGAGTGACACATGGCATCCTCTCAGGATGCCACATCACTCTATCGATGTCATGCTGACATTGGAAGAAAATGTTTCCTCCTCTGTGTCTGCCAACTCATCATGTTGACATCATCACTGTACGAATTTCGCTAGTGTCGCCCGTTTTCTGAAAACTTCAGATCACGACATCTTTTGATCCGTGACTCCTTTTGATGAGTCGTTTGCGATATTGGAAATATTGTGACAAGAACTTTGACGTGGTGTTGGTTTCATAAAATTCCTGACACTTTTATTTTTGATCTAATTTTGAGCCCCATGGCGCGACCCTTATCAACTAACTCAAATATTTTATTCATCCTTCTAGTCATCAATAAAAATATATCCTCTTTTTTGATAACTTCTCTTCTTCATGTAGTTGGCTTCCTTTGTGAGTTGCTTCATTGGATTTCTTATCCTTCTTTGGACGCAACTCTGGATGGAGTGTCCAACATGTGGCTTCCTTATGTCCTCCCTTGTTGCAATGGACACAATGGTTATTCTTGATCCATGTTTTCATGCTCTACTTTTTCTCCCGACGTGGATACAGGTTTTCATGTTGTGGCTTCTTCCTAGTTGCCATAACCTTCCTGTACAAAGCCATTCTTTTCCAACACTTGGCAACAAAATGGTTATTCATACCACAAAACACACATGTTTTTCTATGCCATAGACTTTGCTGATCATTTCCAGTTTCCTTATAATCAAAAGGAATGTTTGAATAATGAGACTCTTTATACCTTGTTTGGTGGTCTCTGGTGCGGGCCTGGTGAGGAGAACTTTCCTTAGCTTTTTCCTTGAACTGCTCACCTCCCTTTGGAGATGACTCATAATAAAAATCATCAAAATGGGATGATGTGCACTCATCTTGCACTGATTCATCACTTGAGGACTCCCTTGCTTCTGATGCTTTGGAGTTCCTTTCATTAGTGGTCTTGGAGTTTCTTTCATCGATGGTCTTGGAGAATGCTCCATATTCCTCTCTGACATAGCCCAATCCTACATATCAAGGTAATTCCACCACTTAGATGGGCTTCACAATGCCTTGGCCATTAACTCCAAGGCCTCTTCCTTTTTACCCCATATTCCTCATCAGATTCAAGCCAGTGCCTGTAGTGTGCTTTTCAAAAGGACAAAAATCATCATCATAATGAGAAGAACATGAAACTGAAGAAGGACTGTTTACCTCAGTTATCAATTATGGATTAGGTGTGGGGGATGGCTTTGCTAAGCCTTCATCACTTTGCAACTTTGTCAGAGCCTCTTCCATGGCTTGTAATTAAAGTCACAATCTCTGATTCTCTTCTTTTGCATCTCACATCATCTTCTTCAACTTGAAATTCTCCACGTGAATGCTTTGGTTGATTTCTTGTAGCTCATTGAGTTGTGCCTGTTTTGGTGTCTTTTCCATCTTTCCTTCAACACATGCAATACCTATCAATCTTTCTCTGATACCAATTGATCTGAAACTGGGGTGACACTGACACCAATCTTTACTCGGTTCTATGCCACTCCATTAAAGGTCAGATTTAAGATCGCTTTAATTGAACTTGATTTCATTAAAGGTGAAATTGAAGTGCTTATGAAGACTGGAATATAACTTGGTGAAATATGTTGTTTGTCACACAATCCATTACTTAATGCATTTAATAAAACATTATTGTGGACATAAAGCATGCATAAGAAAACTTGAGATGAAAGAACAACACATGACAAGAGATCACCAATGTTAACGAAGTTCACTAGTATGGCTACGTCTCTGGATCCATTGGAATACAAATCTCTTCATTGTTTCTCCCAATGCGTGGATGATTCTCCTTTACAAAAAAGGGCTGCATCTTCTCCCAAATGAAGGGGCAACAAGGCTCTCCCAATGTGGGGCATAATTCTCTCAATGTAGGGGCTCACATACTCTCCCAATAAGGGGCTCAACTCTCCCAATTAAGGGGATTACATACAAACCACAAGCATGAGTGCT
>ML781528.1:575156-663091 GCA_009831015.1 Picea engelmannii | reverse complement strand
ATTATGAATATAATTTTTCCATAATTTTCCGTTGTGTATTTTTAGAGATACGGTTTTTTCATTTCACCGAATCATAATCTCACCTAAAAATATTATGCAGTGATTTTTTTATAAAATTAAATAAAATTAGATAAAAACAATGATAATGAAAACAAATTATACCCAACGAAAGTAGATTCAATTTTAAAAATGTTGGTACCAATTCTCAAACTAAATTCTGAGTATTTGTAGGAGTCCGCTACCTCCAAAGATGAAGTAAGATGGAGAGAATTTGCAGTTTCCTGCAAACAGTCCCATTTTCACGTTTTCGGCTGAAATAATCTTTCGGCCGAAACCTAGTTTTTAACGGAATTCGTTAAAAATAAACGTTTCGGCCGAAATATTCTTACCATGGGAAAATAATTCATTCAAAAAACATTGTACACGAATTTTGACGGCACCGTTAAATTTGACGTGAAAATTTTCGGCCGAAAAATATTTCGGCCGAAAGTAACATTTGTTCGGCCGAAAAATTGCCGCGAGAAATTTTGGAGACCCGATTGTCATGAAAGTGTTACCCAGTTTCATGATTTTACCCAACCAAAGAACCAATTGTTCTTAATCAAAATATTACAATATCAGGGAGCCTAGCTCAACCATTCCACCATAACAAAATATCAAAATTGCCTATATATACTAAAATGATGCAACCACCAGGAATGTGATCAGATCACTTCCTTCAAAGCCTTCGGTCAGCGCCTGCTCTATCAGGTTGTGCATACCTCATTATGTCAGATGCGGGTCAAGCATAGTTATGTGCTTTACAGGAAAAATTGCCCATAAGGAAGCTTCAGATTGTAAGTGTGACTTCATGGCTGCTCTCTACAATGTTTTCCATTTATGGAATGAGGCGAGGTCTCAACTGCTGCCCACAATCTTCAATAACTGTCTTCATTGGGATTAGGAATGGGCCTAACACCCATAAATGTTCTCAGACGGTGCCAATGACTCCTGCGAGTCCATCCCGATGCCTCAAGGCCATGAATGGTCTTTGTCTATGACCAATGCAAGCTTTGTAGGTGGCATTCTGATAGCATATGCACAGGGGTGATGTGGAGTGAGGTGCTTTCGGCCTTTGGCACAACTCCTCTCCATCGCTCCATCCTTAATGTGAACTAGGGCCATGACCCTACGCAATTGCATGATTGTGGGTGCTACCAAGGGTGGTATGGAAGCAAACCACTTTTGTCCCCGCAATTCACCATGAACCGCCATGCGTCCCTTTCAAAAAACGACGGTTTCGATTGCGGCCCGCCCTTAAAATTTTAAAACGTGCACACCTTCCAACCCCACAATGGAGTGTGACCGTTGATCTTGTGATATGAGATGAGGCTTCCTGATCAACAACCCAGATTTGGTGCTTTGGATTGATGGATCAGATCTTCCCTCTTTGAATCAACGACTGAGATCTGCTTCGCGAATCGGCCTTCAGGAATTTCAATTCTCAAACCACATTTCCCTCTAAGCAAAAACTTCAGAGCTGAGGATCTGATGACATGTGGCATTCTGGATAATTAAACGGTCCAGATCTATTTCGGGCTTCGACCATTGATTTTGGGCCTGGAATGAGTTGCTCTGAGTGCTATGCTTTGTGCTCATGGCTGCGGCCTACAACCCTTGACAAATTTATGTGATAACAAATCCTAACCCTAATTTTAATAGAAATAACCATATACTAATAGGAAAAACCATATACTTGCAAACTTAGAATCATAATATGAAAAAAATTAATTAATTTTATAAATTGGTACGAGCATGCCTTAATAAAACAAATTTGATAATGTTAAACAACAACTCGACTATAAAAGTAATTTTTTCTTCTCACCTAACCGTGCACAAGTTTTCTGCATGAGCATATATTTGACATCACAGAGGAAAAAAGAGAGTTCAAAAAAGTTTATGCATTTGATTATCTAGAGATATTTGAAAGAGCCAATTTATCTTGAGAAATTTTCCTCTGATTACCATCGTAGATAATGTTTAAAAATCAATACTATGGATTCAACTACCAACAACATGTTTTTTTTTTTTGGATATCCATTGAAACTGAACATAAAATCTACTATAATGTTTAAAAATCAATACTATGGATTCAACTACCAACAACAAGTTTTTTTTTTGGATATTCATTGAAACAAGACATAAAATATAATAAATTGGGCATAATTAAAATCACTTCAATCCAAACAAAACCACGAGCATGCTATCTTTCATTCGATCCAGATCATAAATAATGTTTCCAGTGTTGACCATACCATCCAAACCCATTTGTCCTTCACAAATTTCAAACTGCTTGGGATAACATAATTTCGACTGGGCTTATTTCAATATATGCAAACAAACTCATTTGGTTATTTCAATATATGCAAACAAACTCATTTTATTGCTGTCAAATTTAATTCTTTTGAAATACATTTAATATACCTCGAGCATGGCTTGCAGAATCAATTATGGTTTGGAAATTTCATAGGTTTTAGCTTACTTTGACGCTCGCCCACCCAACACCTGTATCGTCCGCTTGCCCAATTATATTATTAATAATGTAATACATAAAAAAATGTTCTATCAGGAATAATAGTAAGATAAATGTGTACTAAAAACCTAGAAATGAAGAATTAAGACGACTAATTAACAAAAAAACCAAGATATTACCTGAACCATGAGTTGGTGAGAGCTTCATGGAGCGTATCGATTTTTAGGCATAACCCTCCCATTCATAATCCCTCTAGTCTCTGAACTTCTTGTCACAACGTCTAACATCTTGAAATGGAGCCTGAGCACTGAGTTGAGTTTTTATAAAAGAAAATTGTATCCATTAAAAATTCTTGAGCATAACATGATAGCTGGTAAGGAGGTGCTCCATGCACTCCAATAAATAGGGGTAATTGAATTGCACCATTAAAAAATATTGGGCATAATTGAATCCCACCAAACGCTGGTAACTTAATCACACAATTAAAAAACACGCTGGGTAGTGGGAATAGCCAGTAAGGAGGCACTCCACGCACTCCGTAAACCCTGGTAAATAATGTGAAGCACCCCACTCACTCACAAAGCTCCATGCACCCTATCAAGCCTACATCTGGTAAACAAGATGAAGTGCTCACCCACAAAGCTCTATGCATTTTAGTAAGAAAATGTTTAATGGAAATGAAAATGTTAAAAGCTCCATGCACCCTATGAAGCCTACATTTGGTAAATAAGATGAAGTGCTCACCCACAAAGCTCTATACATTTTGGTAAGAAAATGTAATGACAGTGAAAAGGTTAGTTAATTAAACTCAATAAAAACCAAAACCAAAACCTAAAGTAATTCATTGTTATTATGCTAATCACATTAATTACTCTTTTTAATGATGAACAAGCATCTTTTGTCATGTAAGGAAGTTAATGCTTAAAATTCACGATACTTTTATTTTTGAGCTATTTTTGAGCCCCATGGCTCAGTTACTCAAAATAGACAACCCCTATCAACTAACTCGAATATTTTATTCATCCTTTCAGTCATCAATACAAATATATCCTCTTTTCCAATAGCTGATCTTCTTCATGTAGCTGGCTTTCTTTGTGAGTTGCTTCATTGGGTTTCTTTTCCTTCTTTGGACGTAACTCTCGATGGACTGTCCAACATGTGGCTTCCTGATGTTGACCCTTATTGCAATAGGTGCAATGGTTCTTCTTGAGCCATGTTTTCATGCACTTCTTTTTCTCCTGATGTGGTGAAAGGTTTTGATGTTGTGGCTTCTTCCTGGTTTCCATAACCTTCCTGTACAAAGCCATTCTTTTCCAACACTTGGAAACAACATGGTTATTCATACCAAAAAACGTACATGGTTTTCTATGCCATAGACTTTGCTGATCATTTCTAGTTTCCTTATAATCAAAAGGAATGTTTGAATAATGAGACCTTATATAGCTTGTTTGGTGGTATCTGGTGCAGGCCTAGCGAGGATAACTTGCCTTAGCTCTTTCCTCGAACTCCTCACCCCCCTTTGGAGATAGCTCATAATCATGATCATTAGAATGGGATGATTTTCTCTCATCTTGCACTGATTCATCACCTGAGGTCTCTCTTTTTTATGCTTCTTTCGAGTTCCTTTCATCAATGGTCTTGGAGTTTCTTTCATCAGTGGTCTTGGAGAATGCCCCATCTTCCTCTTTGACAGAGCCCAATCCTGCATATCGAGGTAATTCCACCACTTGGATGGGCTTCACAATGCCTTGGCCATTATTTCCAAGGCCTCTTCATTTGTACCCCATCTTGCTCATTAGATTCAAGCCAATGCATGTAGTGTTCTTTTAAAAAGCCCCAAAATCATCATCATAATGAGTAGAACATGAAACTTAAGAAGGAATGTTTACCTCGTTTATCAATTCTAGATTAGGTGTGGGGGATGATTTTGCTAAGCCTTCATCACTTTGCAACTTTGTCAGAGCCTCTTCTGTGGCTTGTAATTGAAGTCGCAATCTCCGATTCTCTTCTTCTGCATCTTGTAACATCTTCTTCAACTCGACATTCTCCACTTGAATGCTTTGGTTGATTTCTTATAACTCATTGAGCCGTGCCTGCTTTGGTGTCTTTTCCATCTTTCCTTCAACACCTACAATACTTGCCAATCCTACTCTGATACCAATTGATCTGAAACCAGAGTGACACTGACACCAATGTTTACTCAGTTCTATGCCACTCCATTAAAGGTCATATTTAAGATCATTTTTATTGAACTTGATTCCATTAAAGGTGAAATTGAAGTGCTCATGAAGACTAGAATATAACTTGGTGAAATATGTTGTTTCTCTCATAATCCATTACTTAATACATTTAATAAAACAATATTGTGGAAATAAAGCATGCATAGGGAAACTGCGATGAAAGAACAACACATGAAAAGAGATCACCATTGTGAACGAAGTTCACCAGTATGGCTAAGTCTCCGGATCCGTTGGAATAAGAATCACTTCATTACTTCTGCCAATGCGGGGCTGATTCTCCTTTACAGAAAAGGGATACATCTTCTTCCAAATGAAGGGGCAACAAGGCTCTCCCAATGTGGGCCATAATTCTCTTAATGTAGGGGCTCACATACTCTCTCAATAAGGGGCTCAACTCTCCCAATTAATAGGCTTACATACAAACCACAAGCATGTGTGCTTGTTTCTCTCAAAAATCCTTCTCTTTCAATTTCTCCCAATAAAGGGGTTTAAATAGTTTTTTCTAGCTCCATAATCTGAAAAGACAAGATCCATGAATTTAGGATCTAGTACCTACCCAAGGACAAAAATGAGAAAGATCCTTAACTTCCTCCTTGAGACTAGGAATCCAATTGTAATAAAGTGAGGAAGAGTCGAAACCAACTCATGAGACCCTTAACCTCCTCCTTAAAACTAGGAAACCAATTTCCTCCTAAAATTAGGAAACTAATTTGTGAGTTGGATTCTCACAGAAAACCAATTTTCCATTTTTACAAATAATGAGTGAGATTTCCACTCACTCCAAGTATTCCCTTTTTTTCTTGTTAAAATTAGGAAACTAATTTGTGAGTTGGATTCCCACAACTAATTTTCTATTTTTACAATTAAATGAATAATACGTGAGATTTTCGAACTCACTTCAAGTATTACTCATTCATGATTAATTAATTATTCTTTTCCACTTATCATTAATTAACATTTTAATGATTTTTTTTTCCATGGTGTGCAAAGATAATAATTCCTTGTGTGGTGATCCTCTTGGATCATACCTCCCCACAAAAATCACTTTTGGTCCTCTAAAAGTATCGAGAGAAACTTGAATCTCCACAAGAAGCTTCTAGGAAGAGTCTTACACTCCACGATGCACTTCCTGCTCCTCGATCCGCATAACAAGTCTTTGGAAGCTGCATCCTTATTCTCCTTCACCTTTGCACTTCAGAATGAGTATGTCGATGTCGACACTTCCATCAATACAAATCTGTAGCTGACAATGCATAACCATGTTTTCAAAGCATTGCCATACTCACGAAGAGTTTATAAACACTCATGGACAAGTTTACAATGATTTCCAAATAGGCCTTAGGCAAAATAATGCCTTCTCACTCAATCATGGCTATAAGACCCATTGCAATGGTTTAGGCACAAGGCAAATTCCTCTCACACAACAGTGGCCACAAAATAATTACAATGGTGCCAACAAGGCTTAGGCAAAACAACTGCCTCTCACTCTCATCATCTCCTAAAAGTGGCTAATCAAAATCCTTGTTTACAATGTTTCAATCATCATTTAGGAAACATGCTCATTAAGGTAACTTTTCAAGCACCCAATTGTGCACTAGTGGTGAATTCTATGGTTTCCAACCTCCACTTCAAACATGTGCAACATAAGGAAAAAACCATAACTGCATGAACTTATATTGGTTTTTGTGTCAAAACGCGCAATCTGGGGTTCAAAAATCATCATACATAGCACCAACATGTATGTCTCATCATTATGCAATTTTTTACTGTAGACTCGACCATATTATGAAAGGTGCAATTTTTCCTCGAAAAACATGCCATGCATTAATGACAAAAGTGGGCTTCAACCATGAGCCATGAAAATCCACTGCTTAGATCACAAAATAGACTGCACCATTGGATTCTTGGTGAAAAATTGTGTAAAAATGTCTGTACTTCCGTCAAATTTTGACACTGTCACTTCTAGACCCACTTGGACTCTCTACCTCGATTTGCATGCCAAATAATTAATAGAAAACTTGGGATTCTGCCATATCCATGAAATTCTACCGCTTTGATAACAAAACAAACAACATCATTGGATTCTTGGCAAAAAAATGTGCAAAAATGACTGTTCTTTCATCCAATTCCATCATTGTGACTTTTGGACCCCCTTGAGCTCTCTGCCTTGATTTGAGTTCCACTAGGCATGTAATAAATGCACCTTCACAGTCTCAAAATTCACGCCCAACCCACATTGTGAAAATTTAGGCCACCACGTGGTAGCCTGTGATTGGTCCACGTGGTGCCCAATCACCTGTAAGGTCAACATCCCAGTGAGCTGCCACGTCGAATGATGGCATCATGTTGATGTCACTTGCCACGTTAGATGCTGACGTCATCTACCATGTCAGCCTGTACAAACTACAAAATTAGATGTACGGATCTGCCACGCCAACTGTACAAATATTCCATGTCAGTTGTACTACCTGCCATGTCAGTTGTACAGATCTTCCACGTTAGTTGTATCAACCTGCCACGTCAACTTGTATGGCCTGCCACATCCACTGTACATATTTTCCACATCGACTGTATGAATCTATCACATCATCAACCTAGTTAACTTCCATGTAATCGACTCAGTCAGCCTGTACAAACTACAAAATTAGATGTACGGATTTGCCACGCCAACTGTACAAATATTCCATGTCAGTTGTACTACCTGCCACGTCAGTTGTACAGATCTTCCACGTTAGTTGTATCGACCTGCCACGTCAACTTGTATGGCCTGCCACATCCACTGTACAGATTTGCCACATTGACTGTATGAATCTATCACATCATCGACCCAGTTAACTTCCATGTAATCGACTCAGTCAGCTACCATGTCAGCATGCTGATTTCATCTCCGTACTTCCATGTTGTTTTTCGTGTCAACATCCATACCACTAGCTATTCCTGCCATGTCAGCTACTGGGTCATCATGACACGTGGCCAATTTTGGTTGGTCCAATTGGGTGCCAGTTCACCCAAAAAATGAGTGACACGTGGCGGCCTCTCAGGCTTCCACATAACCCTGCTGATGTCATTTTGACATCAACAAGACACATTTCCTCCTCTGCGTCTGCCAACTCAACGTGCTGACGTTAGCACCGTACAGATTTTGCCAGTGCACTTATTTTTTGAAAACTTCATATCGCGATATCTTTTGATCCATGACTCCTTTTGATGATCCGTTTACACCTTCATAAATCTTGCGGTGAGCTCTTTGATGTGGTGTTTGTTTCATAAAATTCTGGGCACTTTGATTTTTGAGCTATTTTTTTAGCCCCATGGCTCAGTTACTCAAAATAGGTGGCCCTTATCAACTCACTCAAAGATTTTATTCATCATTTTAGTCATCAATACAAATATATCCTCTATTCCAGTAGCTCATCTTCTTCTTGTAGCTGGCTTCCTTTGTGATCTGCTTTGTTGGATTTCTTGTCCTTCTTTGGACACAACTTTGGATGGAGTGTCCAACATGTGGCTCCCTGATGTCCACCCTTGTTGTAATGGGCACAATGGTTCTTCTTGATCCATGTTTTCATGCTCTTATTTTTTTGCTGACGTGGAGACAAGTTTTCATGTTATGGATTCTTCCTGGTTGCCATAACTTTCCTGTACAAAGCCATTCTTTTCCAACACTTGGAAACAACATGGTTATTCATACCACAAAATGTACATGGTTTTCTATGCCATAGACTTTGCTGATCATTTCCAGTTTCCTTATAATCAAAAGGAAAGTTTGAATAATGAGACTTTTTATACCTTGTTTGGTGGTCTCTGGTGCGGGCCTGGCGAGGAGAACTTGCCTTAGCTCTTTCCTCAGACTGCTCACCTCCCTTTGGAGTTGACTCATAATCATGATCATTGGAATGGGATGATGTGCTCTCATCCTGCACTGATTCGTCACTTGATGACTCCCTTTCTTTTGCTTCTTTGGAGTTCCTTTAATCAATGGTCTTGGAATTTATTTCATCGATGGTCTTGGAGAATGCTCCATATTCCTCTCTGACATAGCCCAATCTCGCATATCGAGGTAATTCCACCACTTGGATGGGATCCACAATTCCTTGGCCATTAGCTCCAAGGCCTTTTCCTTTGTACGCCATCTTCCTCATCATCTTCAATCCAATGACCATAGTGTACTTTTCAAAAGCACCAAAATCATCATCATAATGAGAAGAACATAAAACTGAAGAAGGACTACTTACCTCAGTTATTAATTTTGGATCAGGTGTGGGGGATGGCTTTGCTAAGCCTTCATCACTTTGCAACTTTGTCAGAGCCTCTTCCATGGCTTGTAATTGAAGTCACAATCTCTGATTCTCTTCTTCTTCATCTTGCATCATCTTATTCAACTCGATATTCTCCACTCTAATGCTTTGGTTGATTTCTTGTAGCTCATTGAACCATGCCTACTTTGGTGTCTTTTCCACCTTTCCTTCAACACCTGCAATACCTGTCAATCCTACTTTGATACCACTTGATCTAAAACTGGGGTGACATTGATACCAATATTTACTTGGTTCTATGCCACTCCATTAAAGGTCAGATTTAAGATCATTTTTATTGAATTTGATTGCATTAAAGGTGAAATTGAAGTGTTTATGAAATTTGGAATATAACTCGGTGAAATATGTTGTTTGTCTCATAATCCATTACTTAATGCATTTAATAAAACAATATTTTGGAAATAAAGCATGCATAAGGAAACTTGAGATGAAAGAACAACACATGACAAGAGATCACCATTGTTAACGAAGTTCACCAATATGGCTACATCTCCGAATCCACTGGAATACAAATCACTTCATTGCTTCTCCCAATGCAGGGTTGATTCTCCTTTATAGAAAAGGGTTGCATTTTCTCCCAAATGAAGGGGCAACAAGGATATCCCAATGTGGGGCATAATTCTCTCAATGTAGGGGCTCACATACTCTCCCAATAAGGGGCTTACATACAAACCACAAGCATGAGTGCTTGTTTCTCTCCAAAACCCTTCTCTTTGAATTTCTCCCAATAAAGGGGTTTAAATAATTTTTCCAAGCTCCATAATCCAAAAAGACAAGATCCACGAATTTAGGATCTAATACCTACCCAAAGACAAAAATGAGAAAGACCCTTAACTTCCTCCTTGAGACTAGGAATCAACTTGTAATAAAGTGAGCAAGAGTCCAAACCAACTCATGAGACCCTTAACTTCCTCCTTAAGACTAGGAAACTAATTTCCTCTTAAAATTAGGAAACTAATTTGTGAGTTGGATTCTCACATAAAACAAATTTCCCATTTTTACAAATAATGCTTGAGATTTTCACTCACTCCAAGTATTCCTCTTTTTCCCCCCCTAAAATTAGGAAACTAATTTGTGAGTTGGATTCTCACAACTAATTTCTCATTTTTACAATTAAATGAATAATACGTTAGATTTTCCAACTCACTTGAAGTATTAATCATTTATTACAATTAAATCATTCATGATTAATTAATTATTCTTTGCCACTTATCATTAATTAGCATTTTAATGATATTTTCTCCATGGTGTGCAAAGTTAATAATTCCTTGTGTGGAGATCCTCTTGGATCAACACATATCAGATCTGTAAATGCAATAGGGATTTTGAAAATAATTGAATCCATATTCTATGTCATTCTATGAAATACAGAAGATTACCCGAAGGACGAGATGCATAAGCAATAACCATCTAATTCGAGCCATGGTGAAGCATGGTGCTATTGAAAATATGTTCTCAATTCTCACTGAATGTTATAGGTGTTGTTATTGTTGTCATCACTATCAAGGAAATCCAGAAGAAACCAAAAGAAGCTCCTGAAAACCTAATTCATCCTCAGCAGAATCCAAAAGAAACCATAAGAAGCTTCTTTTTTGACATTGCACGTATAGACATTTTAGTTGTGCAATTCTTTGAGCTTGTAGGTACAAACCTTTTTGTTGCACAATTCTTTGAGCTTGCAGGTATAGATATTGTTATTCACAATCACTATACTTAAATCATTATTATTCTTGTTGTTAATACTTCTAAGCCTGCCCTTGTCCAGATATCTCGCTGAAAACACCTCCACCCCTACCCGTTCCTCTGCGTGCATTGAGACCATTCTACTTCATCGAGAAACTTGCATAGAGAGACCCACCACACCTATTATGCACGACGATAGTAGTGAAAGTAGTTAAAAAAGCATCAACAATACTCATAAGATATTCCAAGTGCGTCTTTGCATCACCTACCTATTCCAGTTTCTATTGTGCCCGGCTCTTTGATCGGTGACCTATGTGTTGTCTCCTCAATTGAAAGCTCTGACCTACCACCATAACACGATTAAGTAGTAAAAATGAAAAGTTTAATGAAATTGTTTATTGTTGCTAGCAATTGATGTTTGACTAAGCGAATTAGAAACATTCGTGCAGTGTAATCATGGCCACTGCCATACTAGATACATATGAATTCAGTTGCGATACGATCTTTCTTTTCAATTCAACTCACAATGGCATTTTGTTGCATGTAATTTCTAGCGACCCGTACAGTTGTGTGTTGTTTCGATCTGTTTGATGAAGGGTTGGTCTAAACTTGAATTTAGATACAAGGTACACAACTGCTGTTCGCATAGTTGACTCTGAAAATTGGGACTTGTGCTCAATTCTGTTATCGGTCTCCCGAACTTGTATTGTGCTTGGGCTGGGTTATTTTCATTTCCTCCAATCAAACCCTAGACCTACGTAGAGATCAGTTACCAGGATTTTGGTTTTCTTTTTCGTTCATGGAAGTCTTCCCTCCTTCATTCACAGGTGGATTAAATTATTATGTTTATGGATGTGTGTCCTGTTTTATGGACATGTTCTTTAGAAGATGGTGACCACTTGACATTGAAGAATTGTCTCTACGTGAAGAATATTTACTTTTTATTTTACTTTTTAAATGATTTTATTTTACTAAAAATTGGAGTGAGATGCTACACTCATAATTGGAGTACTTGGATGCCAATGGATAATATAAGAGTTTTTGAAGTGTCTTAATGCTTCCCTTTTTCCTTTTTACCTCGATGTTAATGGATAATACGAAGATGCCAACGAATAATAATATAAGAGTTTTTGGGAAAATTCATGAAAATCGAAAATATGAGTCACTGTTGGAGTAATGGTATCAACAACTAAATCAATAGTTCTACCACAAATAAATAATCAAGGTCCATATACAAAGAAGGCAAACAAGGTAGGGACTAGCTCGATTGCAACTATTTCGCTTGTTTTTATAAAAATTGTATTTTTAAAATGGATTTAATTATCTCTCTCTATATATATATTAAAATTTCCAATTATTTATTTATCTCTTAAATATAAAATCTCCTTATAACATTATTCACCTCATCCTTTGGTAGGAATACGCTAGGAAACAAAATCCATTGAAAAATAACATGATTCTAGAAAACAAAGGATCACCTTAATTTAATTTTTTTTATCATCTCATCTCTCAAGATTGTTATTGTTGTTCTTTTCAAATTCATTGTGTTGCTCGAAAACTGGAGCAACTCCATTAACCCCATCACATGCAAATAAATACTATTAATTCTATTCATCGCACCTTCTCAGTTGTCTACAATTGAGTATTGGCGGGCGTGAAGGAGAGGGTATACACCTTTCCTCTTACCTATAAAGATCTATAAATGTGAACAACATGAGGCAATTGTTTGAATTTGGGAGGAACACGGGGTGGCTGTTTACATTTACAAGAAACACGTGGCAAGTGAATCCCAACTATGTCTTAAACAACACTATTTCCTTTGAGTGTCACACTACTTATCTATTCTCCCGTCGTAAGATTTGTCATATCTCAAATAAAGTTAAAATTAAAAATAACATAAAAGTGCCACTTGTCCTTAGTAGAGTTTTCTGGGTGGGTTGATTTGAATTTCAATTATCGAAGAGATACAATGCATTAAAATAGAGCCACCACCATTTAAGGGGGGATCAATGAATGGAATTTAAAGTTATTTCCTCAAGCTTGTTTGGTTTTCTACCCTTTTCGACCTTTCCCTATGTTTCCCTACCTTGCCTGCTCTTCATTTTTTTTTCTTTGGTGGGGGCAATTCTGTTTATATATCAAAAAATAGAAATGATCACAACAATTGAGCTCATTGTAATTTTTTTGTACTTGTTACTATCATAATTTGGGCCCTCTCATCCACTAGTGTGTCCTCTTATAAATTTGTTTGCATACATATCATATCAGAATGTGGCCTCTCCCACACTCTTTCCTCTAGATGTCAACCGCCAACTTAGCTTGTGAACCCTTCATGAAGGTTTCTCTTCCAGGTTTGGCTTGGACCAAGGTATTGTGTAAATCCTATACTATTCGAGTAGCCACCCCTTTTTCTCTATTCTAACCTATAAAGTGCAGATCACTTCAACCAAATTGTTTTTCTTACACACATGTTTTACCATATTGAGGGTGCTTCTTGATTCTTTATGGCTACATATCATATCGACCCATGGATCTTTGCAAGATTCACCCATGGTCTCCACAACTAGATCAAGGTCTAGAACATGGTGTCTAATCACGATGCCTTCAATATTTGGCTTTAGATAGTGGATTAGCTCTTTAGATCTCTATACTCGTGGCTACTTCTGGTGATATACATCTTAACAATAATATTGTGCCATAACCTCCAAGCACCATTGTTGGCCCTTGACCAAGTTTTGAGGATCCTTGGTCATGTTAGACCTATTTTTGGGACTTCAATAGGCTGTCGAAGGCGGAGCGCAAAACTAAGCAGAGATCACGGGATCTCGGCCCCCTTTTAGGGCGTTTTGGGATTTGGGATTATGTAACGGGTATGGGGATGTTGGCCCATGGGTTTACCCATGTTTAGGCCTGATTTTGTAATGTATAAATAGATGCTAGGCGATGTAGTGAGTATGAATGGCTAAGTGCGAATGACAAGTCAATTGTAAGTGGTGATGAGTGCAAGTAATAGTTGTAAGTGCTTTGTGTATGTTTGCAAGGATGAGTGCAAGTGGCTGTAAGGATTGCATGTAGGATTTGTGCTGTAACCTAGCTTGGGGAAGGAGGATCTAGCGAAGAGTGCGTAGATCTCTTGTCCTCTGCGAAGTTGATCTGAAGGCTCTCTGCATGTAAGAAGATTGAAGAAAGCTAATAAAGATTACAAAGAGTTGGTGGACGTAGCCCCAGGGTGGGGGTGAACCACGTACATCCTGTGTTGTGAATGCTTTTTGTGATGTATTGATGTATTGATGTATTTACTTGCTTAGTGCTTTGATATAGATGAATGATAGGTAGATTTGTTGTTGCTTTGTGCTTAATAATGAGAGTAAATTCCGGATCTGACCTGTGTGAATGTGCTTAGCTCTTGAATATGCTAAATCTGATCTATTTCGTCATGCTAAGTGCTGCTAGATGCTAGATCTGGTTGAATACTGCGATGCTCTGTAATTAGGGTTTTACCTGTGAAGTAGATACTGGTTAAACATTGATGAACTATATTGCTAAGTGCTTTGTCAGGGCGTTACAATCACAGATCTATGTCCCAGCTAAGGTTGCAAACACTGGAGTCCTGCAACCACCCTTTCCTCTACCTTAGGTGAGAATTCATCTGCTTCGTAGGTGTTGCCGAAAGGGCCGATAGTTAGGGTTTTGTTGGTGCGCTGTTGTAGCGTTGAACCTTGGGTCTGCCCCTGTGCCAACAAATGGTTTCGTTGCCGAGCCCTGAAATTGTGATTGCTGGGAACTGAGGAAAAAGGAGCTTTGTGCGAAGATCTGACCTGAAACTGTGAAAGCTTCGTACGTAGATCTGTTGCCCTAGTGCGCAACATCCTACTTAATCTGTGAAATCTCTGTGCTAAGAAAAGAAGTCCGATCTGAAGAAAAGAGGTAAGATCTATAAGCTTTGTGCTTTGTTAAAGGTAATATAAGAAGAAATTTTTGTTTCAAAAGTATGGATCTGGGTAGTTTGATAAATTTTGCCCTAGCTTGAAAAGTAGGGTGCAACTAGATGAAAGAATATTTGATATGAATAGATATGATAAGAATAGATCTGATAAGAATAATGAAAGATATGTTATACCTATGCATAGAAAGAATGTTTGGACTAACAAATGGATGCAAGTTCCTAGAAAGAATTTTTTGCAGGTTAACTACTATGATCCTAGTGCACAGTACATGAAAGTCTGGGGATCATTGAAGAGAAAGAGAGGATTAACCCTTTGTTACAGTTGCAAAAGACTGGGTCATTTGGCTAAGGAATGTCTTGGTAGAAGACCTAGTTGTCTTTTTTGTAAAGCTATGGACCATGAAGTTTTAGATTTCCTTAGAATGATTGCTAAGCTTGAAAGTATGAGTATGGAACAAGTAGACCCTGAGAAAGGTCAAGAAATTGAGATCATGGCAGAACCCCAGAAAGAATCAAAGACTATATTGCTGCAAATGAAAGAAACCATGAATAACCACCAACATATCAACTTATCAGAGATCTTCAAAGAAAAAGAGTGCATAGAAGCAAGGATATGAGACTTTGACATTGATTGTGTTCTGGATGAAGAAACAAAGGTCAATGTCATGACAAAAAGAACTTGGGAAGCTGTAGGAAAGCCTACTATGATTCCTTCATTGGGAGGAATAGGATTATTTAGAGGAAAGTTGATAACCCTATGTGGAATACTACCCAGATATCTATGAGTACCCATGGAACTTCGACAAAAGAAGTATTTGAAGTTGTTAAATTTATTGAGAACAACGCCCCATTTGCTATAGTACTAGGAAAAACTTGGATTGAAAAGGATCAGGCCAGAAGGAAAGAAGAAGAAGCCTTAGAGCTGAAGAAGTAAAAACCAAAACATTTCATGAATAGGAGGATTGCGCACTTGATTGAGGAACAGGAGAACATATCGAAGCTATTTAACTTGGATGCCGAAGTTGAAAGAACCCAAGAAGAATCACAAAAGATTGAAGCACCTACCCTAGATAAAGACAAAGTATTGCCCTCAAATCTTAGGAAGGAATCTCAACAGTGTGAAGTTACTATGCCAAAACAAGACAATAATCAGAATGTAAAGATGAATAATGAGATGAAGATCACTGGGAAAAAGGATAGAAAGCTCAGTAAGAAGAGAGCAAAGATCAAAAAGTTACAAAAGGTTCTAGAGGGATCTTCGCAAAGGGAAAATTTGCAAAATATGAACTTCGTCGGGATATTAGAACAACGTCACATGGCACTTCGCCATGGCGAAGAAATATATCTGTTGGAAACAATATAACCGTTAGACTGACGTCACAAATGGTTAGAATGGCATTTATGGCCAGGAAGCTCGCCATCAGACCATTGGGACTGTGCCATAACGGGTATAACTGAATTAATGAAGGCTTCTTGCCCGTTGGAGAGATCCGTTACCTAGTTGTCTACTTATTCTGTCGACTGTTGCACTGAGAACACTTTTGCGAATTATATCAGAGAGAACTCATTACTATTGCACTGTGATTAGTAAGATTGACACAAATTTTATTGTTTTGTGCATTCATTCATCCATTCGATCTAAGCATGTATGTCAGACGAGCTCAACGCCACGTAGAAAATCGTCGAAGAAGTTCTCATCGATATCATGGCCAAGAAAGTAATGTCTACAAGTATTCAAGTGTCATCGACGAGAGGAGTGCAAGCCTCTCCGTCGACTGCTTGCAGATTCGGGCCATCCCGAGTCATCACAGAAAAGAGAACCAAGCACATAGATGACCTAGCAAATGCGAAGCTGATCCCGACCATATTGCCCGACTACATCCCACCTCTGGCTAGCGCGGTGAGTCATGATAGTGTGCTGAGAGATTTTGAGTACACCATGGTTACTGCATACCTCCAGAAGGGGATACACATAGTTAGAGCACAGTAGGACAAGATCGCAACATTGAAGTTCAACGACTTCAACCTAGGAGACCGCAAGAACCATAGTATGCTCGCCCCGTATAAATTCTTGACCAGGATGAAGGGGAAGAACTCGAAAATAATCCCCTAGCCATGGACAATGAACCTCGCGCAGTCCACCATGTTGAATGTAATGAAAATCCAACACTTTGGAAGGCACCCGGAGGTTAACGATTGTGTCAAGCTCCTACTTTCATGTTACCATGGCGGCTACTTATGGCTAGACCACCGTATCACAGTCGATCCGACACTGATCCATAGGATCACCGGATTGAGTATGCAAGGACACGACCCGCAGGACTTCTATCCAGGAAAAGCCACAGATCACGCGTTAGCACAGAAGATCAAGGATACCTATGATGATGTTGAGAAGGGGACGCGAGGTTACAAGGTAGCTTCCATCCAGAATGGAACAGTGCGCCTAACATGCCAATTAATTGCAGGAAAGCTCATAAGGAAGAACAGACCCACGCAGGTCACATGATTTGTCATTGACCTTGCGGGGAAATGTGTAGAAGGCCTACAGATGAACTAGGCGAAGTACCTAGTTAATCAGCTGGAATTAGAATGCAGTGAAGCACATGATCAGGGCTACGAGTTAAAATTTAGTTGGCTCCTGATCCTCATCACGTTTATTACTTAGGAGATGCTGGAAGGTGCGACCTTCCCAGACATTGAACCATTCGAGCTGCTCGCTGCGAAGTTCACCACACTTTGGTACTCGAGCGACATGGGAAAACAGTGGAAATCAAACGCATTTTTTCACACATTTGATCTCCAACTAAAGAGAGCCATCGAAGATGAACCTCACATGATGCCAAACACCCTATAGAGGTTCTAACCCCTTATGAAGTTCCGTGTAGATCGACACTTCATATATATTATTGCATGAGTAGACGAACATAAGGAGGAGCTTCAGTCGTACTACAAGCTCACGAAAGAGGACCTCGAGGAGATCACCAAGGACTGGTCAACATACCTACTTATCCCCGCTGACCCTGCAGAGATGTCTGAGCCCGAAACTGATAGCTTGGAGGCCGCTCACAAGAAACATGACACACCCAGACCCAACATAAGGAAGAAGACCGAAGAAGTCCAAGACTTAAGCAATGCATCAAAGAAGACTTCTTCAGTATCACCTGACCAAGGGGGTGATGACGAAGTAGAAGAGATAAATGGAAAAGAAGATGAGCAGAAGCAAGGAAAAGTAACACCGCCTAGAGATGAGGCTGATCCCCTGAAGAAGAGGAAGGTTTCTCCCCCAAAACCTTCTTCTCGGAAGAAATCCAGAGCCACTTTGACCAAGATGCATACTGTGCTCACTGTCAATGATTTTGACTTCATCATCACAGCTGTGAACGATGCCTCGCAGGAAGTCTTGTAGAATCAAGAAGCCAAGCAGGAGGAGATGTACTACAGAATTGAGGTTGAACTCCAAGGGGTACAACAGGACCTTTAGTCCAGTCACGCAGTGTCCACTGCACCCCTGCCATCGGGAGAACTAGAGTTGGGAGATGAGCCAACCCAACTTCGATGACTAGCTGATGAGATCGAAGCTCGCCTTTGTTGCGCACAAGAAGAAACAGAACAAGCCACCCAGGCCTTGAAGCAAGTGCAATAAGTAGTATTAGAACAACGCCGAGTTGTAGAGCAGGAGAAGGTTGCCCTCCAAACAAAGTTTGAAGAAGAGAAATCACAGATTCAACAGGAAAAAGAACAGTTGCTTGCAGAGAAACTCAAAGTGCAAGAAGTAGTCAACATAGCACTTTGCTCTGTGATAGGCTTAGAGCCAAAGGTAGAAGACTGAGTCACGCATCAAGTAGACCGGCTCACAGAAGCTATCCAGCAGTTACAACAAAGAATAACAAACTTAGAATTCCGCACAGTGCCCGACACCCCTTAGGATGTGAGGGATCAAATAGAAGCAACTACTTGAGGCACAGTTGAAAGAATCAAGGGCCTCACCTTGGAATGTAAACAATTGAGTGATCGCAGTGCTTAGACGTATGAGCGACTCACTAAGAATCCATAACTGAAGACACTGGAGTCACAACTCCAAGAGGAGAAGTATCAAGCAGAAACAATATAGGCACAGTTGAAGCCCTTGTCAACTGTTGAAAGGATGAAGTGATCCCAAGAGCAGTGCATTTTTCAACAACAGGTCCACACCATTCAGAGCAAAGTCATGGAAGTAACTCAGAGGCTCCAACCTATACAAGACGAGGCTTGCCAACTATTCATAGAGATCGAAGGCCGAGGAGCAGAACTAGAACAAGTCATCACTGCAACAAAACAACGCCTAGAGGGACTTGTCAACGAATTTGTTATCCAAGAGTTCACTGAACAGGAGGCTGTGGCATAACAACAAGTTGAAGCATCTCGAGCCAAGCTTGAGGCTTTTGAAGAAAAATTACCCAGATCAAAGTGACTCGGGACGAGTCACATGTGAGTGTTGGGGTCCTGTGGTCCCTTGACCAAGTTTTGAGGATCCTTGGTCACGTTAGACCTATTTTTGGGACTTCGACAGGTTGTCAAAGGTGGAACACAAAACAAAGCAGAGATCGCAAGATCTCGGCCCTCTTTTAGGGATTTTTTGGATTTGGGATTATGTAACAGGTATGGGGATGTCGGCCCATGTGTTTACCCATGTTTAGGCCCAATTTTGTAATGTATAAATAGATGCTAGGCGATGTAGTGAGTATGAATGGCTAAGTGCGAATGACAAGTTAGTTGTAAGTGGTGCTGAGTGCAAGTAACAATTGTAAGTGTTTTGTGTATGTTTGCAAGGCCGAGTGCAAGTGGCTGTAAGGGACTGTATGTAGGATTTGCGCTGTAACCTAGCTTGGGGAAGGAATTTATATGAGGAATTGTAAGTTAAAGTGAAAGAACTCTGGATTGATGAGGAATAGGAAATTAGATGACTTCAATCAACTAATATCGAAGCTAATGATAAATATGAAGTTTTTCAATTACTACCAATATTGAAGTTCAAATAATTTAGAAGTCCCTTGCGGTGACTCAAAGTATCAAACTCTTGATCTATGACTGCCCTTTCTTTGATACTTCGTCAGTGCCTATCACCGATTGCATATTTGACTATACTCAATTGTTCAAATGGTGTATGGTGGCTAGTTTTAATATACTTTCAATGTTTATGCCATCTCTACATCAATGAGCAGGGGATTCAGGTCATTGTCTCTACCTTATGACTTATGAAACCCATCTTGCAAGCATACATGGACTAGATTCACCTGGAAGTCCTTTAAAGAACTTTGATCCTACTTCAAATTAACTATAACTTCGCTTTTTATGATAGCATATGGCCTTTATGGTTTTTGCAGATATATATAGTACAAATTATCTCAACTATGTCTACAATATGTTATCTAGATTATCTCTGGATTTTTTTTACGTTGGCTTAAATTCTTTTCACTTGTTTTGTGATGTGATTTCTTATTCTACAAGGCCCTTGTATAGTTTGAAAATATGGTACACTTGAGGATTGGTGCTTACATCTAGTTTGTTACCGAATTTGGATTTTATTTCTATTTTGTATGTAAACAACACAAATAGTAGAGATATATCAACATTTTTTCGCATTGATAAATTGCTAAACTGAGAAGTTGTGTATCCTTACAATTAACAAAAAAATTATGTATATTGAATTCCATGGGTTGTAATATCTACCACTATTTCGGCTAGGTTCTCCCATAATTTGGGTGAACGTTTTTATTAATACCCTGTCGTGGGCACACGATATATAATTCAGAATAATGCTTAACTGATGATCAAAATAGAAAAATAACATTTTTAATTTAAATATTTTGATTTATTTGAAATATGATTAGAGATTTGGGCGAACACCATCTACCATTAATGACACTGTCACTGCCAGGTTTTGGGAAGTGACGATGATAAGATTTCTCTATTTTAGTCACCACTCACCAAACACCTTAATCGATGTTGATTTAAGGGATCTAGGATATCCAATCTCCTAAATAATTTTTTGATTTTCATTTTCTTTGTATAAGGAATTTGGAACTTGTTGTAAGTGAAGGTGCTGGGAATGAAATAATCGAAGATGATTATTTAGAAATCAACTAATCAACTTCATCCTTTGGTAGGAATGCACTAGGAAACAAAATCCATTGAAAAATAACATGATTCTAGAAAGCAAAGGATCACCTTAATTTAATTCTTTTTATCATCTCATCTCTCAAGATTGTTATTGTTGTTCTTTTCAAATTCATTGTGTTGCTCGAAAATTGGAGCAACTCCAACAATCCCATCACATGCGAATCAAGACTATTAATTCTATTCATCGCACCTTCTCGGTTGTCTACAATTGAGTATTGGCGGGGGTGAAGGAGAGGGAATACACCTTTCCTCTTACCTATAAATATCTATAAATGTGAACAACATGAGGCAATTGTTTGAATTTGGGAGGAACACGGGGTGGCCGTTTACATTTACAAGAAACATGTGGCAAGTGAATCCCAACTATGACTTAAACAACAATAATTCCCTTGAGTGTCACACTGCTTATCTATTCTCCCATCGTAAGATTTTTCATATCTCAAATAAAGTTAAAATTAAAAATAACATAAAAGTGCCACTTGTCCTTAGTAGAGTTTCCTGGGTGGGTTGATTTGAATTTCAATTATCGAAGCGATACAATGCATTAAAATAGAGCCACCACCATTTAAGGGGGGATCAATGAATGAAATTTAAAGAGATTTCCTCAAGCTTGTTTGGTTTTCTTCCCTTTTCAACCTTTGCCTATGTTTCCCTACCCTGCCTACTCTTCATTTTTTTTTCTTTGGTGGGGGAAGTTCTTTTTATAGACCACAAAATAGAAATGATCACAGTAATTGAGCTCTGCATTGTAATTTTTTTGTACTTGTTACTATCATAATTCGGGCCCTCTCATCCACTAGTGCATCCTCTTATAAATTTGTCTGCATACATATCATATCAGAATGTGGCCTCTCCCACACTCTTTCCTCTAGATGTCAACCACCAACTTAGCTTGTGAACCCTTCATGAAGGTTGCTCTTCCAGGTTTGGCTTGGACCAAGGTATTGTGTAAAGTCTATACTTCCAGTAGCCACCCCTTTTTCTCTATTCTAACCTATAAAGTGCATATCACTTCAACCAAATTATTTTTCTTACACACATGTTTTACCACATTGAGGGTGCTTCTCAACTCTTTATGGATGCACACCATATCAACCCATGGATCTTTGCAAGATTCACCCATGGCCTCCACAACTAGATCAAGGTCTAGACCATGGTGTCTAATCACGATGCCTTCAATATTTGGCTTCAGATAGTGGATTAGCTTTTTGGATCTCTATACTCATGGCTACTTCTGGTGATATACATCTTAACAATAGTATGGTGCCATAACCTCCAAGCACCATTGTTGGCCCTTGACCAAGTTTTGAGGATCCTTGGTCATGTTAGACCTATTTTTGGGACTTCGACATGCTATCGAAGGAAGAGCGCAAAATGAAGCAGAGATCGCGGGATCTCGGCCCCCTTTTAGGGATTTTTGGGATTTGGGATTATGTAACGAGTATGGGGATGTCGGCCCATGGGTTTACCCATGTTTAGGCCCGATTTTGTAATGTACAAATAGATGCTAGGCGATGTAGTGAGTATGAATGGCTAAGTATGAATGAAAAGTCAGTTGTAATTGGTGCCGAGTGCAAGTAATAGCTGTAAGTGCTTTGTGTATGTTTGCAAGGCTGAGTGCAAGTGGATGTAAGGGATTGTATGTAAGCTTTGTGTTGTAACCTAGCTTAGGGAAGGAGGATCTAGCGAAGAGTGCGCAGATCTCCTGTCCTCTACAAAGTTGATTTGAAGGCTCTATGCATGTAAGAATATTGAAGAAAGCTAATAAAGAAGTCGAAGAGTTGATGGACGTAGCCCCAGGGTGGGGGTGAACCACATACATCTTGTGTTGTGAATGCTTTGTGCGATGTATTGATGTATTGATGTATTTACTTGCTTAGTGCTTTGATATAGATGAATGATAGGTAGATTTGTTGTTATTTTGTGCTTAATAATGAGAGTAAATGCTGGATCTGACCTGTGTGAATGTGCTTAGTGCTTGAATTTGCTATATCTGTTCTGTTTCATCATGCTAAGTGTTGCTACATGCTAGATCTAGTTGAATAATGCGATTCTCTGTAATTAGGGTTTTACCTGCGAAGTAGATACTGGTTAAACATTGATGAACTATATTTCTAAGTGCTTTGTCAGGGTGTTACAATCACAGATCCGTGTCCCAGCTAAGGTTGCAGACACTGGAGTCTTACAACCACCCCTGCCTCTACCTCGGGTGAGACTTCATATGCTTCACAGGTGTTGCTGAAAGGGCCGATAGTTAGGGTTTTGTTGGTGCGCTGTTGTAGTGTTGATCCCTGGGTCTGCCCCTGTGCCAACAAATGGTTCCGTTGCCGGGACCTGAAACCGTGATTTTTGGGAATTGAGGAAAAAGGAGCTTTGTGTGAAGATCTGACCTAAAACTGTGATTGTTGGAAACTAGGGAAAAATGAGCTTTGTGCGAATATTTGACCTGAAACTGTGAAAGCTCTGTACATAGATCTGATGCCCTAGTGTGCAACATCCTACTTAATCTATGAAATCTCTACGCTAAGAAAAGAAGTCTAATCTGAAGAAAAGAGGTAAGATCTATAAGCTTTGTGCTTTGTTAAAGGTAAGATAAGTATAAATTTTTGTTTCAAAAGTATGGATTTGGGTATGTTTGACAAATTTTGTCCTAGCTTGAAAAGTAGGGCACAACTAGATGAAAGAAGATTTGATATGAATATATTTGATAAGAATAGTGAAAGATATGTTATACCTATGCATAGAAAGAATGTTTGGACTAACAAATGGATGCAGGATCCTAGAAATATTTTTTTGTAGGTTAACTACTATGATCCTAGTGCATAGTACAAGAAAGCTTGGGGATCATTTAAGAGAAAGAGAGGATTAACCCTTTGTTACAATTGCAGAAGACCGGGTCATCTGGCTAAGGAATGTCCTGGTAGAAGACCTAGTTGTCTTTGTTGTAAAGCTATGGACCATGAATTTTTAGATTGCCCTAGAATGATTTCTAAGCTTGAAAGAATGAATATGGAACAAGTAGAACCCGAGAAAGGTCAAGAAACTGAGATCATGGAAGAACCCCAGAGAGAATCAAAGACTGTATTGCTACAAATGAAAGAAACCCTGAATGACCACCGACATATCAACTTATCAGAGATATTCAAAGAAAAAGAGTGCATAGAAGCAATGATAGGAGACTTCGACATTGACTTTGTTCTGGATGAAGAAACACAGGTCAATGCCATGACATAAAGAACTTGAGAAGATGTAGGAAAGCCTACTATGATTCCTTCATTGGGAGGAATAGGATTATTTAGAGGAAAGTTGATAACCCTATGTGGAATACTTACCCAGATATCTATGAGTACCCATGGAACTTCGACAAAAGAAGAATTTGAAGTTTTCAAATTTATTTAGAACAACACTCCATTTGCTATAGTACTAGGAAAACCTTGGATTGAAAAGGATCAGGCCAGAAGGAAAGAAGAAGAAGCCTTAGAGTAGAAGAAGCAAGAACCAAAAGATTTAATGAATAGGAGGATCACGCACTTGATTGAGGAACAGGAGAACAGATTGAAGATATTTAACTTGGATGCTGAAGTTGAAAGAACCCAAGAAGACTCACAGAAGACTGAAGCACCTACCCAAGATAAAGAAGAAGTATTGCCCTCAAATATTAGGAAAGAATCTCAACAATGCGAATTTACTATGCCAAAAGAATACAAGAATCAGAATGGAAAGAGGAATAACGAGATGAAGACCATCGGGAAAAAGGATAGAAAGATCAGTAAGAAGAGAGCAAAGATTAAAAAGCTACAGAAGGTTCCAGAGGGAACTTTGCAAAAGGAAAATTTTCAAAACAGGAACTTTGTCGGGATATCAGAACAACGTCACATGGCACTTCACCATGGCGAAGAAATATAGCCGTTGGAAATAGTATAATTGTTAGAATGATGCCACGAATGGTTAGAATGACATTTATGGCTAGGAAGCTCGCCATCAGATCGTTGGGACTGCGCCATAATGGGCAGAACTAAATTAATGAAGGATTCTCACCCATTGGAGAGATCCGTTACCTAGTTTTCTACTTCTTCCGTCAATTGTTGCACCGAGAACACTTTTGAAAATTGTATCAGAGAGAACTCATTGCTACTGCACTGTGATTAGTAAGATCGACACCATTTCTATTTTTTTGCGCATTCATTCATCCATCTGATATAAGCGTGTATGTTGGATGAGCTCAGCGCCATGGAGAAAATCGTCGAAGAAGTTCTCATCGATCTCATGGCCAAGAAAGTAATGTCTGCAACTATTCAAGCGTCATCGACGAGAGGAGTGCAAGCCTCTCCATCGATCGCTTGCGGATTCAGGCCATCCCGAGTCGTCACAGAAAAGAGAACCAAGCACAAAGATGACCTAGAAAATGCAAAGTTGATCCCGACCATATTGCCCGACTACATCCCACCTCTGGTCGATGTGGTGAGTCATGATAGTGTGTCGAGATATTTTGAGTACACCATGGTTACTGCATACCTCCCGAAGGGGATACACATAGTTCGATCACAACAGGACAAGATCGCAACGTTGAAGTTCAACGACTTCAACCTAGGAGACCGCAAGAACCATAGTATGCTCACCCTGTATAAATACTTGACCAGGACGAAGGGGAAGAACTCGAAAATAATCCCCCAGCCGTGGACGATGAACCTCACGCAGTCCACCCTGTTGAATGTAATGAAAATCCCACACTTTGGAAGGCACCAGGAGGTAAACGCATGTGTCAAGCTCTTAATTTCATGTTACCATGGTGACTACTTATGGCTAGACAACCATATCACAGTCGATCTGACGCTGATCCATAGGATCACCAAATTGAGTATGCAAGGACCCGATCCAGGAAAAGCCATAGATTGCACATTATCACAGAAGATCAAGGATACCTATGACGATATTGAAAAGGGGATGCGAGGCTACAAGGTAACTTCCATCCAGAATGGCGCAGTGCGCCTAGCATGCCAATTAATTGCAAGAAATATCGTAAGGAATAACAGACCCATGCAGGTCACAGGATATTTTGTTGAACTCATGGGGAAACGTGTAGAAGGCCTACAGATGAAGTGGGCAAAGTACCTAGTTAATCAACTAGAATTAGACTGCTGCGAAGCACAAGATCAGGGCTACGAGTTCCACTTTAGCTGACTCCTGATCCACATCGAGTTTATTGCTTGGGAGATGCCAGAAGGTGTGACCTTCCTAGACATTGAACCGTTCGAGTCACTTGCTGCGAAGTTCACCACGCTCTGGTACTCGAGTGACAAGGGAAATAGTGGAAGTCGAATGCAATTTTTCACACATTTTATCTCCAACTGAACCTCGCATGATGCTGAACACCCTACATAGGTTCCAAGCCCTTATGAAGTTTCACATAGATCGACACTTCATCTATATTATTGCATGAGCAGACGAACATAAGGAGGAGCTTCAATTGTACTACAAGCTCATGAAAGAGGACCTTGAGGATATCACCAAGGACTAGTAATCAAACCTCCTTATCCCCGCTGACCTTGCAGATATGTCTGACTCCAAAACTGACAGCTCAGAGGCCGCTCACAAGGAACATGAAACACCCGGAACCAGCATAAGGAAGAAGAATGAAGAAGTCCAAGACTTAAGCAACACATCAGAGAAGAGTGCTTCAGTATCACCTGATGTAGAGGGTGATGACAAAGTAGAAAGGATAAATGGAAATGAAAATGAGCAGAAGCAAGACGAAGTAACACTGTCTAGAGATGAGGATGATCCCCTGAAGAAGAGGAAGGTTTCTCCCCGAAACCATCTTCCCGGAAGAAATCCAGAGCCACTTTGACCAAGATGCAGATTGTGCTCACTGTCGATGATTTTGACTTCATCATCGCAGCTGTGAACGATGCTTCACAGGAAATCTTACAGAAACAAGAAGCCAAGCAGGAGGAGATGTATGACAGAATTGAGGTCGAACTCTGAGGGGTATAGTAGGACCTTCAGTCCAATCACACAGTTTCCACTGCGCCCCTGCCATCAGAAGAACTAGAGTTTGGAGATGAGCCAACCCAACTTTGACAACTAGCTGATGTGACCGAAGCTCGCCTTCGTCGCTCACAAGAAGAAACAGAAAAATCCACCCAGGCCTTGAAGCAAGTGCAAGAAGTAGTAGTAGAACAATGCCGAGTTGCAGAGCAGAAGAAGGTTTCCCTCTAGACAAAGTTTGAAGTTGAGAAAGCACAGATTCAACATGAAAAAGAACAGTTTCTCACAGAGCAACTCGAAGTGCAAGAAGCAGTCAATAAAGCACTTTTCTCTATGATAGGCTTAGATCCAAAGGCAGAAGACTAAGTCACGCATCAATTAGACCAACTTGCATAAGCTATCCAATAACTACAACAAAGAATAACAGACTTAGAGCTTCGCATAGTGCTCGACACCCCGCAGGATGTGAGGGATCAAAGGGAAGCAACTGCTCGAGGAGTTGAAAGAATCAAGGGCCTCACCTTGGAATGTAAAAAATTGAGTGATTGCAGTGCCCAAACGTATGAGCGACTCACTGAGAATCCAGAATTGAAGACACTGGAGTCACAACTCCAAGAGGTGAAGTATCAAGCAAAAACAATACAGGTGCAGTTGAAGCCCCTGTTAGCTGTTGAAAGGATGAAGTGATCCCAAGAGCAGTGCACTGCCCAACAACAAGTCCACACCATTTAGAGAAAAGCCATGGAAGTAACTCAGAGGCTCCAACCTATACAGGATGAGGCTTTCCAACTGTTCGCAGAGATTGAAGGCCGAGGAGCAGAACTAGAACAAGTCGTCACTGCAGCAGAACATCGCTTAGAGGGAGCTGTCAACGAAGCTATTATCCAAGAGTTCGTTGAACAGGAGGCTGTGGCACAACAATAAGTCGAAGCATCTCAAGCCAATCTCGAGGCTTTTGAAGCTTAATTACCCAGATCAAAGTGACTCGAGATGAGTCACAAGTGAGTGTGTGGGGCTTGTTGGCCCTTGACCAAGGTTTGAGGATCCTTGGTCATGTTAGACCTATTTTTTGTACTTCGACAGGCTGTCGAAGGTGGAGCACAAAATGAAGTGGAAATCGTGGGATCTCGGCCCCCTTTTAGGGATTTTTGGGATTTGGGATTATGTAACGGGTATGGGGATGTCGACCCATGGGTTTACCCATGTTTAGGCCTGATTTTGTAATGTATAAATAGATGCTAGGCGATGTAGTGAGTATGAATGACTAAGTGCGAATGACAAGTCAGTTGTAAGTGGTGCTGAGTGCAAGTAACAGTTGTAAGTGCTTTGTGTATGTTTGCAAGGCTGAGTGAAAGTGGCTGTAAGGGACTGTATGTAGGCTTTGTGCTGTAACCTAGCTTGGGGAAGGAGGATCTAGCGAAGAGTGCACAAATCTCCTATCCTCTGCGAAGTTGATCTGAAGGCTCTGTGCATGTAAGAATATTGAAGAAAGCTAATAAAGAAGATGAAGAGTTGGTGGACATAGCCCTAGGGTGGGGGTGAACCACGTACATCCTATGTTGTGAATGCTTTGTGCGATGTATTGATGTATTGATGTATTTACTTGCTTAGTGCTTTGATATAGATGAATGATAGGTAGATCTGTTATTGTTTTGTACTTAATAATGAGAGTAAATGCTGGATCTGAACTGTGTGAATATGCTTAGTGCTTGAATCTTCTAGATCTGATCTGTTTCGTCATGCTAAGTGCTGCTATATGCTAGATCTGGTTGAATACTGCAATGCTCTATAATTAGGGTTTTACCTGCGAAGTATATACTGGTTAAACATTGATTAACAATATTGCTAAGTGATTTTTCAGGGTGTTACAATCACAGATCTATGTCCCAACTAAGGTTGTAGACACTGGAGTCTTACAACCACCCTTGCCTCTACCTCGGGTGAGACTTCATCTACTTCGCAAGTGTTGCCGAAAGGGTCGGTAGTTAGGGTTTTGTTGGTGCACTGTTGTAGCGTTGAACCTTGGGTCTACACCTGTGCCAACAACCATACCCTGTAACCAACGATGTTGACCATTTTTCTTCAACTTTCGGTAGGATTTGGCCAAGCAAAACTTATAGTGATGTATCGACGGTGATAGTCCACATTGGAAGCATGGTTCTATGAAGGCATGGGCTCTCCACCATGGCTCTAAACACTAATCAACAATGCGTTCTTTTTGCTGGTTGTAATCGTCATACTGCGTATGATGTGATAATTTTTTTGCACCCCCTCATCTTGGATCAAAGTGGCGGATCTGAGTACTAGTAAGATTAAGCTACAGTGGAATTGGTTCAACCCTCAGATTCATGGCTTATCGCTTGGAGTAGATGGAAACCTCACATTTCTGACTTAGATTGTGCCTCAAACCGCTTTAGATTGTGTGGACTGAGAACAATCCACCATCTCTCAAAGCTTAGAATCTCACCCCCAAACAATAACTACTAACTATCCGATGAGCATGGAATGCATGTGAATGCTATGGATCACAATAGTCCAATTGCTTTGCATTGGAATTTTGTGTGGGATGTGATACAAGTTGTAGAGTTATTTCCACTTGATCAAATGAAATTATCTCTCCACAGGTTCTATTGGAGCAATGGACATGTTCTCACATGATTATGTAGTTGTGTCTCTTTTTCTTCCGACGGCTTTACTTCCATGGATGTATGGGTTATTCCTAAGTCTATACAAAGTGTCTCTTATTATTCCTTACCCTGATTTCATTAATAAGGAAGGGTTACGATGAAGTAAGGACCTCTTCAAATGGCTACCATGCAACCATGGCTAGGGTTACCAGGTCTGGGTGACTCTTGTTTTCACTACTACAACTTCGTTAACATCGACCTCTTATGCAGGTTTTAAGTGTGGCTATTAGAGGGTTTATCTAGGAAGTTATTCTCGACCTCTATTCCTTTGTAATTAAGGATTTATATGTTGATGTTAGAGGGTTTCTCCCTACACTTACTAGGGATTGATTTGTTTCTACTTAGGGTTTTGTCTAGTCTTTCTAAGTTTTCTTGAGTAAATATACTAGGTTTCTTGCAGTTCAAACTTTGAACACACACACACGCACATTGCAAGTCTGATTATATATATATATATATATATATATATGTATGTATAAGTTTTGAAATATATTGAGTACAATGACAGATAGAGTTGTAGACTAAAGGAGCGTGATATGCTGAGCAAGCAACTTCAAATATATTACAATTATGGCGTACAAAATACAAAATATAACCTTCAGATTATAATTTTCTAACAAATGACATCCAAGAAGCAATCTAAAAGAAGTGTTATAATCGTGGTGTTGTCTGTGTGTTGTAAGAAAGAATAAATGGTATTTTGTCGCCCGACCTGGGTATTCCGAGCTATGGACCAAAGGGGTATTCTAGGATACAAGAGTCATAGTTCCTTTCTGTCGAGTGATTATGTGGTCGGTAAGAAAGTGTGTGCTATAAAGGCCCAGCCAGTAATGAAGCCAGTAAGGGACCTTAAAGGTGCTAGGAATCATAAGGTGCATGAAATATGAAGATAAATGTGCTAACCCATGCTGGTCTAACCTACCTCAACTACTTACAGACCCATTGGACCACTTATCTGATATAAAAACGCTTGCATGGATTAGCCTCTCAACATGGTGGAGACTCCACATATCAAAGTCTCAAAAGCCTCTGGGTAAGTCTGTTACAAATATGTAAGGTCAATCTAGTACATATATGCAATTGGGATAATTTTACATGAGAACACAACAATTATAGGATAGTTTTACACAAGAAGACATCAATTATGGGTACACTAATACAAAGTATATATTATTCCCAAAATTAAAAGAACACAACTCGAAATTGAAAGAACACATAACAAGGGTTAATGCATTTTACCAAAATAAACTATCGTAATAATACCATGGTGCTCATATGTCACTGGGCATTCACACACTGATTGCTTCAACTATTCATGGAGTAGTTGTAGTTTCTTCAACTTCCTTCAATTATTCATAGAGTATTTGTAGTTGTTTCATTTGGGTAATGCTCTCTTGTCATCCCCTATCCAAAAAATGCAAGGTAAGTTAATACAATTCATACTATACACTCATATGTTCTAACTAATTAGATTTTTTAGAGCTTCTTCTAGTTGATGACAAAAATAAAAACACCAATAACATTCAGTCAGAATTGAGAACATATTTTCAACAATAGCCTGCTTCACCATGGATCAAATTAGATGGCGATGATTACCAGAGAAATATGTCTTTATTTGGTTATGCCTCTAACCCTTCATGTAATCTTCTGTCTTTCATAGAATGGAATTAAATTGGGTTTTGTATTTCATAGAATAGAATTAAATTGGGTTATGTATTAATAGAATGGAATTAAATTGGGTTTTTCTATAAGTTAAGTTTTGTAGGCGGTGGTGTACTTTAAGTTTTGCATGCAATGGAGCATGAAGTGGTGGTGTACTTTAAGTTTTGCATGCAGTGGAGCATGAAGTGGTGGCTCCATGTATCCTACCAAGTGGATTACCCTTCCCTTCTCGAGAACCTGTAGCATATCCTTCAAATATTCAATTGCATTATTAGAGATTCAATTTAGGCCTTCAATTGTATTGGCAAACATGTAATTGTAGAGTGTCAAAGCATTCAATTGCACAATGTCAGAGCTGGGAAAGTGGCCAATAATTTTTTTGTTTGTTTAAAAATGACTTGTTAATACTGACAATCAGCAAAAACAAATTGCTTACACCAGGGAAATATAGTCATATCACATCGCTATTAACAAATATAAAACTAGGTTTTTGTAATTTTATATATAAATACATAATTTTATTTTTAAAATAAATATAATTAGTATGTAATTTCCATTGAACTTTGGAGATGGTTGTAAAATTTGGGTAAATTAACAACGAGTCAACGTAGTTTGGCTCCTCACTGATTGTTATAGTCCTTGGTGGAAGCATGGACTAATAAATACATCTTTATGAACACCAACTATTGTATTACATTTGAACACGGTTAGCAATAGTTTCTTCAATGTATATAATTAATCTAGTAATACCAAATGATTTTAACTATTATATTCATAATAACGTTTCATGGAAATTAATGTTTAATACCATAATTTTTTTATTTTTTTTAGTTTACTTAAGCATAGTGTACATCAAATGTAAATCAAATAATTTTTCAAGAAAATTTAACCATAATTACCTTCACCAAACATATGTCACTGAAATAGAGTGATTTTGAAATTCCTTGCATTAACCACCTAATATTTGTCAACCTTGTTGAGCCTTTGTGTCACATTCACCGAGTTGCGACAATCTTCCCGAGGCTGCATCAACTTTGTCGAAACTTGAGCATAAGCTTGCCAATTGTCGAATCAACCCACCTGTTACCTCCCTGCCAACGCCGAAGGGTACTCTTCTTCCCCAAGGCCACTCGAGTCGTAATGGGGCTGTGTAGAAACCAACCGCTATCCAAAATAATTCACGTTCACACTTGCAAGTGTTGAGATTCCCACCTCCAAGGCTACACCAATGTCCAAACTCACAAATAAAATCGCTCACAAGTCAAATGGTTGTTACCATGACCATCTAATAATAGGAAAAATATAAGTGCCTCTCTTGTCCCAAGACCTTTCTTTTATAACCTCTCCCCAGTGTACATGAAATCATTAGTTAAAAAATAAAATGAATTATTTCCCTCACACATTTTTCTTGCTTTCCTAAAATTACTGTTGGATGTTTCTTAGCTTTTATCCAAGATTCCACAACTTTTCTAGACTCCTACCTTTTCTCCTAAATGCTTTTTTTTGTTTGTTTCCTAGCATGTCTGTCACCTACGAGATTAGCTTGTGACCGAGAATTTGCGATCCAAGGGCATCTAAGCCATCAAAATCACCTAGGGATCACACCCGACCTGGGCCACACCAACCCTTATCATGGATGGATTTTTTGGTGTCTCTTCCCGATAGTGGGGGGTTTCGGACTTGGGCCACCATGCAGAACAAGGCCCATCAAAACCAATCGTTCTATCAAGATGACCTCTAAATGTTTTTTTTTATCTTTTCTTGACTCATATATTTTTTCTAGATGTTTCCTAGCTTTTATTGACTCTTAGCTTTTCTCCTAAATGTTTTCTAGCTTTTCTCCTAAATGTTTTCCAACTTTTCTTATCCCTTAGATTTTTCTCATCCACCTTCATTTCATTAGAGTTTTCATGTATTTGAATTTCCCCATTAATTAATTTTCTAAAATAAAACATACACATTTTGGACTTCAGCTCAATTCCTAGATGTATTAAATTTTATTTGACTTTACCCTAAGTTACTAGTAAAATTATATTTTTGTCTCATAAATTAACTTTTCTCTATCCTAAGTGCATATATATATTTAATGTTTTCCCTCATTTGATAATTTCCAATAATGATTTTTCTTATATCCTACTCTTAGGTTAATTTTCATTTATACTTTTACCCGTCCATCTAGAATTTCACAAGAATGTTAAGGGTGCCATGCACACCATGCCTTTCAGGATTTACTTGCGTAATCCAAGGGTGCTATGCATCATGTCTTTCAAGAATCCTACCTTGAGAAATGGGAAATGATGGTGCAACTATAGAGACCTTTTTAAATCTGGTCATTGTCCCTATTTATGAGACTAATGGACACCGAGGAATAAGACTTTCACTTTATTGCACTCCCCTCAGTTTATCCTCATGAGTGACTGAGTCTGTGACCTACCTTCATGTCATCGGGCAACCACTTGACAAAAAGTGCCCCACACTTTTCAACTTAGACCACTGTGGGAGTGCTAGTAGGTGGAATCAAGGATGTTGTTTCACCTCTCCCCACAATATTGGTCCGGTTCTATACAACCCCATTACTCCTATGTGAGTCAGATAAAAAAACATGATCTTTGTACTTGCATCCATTAAACCTTTTCTTGTCAGCATTATTATTAAATATTTCAATTATAGTATGCAGATTTATCAAAATAAGTGCTACTCCCTAACTCAATCAACAATCCTGGAGTCTTGTTGATGATACACGTATCAACATATCCTTAACTTCCCCTCACTCAGGAAACTGTTAGTAATATCTACAATATAGAATCAATCTCATTTAAATCATGAGCTTGACAATTATTGCATTAATTATTCATCAACATACCATGCAATTAATTAAACCATTTTCACATTTTAATCTAAGAAATCCAAATAAAATTGAGTCGGAATGTCATCATAACATTTATTAACCAGGTCGTTTGTGAACAAACACCCTAAAAGAATAAGTTTAGTTTTGTGAAAGTAGTAAGGTAAAACAAAGCACTACACATAAAAACATTTTGTTCACTTTATATACTTATTTTTTTTATAAAAAACATTGTTACTTCAAATAAATTCAAGTATGGAGAGTTAGTGGTGGAATCTTAGCAAATCCACGTGCCATAAATGACTCGGTTATCATGCAAATTACATCTCTTGTCATAATCTATGTTGTGGAACTATTGGAAGTGTAGAGTTGCGGAAGTGCGGGAGGATGAATTATATGAATTCTCCACACATGGGTTCAAAATAGACTAAGTGTTGGCTATGTAGGGGATATACCTATGCAGAGTGTGGATGTGCAGAAGATATATCTATGCGAACGATATATCTGTGTGGAATATATATATGTTTAACAAGATTTTTTAAGTTAGACATATGCATAAAAGCATTTTGCTCACTTTATATACTTATTTTTTAAAAATAAGCATTATTACTTAAAATAAAGTCAACTAAATTTGGAGAGTTAGTGGTGGAATCTTAGCAAATCAACGTGCTATAAATGACTCAGTTATTGTGCAAATTACATCACCTTTCAGAATCCGTGTTGTGGAACTATTGGAAGTGTGGAGTTGTAGAAGTACAAGAGCGTGGGATGATGATTGATATGAATTCTCCGCAGAAGGGTTCAAAATAGACTAAGTGTTGGTTGTGCAAGGTATATACCTATGTGGAGTGCAAAGGTGCGGAAGATATATCTATGCGAAGTGTGTATATATGGTCATAGAAAAAGGCTTCGCACAACGTGAAAAATGACTAAGTAAAATATTAAAATTAAAATTATGACCATTAATCAACAATATCTTTTAAGTTAAACTTATATGCATAAAAGCATTTTGTTCATTTTATATACTTATTTTTTAATATATGTATCTAGATAAAAGCATAGATATCTAAAAAGTTAAAAGAATTTGGTGTTAACGTTTGTTGATTATCGACAAAAGAAATGAGTTGTTTTATGTAACTATTTTATGTATGTAAAATAAATAATAATATTTTAAAGATTTGTTTTATAATAATTTATTTTTTAAGTAAGAAAAATTTGCATATTTATACATATAAATATATAAAAAAGATACAATTAAAAGCAAAGGTATATTATGAATTGAAATATGAACAAAGATAACAAAAAAAATATATCGACATTTTCATATATAATAAACTGAATGTTGAATATTAATCTATGATATGTGAATATTGTGAAAAGTTGCAATTAATTATATTGAAAAAATTCAATATTCATCGTAATTGTTGTTTAGATATTTAATCACTTAGGAGTTGATTAAGTTCAACTTGGTTTAATGTGTCATTCAATAAAGTGTGTTTCTTTAATATGCTCTTGTAACTAACTAATTTGATGGTCACGATTATGTTTTAGACATAAAAAGATCAGACGGTTGATCATCCTCTTGATACCAATGACACTTGATTCATGGCTTAACACTCAATTGGTCCATGATACCTTTTTAGAGAGCATGGAGGGTCATTTGTTGATGATCAATTGTGAGATATGTTCATATAATCTATTTTGTTTTTGCATTCATATATTGCTACAATACCTTAGTTTTGAGTCCCCTGATTAATAATGTATTTTGATTATTTGATGAAAGGCTAGAGTGCCTATAAACTTGAAAGATTGGAGTGCCTAGAAATGAAATACTTTGAATATATTAATAAAATACATAACTGGCTACAAGACGAAAAAGGAGAGAGATAAGGGGCTATGATTCCATGAGAGAGGGGGCTAAAGGGGATAAGTCTTTTTATTATATTTTATTCACCCAACTTGGTTTTAGTTGGGAAAAGTGGTTACATGAGCTTTTTGGGGAAGTCATGTGGTGCTAATAATTGTGTGTAATTATATAAACCCTGCTTTTGGGTTGTTTGGGGGTTACTCAATCATTTTGGTTGGCCATTCATTGGTTCCTCACTCATTTTTACACATTCCTCATTCATTCGTTCTCTTAGTCTAGTCATGGGAAATGAATTATGGGAAGATAAGAGCCATTGCTTGTCGGTCATAAGTAACTGTTGATTATTCCATAAAGAAATGGATGCTTGTGTGCATGATGTCAATGGAAGTTTTGAAAGAACTGTTCACAATTGAAAATCCTTGGAGTTTTCAACATTGATATTTTCTGACCAGTAGCATTAGAGCCCTATAAAAGAAGTGGAACAACCTTAGGGATTGCATTGCATAGAAAAGGGTTCATTTTTTTGGGTTGTGCAGGATGAAGGGGAAGAGAGTTGGTAAACTAGGATTGTTGGGTGGTTGGGAAAATCGTGAGATCTTGATAGCTACTATTTGTTTTAGACTTGACCTAGGACCCATCCTTGTGGATTCATAACCCTGGCTCAAGGGTGACTCATTGTTGAGAGCTAAAACAAAAATGTATATGGTTGGGTGGAACATTCGACGCCTGTAACTAGTTGGTGAATGCTTATTTAAAAAGGTAAGTGCTCTTTGTATTTTCTTGCATTTTTTGTTCCATGGTGTGTTGATTATTGTTGAGATGTCTTGAGTTTATAACTTACATGTTTATTGTTAATGTTATGCATAGTCTGTTATGGTTTTATTTTATAGTTTAACATATTCTTATTAATTTCTTGCATTGGTTTCATGCTTCTTGATTTAAAGAACAATATCAAAAATTGGAAATCCGTTAAGAACATGAATTCTTGAGGTACCCAGGCAGTGGATACATTACATATAGGTATCAGAGAAAATTTTTGGGTTTGTAGATATTAGGTATGTCATGATTTAGTATCAGAGAAATGGTTGCAGTGCTTGGGATGTATGGGCCAATTTGTAGGGTTTTTTTGTGCAGAGGTTGAACCTGAGGGTGTTTGGTCACCTGAATGTCGTTCTTGAAAATATGCATTTTTTGGAAAAAATTGGGGAAATTGGAAAAATTTGGGAATTCTTTTTGTACAATGATGTCATCCCAATCTGGATTCCATGTAGTATGTGATGTGGTAATAATGACATGGACTTCCATGGTGGTAGGTGATGTGACAGTGGTGACATGGAATGCCACAGTGGTGTTGAACTTATGCTTATACTGAGAGGAGGGGGGGGGGGATCGGTATAAGATACTTTTTACTTTAATTGAGCATTCATCAATCATTAATTAACTTTAAAATAGTAAATTCATGTAAACTCAAATCACTGTACACTGAGTTTAACTTGGAAATCCTTATAGGAGAAAACCACAAAAGCTTATCTTTATAAATGTTTGTAGGCACCAACCTATTGTTACAAAGATTATAGGAACCAACCTACTAGAGACACCAATCTCCTTAGTTTAACATCAACTTAGAAAGATATTGTGTAGGCATGTGGTAGGAACCAACCTACTGGAGACACCAAACTCCTCAATTGAGTACTAACTCAACAAGATATTGTGTAGCCACCAACCTAGTGGAAACACCAGTCTCCTCAGCTGAGCATTGACTCAGTAAGACATGTATAAGAACCAACCTAAGATATTCATACACAGATATCTTCTGACTTTATCTGCATACTTCATACTTCATGCATTTCACAACATCATCATACCCTTAAATTTCATGCTCCAACACCTCTCTTTTCTTTATACACTAGACATAGATTCAAACCCTAGTCAGATTTAGCCTTCACACCCTAGCGAACCTAGTAGCATCATTCCTAGAATATAATCCCAGATTTCAACATCACAACCTCAAAACATATCAATTTAAAACATAATTGAACTTAGTCATTCATAAATCACCTTTAAAACTCCAATAAAACTCCTCTTGCACACCTTTAGACCTTAAGAATACTCTCCAACTTCTCTTGCGTACCTCAAAATTGATCTTGTTGCTTGGATAATCTTCAAATGCACACATCTATCCTATATTTATAATGTTTATGTGCTTACTTTTAGGGATGACCTGTAAAAATTGGTTAGACCAACCTAACTTTTTGGCTGGGTTGTCTGATAGAAAAATTCATATCTCCTTTTTCCTAAGGAGTTAGATGGAGTGCCATTTACCATTGGAAAGGTTTCGTAATAATATTTCCAACCATATAACCTATGCTCTGTAACATACCCAACCACCCACAGGCCGAGGTACGTTACCTTCAAGCCCACCCTTGGACTTCTTTTTCTTATCGATACCTTCTTTAAAATTTAAGGATGCATAAAAGAAAATACTTTAACGACATGCACAACAATATCCAACAAGCATGCATAATATAAGATTTAGTTAAACAATAATTAAAATTCACAACATAATACATTCATACACATATAATTAATACCATAACAGAGAGCACTTATCTTTATGAAAGATGACATCAACTGGCTGCAGACCAAGGACGTTCCACCCAACTGTAGACACTATTGTTCCAAATCCCAACAACAACATCACCCCCGAGCTAGGGCTATGAATCCAAAAGGATGGTTCCAGAGTGTTACTTGGGTTCCCAAACCAACCAACTCTCAAGCTCTCACAGGTTTCCCAACCCCCACAACAATCCAAGTACCCAAATCTCTTCTACCTATCCTGTACCACCCCAAGAGAATGGACCTCCACCCTTCTCTACCATGCAGTCCCTCATGCAGTCCTTCTCCTTATTTTCCAGGGCCTCCAACATAGCTGGTCAAAAATCTCAATGCCGGAACTCTCAGGACTCACAGTTGTGAGAAAAATAGGGCACATGCCAACACATCTCATACATGCAGGTCCTAGGTCATGGCTGGATTGCACTAGTGACCATTATAGCCAACTATCCTGTGGCTAATTATCAGCAGTTCGGTTCCCTTTCCCAAGACAAGACACATATGAGGATGGATCAATGAATGGGTAAGTGGGTGCATGAAAGTGCATGAGGGAAATGAATGAACATACATGAAAACACATGAAAAATCCATCCGTCGAACCCCCCCATCAAACCGGAGGTAGGTTTAAGTAACTTCATGGGGAATCAAGAACCTCCTGACCTTCCCCAATAAGCTCACGTAACCGATCCCCTCCCTTAGGAAAAAAGGGTAATTAACATAGGAATAAACACTTAGCCCCTCAAGCCCCCTCTCTTGTGGAATCATAGCCCCCTATAAATCCAGTCCTTGTCCGTCTAACATCCATCCATGTATTTATTATTAATAATGATAGAAAAAATTACATGTCTTGGGCACACTAGCATTTTAATAATTGTTTGGGCACCCTGGCCTCTCAACATTGTAACAATACATTATTTAAAAATGGGGGTTTGAAACCTGGGGTGTTACATCCCCTCCCCCTTATCTTGGCACTGTCCTTAGTGCATATACAAAATAGAGATCAAAATCTAAAATTTATTCAAAACGTTGTGGGTACTCTGTGCGTATGGCATCTTCATGCTCCCAGGTAGCATCTTCAGGACCGTAGCATGTCCACTGAACTTTTACCAGCTCTATAACTCGATTCCTGAGCATTTTGACCTTTCTGTCCAATACCCGCACTGGTTGAACCTGAAAGTCTCTCTCCGTCTTTACCTGAATCAGATGCCAATCAATAACATGGTTAGGGTCATGTACACATTTCTTTAGTAAAGATACATGAAATACATTATGCACATTCATGGAAGCAGACAATGCAAGCATGTATGCAACTGGCCCTTTTCTGTCCGATATTTCAAATGGACCACAGAATCCGGCTGCCATCTTTGTACAACTACCCAATTTCAAAGAGATTTTCTTGGGGTTCACTTTCAAAAGTACATGCTCCCCTACTTTAAATTCCCTAGCTGTCCTATTCTTGTCTACATATAATTTCTGTCTATCCTGAGCTGCCTTTAAATTTTGCTTAATCTTAACCACCTAGTCTTCCATGTCTTTGAGCAACTCCGGCTCAAGTACCACTCTATCTGCTGGGTTGTCCCAACTCACTGGAGTATTTCATTTCCTACCATACAAGGCTTCAAATGGGCTCATTTCCAATGAATCTTGATACCCATTATTATATGCAAACACAATCGAGTGTAAGTAATCTTCCCACTTAGATGGCTTATCCATCACATACATTCTCAGCATGTCTTCAATTATTCGATTGACCCTCTCTGTTTGCCCATCTGTTTGGGGATGATATGCGATGCTAAAGTTTAGATTTGTGCCAAATCCTTTAAACAATCCCCTCTAGAAATTGGAGGTAAACTTCATATCTCTGTCCGAGACAATTGTTCTAGGTATCCCATGCAACCTAGCAATTTCCTTCATAAAAAATTTTGCAATATTAGCCGATGTATGCGTTGTCTTCACAGGCACAAAATGAGAAGCCTTTGTTAATTTGTCAACAACCACCATGATTGAATCATGTTGCTTATTTTTTTTGGGTAATCCTATGATGAAATCCATGGTGATCACTTCCCATTTCTTCTCTGGGATTGGCAATGGTTGCAGCAAACCTGCTGGGTGCCTATGCTCAACCTTCACCTTTTGATATTCCATACATCAAGCGATGTAATCAACAACATCCTTCTTCATTCACGGCCAAAAGAACTAGCTTCTTATTGCTGTAATTGTTTTCTGGTAACTAGGATGTCCAACATAAGGAACATCATGCATTTCCTTCAGTACCAAATTCCTCAGTTCTCCAAAACTAGGAACATAGATTCTATTTTTATGCATGAGTAATCCATCTTCCTTTATCTCATACTCCTTTATTTTCTGCTGTACATTTCCTTGTTGTAAGTTTTTCTTTACCTGTAGGTAATGCTGGTCTATAACAAGACCATCTAAAATTATGCTCTTCAAGTCTGACTGATGCATACTAACAACAATAGCATGCATGGTATGCACTCTTCTACTAAGTGCATTGACAAATTTATTCTCCTTTCCTTTGATATGCTTGATATCGAAGTCATATTCACTTAAAAATTCCAGCCATCTTGTTTGCCTGACATTCAAGGTCAGCTGTTCAAAAAGATACTTTAGGCCAATGTGGTCTGTCTTTAATTTAAATTTATTCCCCATGAGTTAATGCCTCCACATCCTCAAGGCATGAACAATGGCAGCAAGTTCCAAGTCGTGGGTGGCATAGTTACTCTCATGTTCCTTAAGATTTATGGACTCATATCCAATGACATGTCCATTTTGTGTGAGGACTCCCCCAAGTCCTTCCTTACATGCATCTGTACATACCACAAAAATTTCATTTGGGTCAACAATCTTTAACACAGACGCACTAATAAGTAATTCCTTCAACAGATTAAAATTCTTTTCACACCTGAGTGTCCATTCAAATTTAGTTCCCTTCCTTTGCAAAGAAGTGATGGGATGAGAAATCTTAGAGAACCCTACTATGAACCTTCTGTAGTATCCAACTAATCACATAAAATATCCGATGCCTGACACATTTCTGGGTGTTGGCCATCCTCTAATGGCTTCAATCTTCTGTGGATCTACTGTTATGCCCTACTCTGAAATAATGTGTCCCAAGTAATGAATCTACTTTTGATAAAAATAAAACTTACTCAACTTGGCATACAACTGATGTTCTCTCAGTACTTGCAACACCAGTCTTAAGTGATGTTCATGCTCCTCTTCAGACTTAGAATAGATAAGTATGTCATCCAGGAATACTATGAAAAAATTATTCAAATAACTTCTAAATATGCCATTCATTAAGCACATGAATACAACTGGTGCATTGGTCATTCCAAATGGCACCACTACAAATTCATAATTCCCATACATGGTCCTAAAGGTTGTCTTATGAATGTCTTCTTCCTTGATTCTTAGCTGATGGTATCCCGCCCTCAGGTGAATTTTTGAAAATATCTTTGCTCCTCTTAGCTGATCAAAGAGGTCATCAATTCGGGGTAGAGGATACTTGTTCTTTATATTGTACTTGTTCAACTATCGAAAGTTAATACACAACCTCAAGGTTCCATCCTTCTTTTTGACAAAAAGTACTGGTGCTCCCCAAGGTGAAACACTTGGATGTATGTACCCTTTTTTCAACAATTCCTCCAACTGCATTTGTAATTCTTTTAACTCTGGTGTGCTCATTCTATAAGGTGTTTTTGATACCGGGGCAGCTCCTGGCACTAAATCAATTGAGAAATCTATCTCCCTTCTTGGTGGCAATCCCAGTATTTCTTGGAATACATCTTCAAATTCCTGTAGCACTGAAAAATCTTCATGGCTTGGCCCCTTTGTATTTTTTGTCATACAGTTGACATCCTTTCCTAAAACATATTTTCAGCTGTAAGGCTGAAATCTCCCTTATAGAGATGGGTCTTGGAACTCCTTTCACAATGCTTTGTTTTCCATTTCCATCAAGACATGTAAATGTCTTATTATGACAATCTAGGACAACATGATTCTTGTCCAACCAATCCATTCCAATCAGAATATCATAAGACCCCAATGGTATGATATTTAGATCCACACTACTATTCACGCCATTAAGACTTATGGAAAAACTTCTGACCATATCATGGATTCTCGTTTTGGTTCCAATGGCTAACTAAACCAAACTTGCTTTTCCAAGTTTATTTTTCTCCAAATGTAATCTATCCACTATCTTAGGATCAATGTAACAATGACTTGCTCCCGAATCAATCAAAATAACAACATGGTGATTTATGATCTTACCTTCCACCTCGATCATATTGGTCTGGTACTCTTCTTGTCAATCATTTAAAGCTACATAGAGTCTTACCATATCTTCGACTGTCGTAGCCTCTTGGATGTTGTGCACAGTCTTCACTCTGTCCTTTCTATGTGGTAAATACTTGTACAAGTGATCTTCCTTGCATCCCCAACATTGGATTGGTGGTCTTCCCCTTTTTCCCAAGGAATCTTCTTTCTTGAAATCTCCCTTAGCATACTGATCTTGATGATTTCTATCAGGCTCATTCCTATTGAAGGAAGGTTTGAATCCTTTCCTCCTCTGATCAGACTTCACATTTTTCTTGTCCTTCCAATATTTCTGTAGATATTCTCTTCCCTGGCCTTGCTCATACATGTATTTAGCCTTCCTGATGGCTTCATTCAAGGTCTTGGGCTCATCATACTTGATCTTTTCCTTATAAAAGGTTGGCAGTCCACTTAGAAATCTTTGTATTTTCACTTTCTCATCATCAATGAACCTGACATACTTTAACAATCCCAAGAACTTCTTCTTGTACTCTACCATAGTCATGCTTCCCAACCCGAGTTCAAAGAACTCCTGCATTTTCTTGTCATAGAAATTCTCTGAGAGGTACTCCTTCTGGAAGTACTTCTTGAATTGTTTCCAAGTGATCCTACTTTTATTAATGTGCTCCACTTGTTTCAGTTGGTCCCACCACATTGCAACTTTCCTGTGTAAATGGTAGGTGGCAATCCTGGCTTCCAGATTTGATGAATAGTTATGCAACTAAAAATATCTTTTGAGCCCAAGCAACCATGCTTCGTCATCATATTCCCTTTCTATTTCACCCTCAAAGGAAGGTGGATTGAGCTTCGTCATCTCTCCTTGCAAACTATCTACCTCTTGTTTCCGTCTTTGGTGTCTGACAGGAGACACCTCTGGACTTCTTATGGGATCATCCACTGCATAAAACTTTATTTTTGAGTAAGGAGGTGAGTGGTGTCCATGAGCTCTGCTAGCACTTCTGGAATAACCATCTCTTCCACGATCATCCCTTCTTTCATGGCACATGCCTTCTTCCTCTTGTCTTGATTTTGATCCCTTCTTTGTTTGTCTCTGCAACTGATTTAAGCTCTGCAACACTCGAGCATTTATCTGACTTTTCTCTCTCATCAGTCTCTCATTGTATGCTTTGTAGCTCTACACTTCCATATTCAGGCTTCTTACTGTTTCTATTAACGTTTCCTGTTCTCCTTTTCCCTTTCATCTATTGGACTTTGTCTCTGCATTACCAACTCTGGTATTCTGGCCTTCAGCCTCCTTATCATGACTGGAGGCTCCCTCACCTTATTCCATTTCCTCAATATGCATCCTGAGGTGATTTGTTTAAACCCCTTAATTCTTCCATTTTGTTATAATTATGCATATGATAAACAAAATTGCCAAACCATGCTACAAGTCTCGTTTTTTTTTTTTTTTTTGTTCATGGAGATCATATCCCATTCTCTAAAAATAACAGTGTCTTGTTATCCTGGCTAACACAAAATTTCACCCTGCACAGGTGATTCCTTCAAACTACCTTCCCAGGTGACCATGACTAGAAATCACGGCTAAATCCTTCCTTAGCACTTTTCTGTCTCGAAGACAACCAATTCAGCCCTTAGCCCTCCTTCCCCCAGCTCTCAATATGCATATGACCATGACCATGACCTTGCACTTAGCTGCAAAAGCGCTTGTCCAGAGCTTTGGGACTTCATAACTTTTGGCTAGGACTGGATCAACGGTCCTCGTCCTCTTTCAAGATCAACGATCGAGATCCACTTCGGGACTCTGCACTTCGGGAGTCTCAAATTTCCTCGCTTTCCTCCTCCTAGAATGATTTTTCCCATAGTTCATGATCTACCGATTGGTGTCCTCCCACATATCAACGACTGTGAATCTCTTTGGCTCTTTGGGCTTCGGAAGTTTCAAACTTTCCTCCTGCCTGTTCTCCCAGAGTTCTTTCACCCAAAGTTGATGATCCTTTGACGTGTGTCTTCTGGAATCAACGGTCGATATGTACTCTGGCCTTCAGGATTTTTTGACCCAACGCAACCCGTCACATATTTCCCCATTAGAGTGCCCCATATCTAAAATGCATGATCTATCACAACGTGGTGAAATACTAGAAGCAGACACGTGGCCCAATCAGGCGGGTGACATGTGTCACGTTTTAACTGACCTTTCAATACTCCAAATGCTCAAATTTTACTGGCATGTGGCACACATCCCATGTGTCCACGTCATCCCAGGTGATGTCCACAAGCCACGCCACTTCGAGAATTCCAGGATCCACATCACCTCTAGGTGACATCATCGTGCCCCATCACTTCGGCTCTTCAGGCTTCAGGACTTCGGGATTTTCCATACTAGCACACTTCCAATTCTCCTGAGCTCTGCATTCCTAAACTAGCCAATCTGTCGCCATGTGTCCTCCTGGATCGTATGACTAAGATTCACTTCGGGTCTTCACTCGGAGTCGATGGATCTGCACCACGTGCCCTTGTTAATCTGAAAGTTGAGGCTTACTTTGGGTCTTCGGACTTTGGAAATCTCAAATTCAAAACTTATCTGGCCCCACTGGCTTTTATCTAAAGCCTTGGACCTAGTGACGCATGGCTCTTGGCAGGTCAATAGCTGAGATCCTTTCGGGTCTTCGGGTTTCAGAAATCTCTAACTTTAAACCCCTCAAAATACACAGTATTCTGCCATGTGTCATCTTGAATCAGACGGTTGGGATTTACTTCGGGCCTTCACCCGAAATCCAAAGATTTACGCTATGTCTCTTCTCGATCAGACGGCCTAGATTCACCTCGTACGATCCGACACTTGAGATTTACTTCGGCTCTCCATCTCTCCGGGCTTCGAGAGTTTCAAATCTCAACTGAAAACCTCTCGAACAGATTTATCTGGAGTTACTGATCTGTTGACACGTACCTCTTGGTGATTGACGGTCAGGATCTACTTCCGATATATAAAGTTTTGATGTTCGAGCCCTAAGATGTCACATCACTGCATGCCTTTCAATTTGTGGGGGAATGCATCGACGGTTGGGAGTAACCCGCTTTTTGCCCCACAATTCTCCTGATGCTAACACATAACCCCTTGGGGAAACCATGGTTTGGATTGCGGGACTGCCTTGGGAAATTATCTCCCGTGCAACTTGGTTCCCCGCAATGCCTCCTGTCTGTTGCTCTCACTATCCAATGGGATTTGATGGTGGTGACCTTAGCCCTTGCTTCCTTTTCATCAGATGACCCCTGTTCACTTGTCCTCTGATCCAACGATCCCGGATCTCTCCTGATCCTGCAGTGGCAATCGCTCCCGAATTTGAAGGGGAATAATCACGATCCTTCAAACCCTTACAAAGGATCTATGACGTTCCATCTCCTGTGTAGATTCTACAACGCCATTCCTCCTGATATTTTCAACTCCATGATCAGATTTCGATCTATAACCATGAGACTCTAACCAAAAGACCTGGCCCATACCGGCTCGATGTTTCAACCTGGTTCTGATACCAAACTATAACATACCCATCCATCCACAGGCCAAGGTATGCTACCTTCAAGCCCGCCCTTGGACTTGTTTTTCTTACTGATACCTTCTTTAAAATTTAAGGATGCATAAAAGTAAAAACTTTAACGACATGAACAACAATATCCATCAAGCATGCATAATCTAAGATTTAGTTAAACGATAATTAAAATACACATCGTAATACATTCATACACAGATAATTGATACCATAACAGAGAGCACTTATCTTTATGAAAGATGACACCAACTGGCTGCAGACCAAGGACGTTCCACATAATTGTGGACACTATTGTTCCAAATCTCAACAGTAGCGTCACCCCCGAGCCAGGGCCATGAATCCAAAAGGACGGTTCCAAAGTGTTACTTGGGTTCCCAAACCAGTCATCTCTCAAGCTCTCACAGGTTTCCCAGCCCCCACAACAATCCAAGTACCCAACTCTCTTCTACCTAGCCTGTACTGCCCCAAGAGAATGGACCTCCACCCTTCTCTGACATGCAGTCCCTTAGGTAGTCCTTCTCCTTATTTTCCAAGGCCTCCAATATAACTGGTCCAGAATATCAATGCTGGAACTCTCAAGACTCGTAGTTGTGAGAAAAACAGGGCACAGGCCAACGCATCTCAGACATGCATGCCCCAAGTCACAGCTGGATTGCACCAGCAACCATTACAACCAACTATCCTGTGGCTAATTCTCAACAGTTCAGTTCCCCTTTCCCAAGCCAAGACATAGATGATGATGGATCAATGAATGGGTAAGTGGGTGCATGAAAGTGCGTGAGGGAAATGAATGAACGTACAAGAAAATTAGCGAACAAGCCATCCGTCGAACCCCCCCTTCAAACCAGAGGTGGGTTTAAGTAACTTCGTGGGGAATCAAGAACCTCCTGGCCTTCCCCAAGAATCTCACGTAACTGATCCCCTCCCTTAGGCAAAAAGGGTAATTAACATAGGAATAAACACTTAGCCCCTCAATCCCCCTGTCTTGTGGAATCATAGCCCCCTATAAATGTAGTCCTTGTCCATCTAGCAACCAACCATGTATTTATTATTAATAATGATAGAAAACATTACATGTCTTGGGAACAATGGCCTTTTAATAATTGTTTGGGCACCCTGGCCTCTCAACATTGTAACAATACATTATTTAAAAATGGGGGTTCGAAACCCAGGGTGTTACATGCTCCCATTTGAGAATATATTGGAAAGGTTTCGTAACAATATTTCCAACAATCTCCATCTTGCAATATTTATCTTGGAAATCTGTATAAGTCTCCCCCTATCTTTAACATCAAAGAAAACAATATTTCCAACAATCCCACCCTTGTTTATTGATGGAAATCCTTAGTCAATTATGATACTCCCCTTGCCTACAACTTTCCTTGTGTCTACAATTCTTCTTATGTCTACAACTTCTCCCCCTTTGACATCAGTGGTAAAGGGATGCTCCCCCTGAGCTTGGGATTCCATTTAATAATGAGATGAGAGGGATATTACTCCAAACTTTCATTTAATTGTCCCATACAACATTTTTCTCCTTTGAATTCATCAAGAATGTATACATTGCTTGGGGTTTTGTTTTCATTTTCCACTATTATTCTTGAACCTACTTTCCTTATCTCACATCCTTTAGAATGAAATGTGAGGTTGTAACCTTGATCACACAATTTATTGACACTTAGAAGACTGTGTTTTAACCCTTCAACATACAAGAAATTTTGTGTTTTAGTCTTTCCATTATCAAGGCTAATGATACCTTTTCTAACTACACTTACAGAAGCATTATCCCCAAAGGTAACACTGCCTCCTTTTTCTTCCTTTAGGATGAGAAATTTGTTCTGATCCCCTGCCATGTGTTTTGAACATCCACTATCACTGTACCATTAGCTTCCTTTTCCTTGAACATACATTTCAAGTCCACGTTCTTCCTTCTAATTTGGTTCTTCTTTCTTCCTTTTCCACACCTTTGTGTATTATTCTCTATGCTTGGTAAGAGCATCTTCTTCCTTGTTATGTTTAAGAGACTTTATTATGTTTCTTCTACGGTCATGTGCTATGTGCCCATATTTATTTCACTTATATCATTCATCATTGTAATCAAGCAGTCGATCAAATGAATTCTAGTTTCTATCAACAAACCCATGAAAACTTCTAGTTTTGTTTCTCACATAATCATTCTTTGAGGTTTTGTAAGAACCTCTATTTCTGTCTCTCACATGATCACTTCTTGTATAAGACCTACAATATTTTTCTTTATGATAAAATTTATTGCAAGAAAATAATAGCCAAGAAAGAGATTTTGGAACGGGTTGTGAAAGGTCTTCTTGGTGGAACAACTCTTCTAAATTCATTATTGTGAGAATAATCAGATTTCTGTTGGTCATCATTTCCTTTCTTGTTGATGCTTTCATTATTGATGGAGCCTTTGAGAATATTGACACATATTTTATGATTTTCTTCATTTTCTTTTTCTGATGGCTTTGTGACCTTAGTGCTTGCATCTCCCTCGGGGGTCTTTTGTTTCTTGTCATAGCCAAGACCTGTCTTGATGAATGGTGACCCTTGGAAATTTAAAATATTGTCTAATATTTTAGTACTCTTTCAAAATTTCAATCTTCAATTCAACTGATCAATTGTTTTCTCTAGTTCTTTTCTTAAGGAAACTATTTCAGCTTCTATCTTCTCGCAATTTTCTTCCTTTTCTTTTAGCTAGCTTCTCACCACTTATTCTATCCTTTTTTCCTCTTCTAGTTGATTCTTTAGGACAATAACTGTTTTTTTCTATTTCATCAAGGTCATGATCCTTATTTTCATATTTTGAAATTGATCCTTTTGCTTTTTCTTCTTTCCTCTGAACTTGCCTATTTCTTCTAAGGCACTAATGAGTTTTGCTTCAAGATTCACTTTCCCATCAATGTCTTCTTCTTCAAAATCTTATTTTTATTTCTAATTGTCTTCATTTTCTTTATCAGTAGACTTTGTATCCATAGATATGAAGAGGAATTCTTCTTTGTTAATATCAAAAACATATCCATCACATTTTTCAGACAAGCTACTGTCCTCTCTAGAGTAAAAAATCATCTTCTTAGTATATTTTCCTCTTTTGTGTCTATAAGGTTTGATTTTATTGTTATGTTCTTATTTATCATTATTTTTCTCATCATCACTGTCGTCCCTTTTTGAATATGGACATTTAGCAATAAAATTTCCTACTCTACCACAATTAAAACATTGAAAGGGTAGCTTACCTTTGTATTTGTCAAATCCTCTTTTTAGGTTTCTCACAAATTGTGATTCTTCTATAACTGATTCATGGCTGGAACAATCACATAATTTATGTCCTTTTTTCTTCTTTTATTCTTTTAAAGCTACTTCCTTTTGTGTTGGATTTTATTTTTCTGTCCTCATCTCATATGCAGTGATAATCCCATGCAATTCATTCATCGCTAGTTTCTCCAGATCCTTCATTTATTCAATTGCAGAGACTTTAGCATCAAATCTTAAGGGGAGAGACTTGACTGCATTTTGCACAATAATTGGTCCTTCAACCTTCTCACAAGTTCCTCTTATGGTTCCAACAATTTCATCCACTTGAAGGAAATAGGCTGCAACATTTTCTTCATCTTTCATTTTCAAACTCTTGAACTATCTTCTATGAGTTTGGAGCTTTGCCTTCTTTACCTTGTCATCACCTTCAAAGATGTTTTGAAGTTTATCCCAAATATATTTTGTTGATTCACAATGCATCACCTTGAAAAATGATTATGATATACCACACAAGATAACATTCATGTCTTTCTCATTATGTTCACTAACCTTCTTCCCGACATTATCTGTTGGTGGAGTTTTGGGGGTTGTATGCCCAATCATGACTGATTGAAAATATCAAACCTAATATCCATTAGATAAGTATACATCCTTATACTTTATAATGCATAGCTTGTTTCATCAAACAATGGAGCCCTATTTGTGGAGAAACCTTCTTGACTAGCCATGTGGGCTCCCGAGATCTCCCTTCTAGTGGTTGGACTATTTCTGAAGGAATCCGCTTTGATATTGATTGTTGAACTTATGCTTATACTAAGAGGGGGTGGGTGAATCAATATAAGATAATTTCTACTTTAATTGAGCATTCATCAATAATTTATTAAATTTAAAACAATAAATCCATGTAAACTCAAATCACTGTACACAAAGTTTAACTTGGAAACCCTTGCACGAGAAAACCATTTTTTTTTTTTTATAAATTGTTGTAGGAACTTACCTACTGTTACAAAGCTTGTAGGCACCAACATGGTGGAGACACCAATATCCTTAGATGAGCACCAACTCAACAAGATATTTTGTAGGCAACAACCTACTAGAGACATCAATCTCCTCAGCTGAGCACCAACTCAACAAGATATTGTGTAGGCACCAACCTACAGGAGATGCCAATCTCCTCAACTGAGCACTGAATCAGTAAGACCTGTATAGGAACCAACCTAAGATATTCATACATAGAGTACTTTTGACTTCACATGCATGCTTCATACTTCATGCATTTCACAACACCATCATATCCTTAACTTTCATGCTCCAACGCCTCTCTTTGCTTCATACACCAGACATAGATTCAAACTCTAATCAAATTTAGACTTCATGCCCTAGCTAAAATCATAAAATCATTCCTATGATATAATCCTAGACTGCAACATCACAACCTCAAAACAACCCAATTTTCAACATAATAGACCTTACTCCTCGATAGCCCACCCTTAAAACTCCAAGAAAAATCCTCTTGCACACCTTTATACCCCAATAATACTGTCCAGCTTCTCTTGCGTACCTCAGAACTCTTCCACACACCTAAAACTTGATATTTTTGCTTGGATCCTCTTCAAATGCGCACATATATAATGTATTTATAGTGTTTATATTCTCACTTTTAGGGCCAACTTGTAAAAATTAGCTAGGTGGACTTGAACTTTCTGGCTGGGTTGTCTAATAGAAAAAATTATGTCTCCTCATTCCTAAGGAGTTAGAGGGAGTGCCATATACCATTGGAAAGGTGTCGGAATAAGATTTCCAAGCATATAAATTATGCTCCCATTTGAGCTAGGTATTTAGAGTAAAAATAACTTCAAATATAGGGTATCCAAATTGAGCATAAAAAATCCAAAAACAATATTTCTAACATTCTCCATCTTGCAATCTTTATATTGGACATCTGTAGTATCCCCCTATCTTTGACATCAATGAAAACAATATTTCCAATAGGTTGGAGGTCCATAGTGGAAGACCTATGAAAGACCAATGACATTCTAGTATACCATGGTGGTGGGGTGGCAAGCCCTGGTGGCGGGGTGTTAGACCATTGTGGCAAGGCTCTTGGTGGAGTGGCAACCTGATACCATGAGTGGTATCACATGTTGGGGAAAGTGGTTTTGGAATATTTTTTGGTGATGCAAAACCTATGGGAATGTGCCATGTATCGTGGGAGATATTATATATCTCATTATGGAGGGTCGTTAACTCTTGAGAACTTTGGTGATGTGATATCAAACTTGACCATCGATCAACCTCTAATCTCCGTCATTAGATCTGGGGCATGGGAAAGTTTTGTGCCAGAGGTAAAGATGCGGGATGGGACCCATCCGTTGCCACCAATGCTGAAATTACAAAGGTAAGGTGGGGAGGTGGACCCTACCGAAGATATGGGCGACTGTGGTGGTGCCATGTGGCAGTTGGTATGGTGGGACCATGTATTTAATACTATATTATTAATTATAAATGGAAGTGTAAAGGTTAAAGAAAGAGGAAATGTAAGGTAAGGTAAGGGTAAAGGGAGGATGTTAGGAAGACGATGGTGGAGGTTAGGTGGTTGGAGAGGTGACATGGCATACTCTCAGGGTCGAATATCGACCCATGGTGCCACATCAACAACCACATCAGCTAATTGCCACATAGGCATATGATAGCCTATGTTTCAAAAAGAAAAAAACTAAGTCTGAAGCCATTTTCTTACTTTGACCATAAATAAAGAAGCTTGTGCTAGATTGAGATGAAACTTTTAGGTTTTATCTACAGTAAGGAGGGATACAAAAGTGTCATAGGGGCCACTGTCCATTATTGCTTGTATTTTCTAGAAATTTCAAAATAAGAGGTTTTAAAGATCCAAGTCCAGCTCAATGACCAACACCTAGATTAAGCTGAATTTTTTGGAGAGAGTCCAAAAAGTAGACATGAAAATACCAAGTGAAGGAATTGGAGAAACTCTAATGGGGTTGGAAAGGGGATACTAAAATAGGCCAAAATCCACTATTCCAGACCGCTCTTTAGGGATTTTTGGGATTTTCAGAGGAGGAAAAGTGAACCTAGATCACAAAACTAGAGAAATTTATTTACTCAAAATTTTATATACTCATTAAGACAAACAAATTTGGTTTGGTGAAGTTTTTCCAGAAGTGCTCAGATTGAGAGGTAGCCAATTTTACTAAAATTTCGTCTAGAAAAATTATAAAAAAGACAAAGTTGCAAATTCCAGATTGCTGTAGAATATTACTAGAGAAATGGTTTGAAAATTTGAAGGTTGTTATGTGTTCACCATTATGATTATTACTAGTTCCTAATAAAAAAAATTTGTTGTTTCTTTATGAATTTTCTTCTGCAATTGACATAAGTTGGCCTATCAGTAAAATTGTACCAGTGAAGAAAATGCACAAATGGGGTGAAAATGAATTTTTTAAGAATCCATAAATTTTAGCTCAGAGATCATATTGGGGAATAAGAATAGTCATTGAAAAGATGATGCAGAGGAGAATAACCTGGAATTATTATAATTTGGAGAATTATGATAGAACTCGTCATGATTGAGCAGAAAAGGACTTGTAACATTAATTGACAAAAATTCTATAATATATATGATTCTAAGAAAAAATGTTGCTTGCAAATTTTGTAGAGTTAGAGGTATAAGGATATCAATTCAAGCCTAATAGTTCATATCGAAGTCATGGATGATGCACAAGGAGCCTACAATCATGAGACATAATCCAAAGGACAAAATACCAATGTGGGTAGTGCTGAAACATAATCTAATGGACATAGGAGCAAAGTTGAACCATTAGAATTGGTAGAGACTATGAGAAGTATTAGAATGGAAGTGTAGAGTTATAGATATGACAATGAGAATACAATGAAAATATAATGAGAGCAAGGGATGATCAAAATCAAATAAATGCTCAAATGATGCAAAGGATAAATTAGTTGCAGAGATGAACACATAATGGATTAGACTCAAGACATAAGGAAGAAGATATAGATTATAAAAGAATATATAACTATAGAAGACCTAGTCACTAAAGAAATGCTAGTATAATTCATAGACATAAATCACCTCCTTACTCAACTAGGAATTTTTATGCATTTGAAGATTCAAGGAGCAATCCAAAAGTGTCTCCTATTAGGAATCAAATAATAATATATGAGTTGGATAGTTTGCAAGGAGAGCTTAGGAATATTAAGCCACCATCCTTTGATGGTGGAAGAGAAAGGGAATATGATGCTAAAGCCTAGTTTCTTGAAATCATAAAATATTTTTAGTTGCACAACTACTCATCTAACCTAGAAGCCAAGATTGCCGCATACTATTTGCATGGAAAAGATTCTATGATGTGGGATGAGTTGAAGCAAGTTGAGCACATTGATGAGAGTAGGATTACTTGGAACCAGTTTAAGAAACATTTTCATAAGGAGCATCTTTTAGAGCACTATTATGACAAGAAGATGCAAGATTTATTTGAACTCATGTTGGGGAGTATGACCATGGGAGAATATGAAAAGAAGTTCCTAGGATTGTTAAAGTATGTGGGGTTTATCAATGATGAGATGGCGAAGATACATATTTTTTTGAGCGGACTTCCATCTTTCTATAAAGATAATATTCAATATGATGAGCCAATAACTTTGACAGAGACCATAAAAAAGGCTAAGTACCTATATGAGCAAGGAAAGGGTAGAGAATATTTGCAGAAATATTGGGAGGATAAGAATAAGGAGAAATATGATCAGAGAAGGAAGGGATCCAAACCCCCTTTTAACAAAAACAATCCTAATACAAATAAGCAAGRCTAGTCTGCTAAAAATGATTCCAAGAGGGAARACTCCTTGAGAAAATGGGGAAGGCCAGCAATCAAATGTTAGGTATGTAAAGAAGATCACATGTACAAGGATTTATCTCACATAGAAGACAAGATGAGGACAATTTACAACATACAAGAGGCTACTATAGTAGAAGACACATGARGAAATATTCCAAGAATATATGTAGCCTTGAAATATTGACAAGCACAACACCAATCCCATATGATTGAGGTGGAAGGTAATACCAATAATCATCTTGTTGCTATTTTAATTGATTCAGGAGCAAGCCATAAATACATTGATCCTAAAATAGTGGACATATTTCATTTGGAGAAAATTAAGCTTAAAAAATCATGTTTGGTTCAACTAGCCACTCGAACCAAAAGAAAGATCAATGAGACTGTCAAAGATTGTCAAATAAATTTGAATGGACTGAATACTAATGATAATATAAATATTATACCATTAGGATCTTATGATATCCTAATTGGAATGGATTGGTGGAAAAACATCATTGTAATAGACCCAACCCCCTAAGTACCCTTTTAAGGGATGGGGTATTAAAATTTTTCTTTTCTCAGTCATCTCAATACCTCTTCTCGAGGACACCATTGTCTTTTACTCGTCAAGGGATTTCCAACAACTGTCATCATGCCCCAAACTGAGTTCTTGATCAAAATTTATGTCCTCCCAATGTTATCAGGCCTCCATTGGCTCAATGATGCCTTATTGCCACATGGAACCCCCGTGGCCTCTTAATAGTCATGCCATCAGACGTGGCATCTTCCACCAAGTGTATTAAGTTCAAATTCCCCATCCTTTTACCTCTCTTTGTCATGATCAAGATTTTTCTCCCAAAAAGCCTCAAACATTCCAACATTAACATTTCTGACGATGATCCCGTATCGGGACTGCGCCAGATCCCATTTTCTGTGGGCTGAGCATCCTAAGACTCCGGTCGCATCGACGATCCCCACTAACATGGGGGTTATTTTCCACCCCTAATTGATTCTTATGTTAGTCACATGGGACCTGCCATGGATCGATAACTGTCACCACACCACACTCTTACACCAATCAACGTCGATCATTTATTTACCATAGCCAATATCATCATCGACATTTTGGAAAACCCTCAGCCATGCCAAACTTTCATATCCCAAAAAATATACATATAAAATCAATGGATCAGATCTCATCGTCATATCTTCTTTGACGATATCTACAGTCGTGATCATCTCTGGTGATATCAAAGGTCGTCGAATTTCCTCTCTAGACTTTCATCGACACTCTACCAACGTATGGATGAGATCTCTTGATCAGTGGATCCAATGGTCTARATCATGGTTTAGGACTTAAGTGCATTTATGGACCTCCAGGTTACTTTTGTCTCGTCATCCCACCAAAAAGGTGACACCTATCACCCCGAGAATGCCCTGGCTACCTTAATGGCATGCCATGTCACCCATGTTGTCATGGTCCASTTTATTATTTGTAAGGGTTCTTAGAGATCTATGGTGGACATGAACTCCGACCTCTTGTAGATCCACAATTCTTGTTGTCACCGATTCCTCGTCATCGTCGGCATTAGGTGCTTTCCTTAARCACTGCCATCCTTCCACCTCCGATGATGATACATCTCAAATCTACAATCCATATTTCTCGAGGGTGATCCTCRACATATCTAATGATCATAGTTTTAAGTGAGGTCCCAAAGGGCCTCCTCATCCATTGGGACCCACCTTCATCCCAAAGGTGGATCCCTTGGTGAGACTTGTCACTACTTGGACATGTTGGTTTCCATGCTGGCACCCTCATGTCATCATGTCATCATCTCTTCTCTCATATAGTCATGAAAAATCAATGACGAAGATCAACTCTTGTCAATAGTAGATTAATGACTCTCATCCCATTACTGATGCCTTCATAGTTGTCATCCTTCTTGGCTGATACACGGCTTTGCCAATCTTTGAACTCCGATGAATGACCCGGATCTTTTCATATTTTCATATATAGGTTCCAAATCCTCTTAACATGTGATGTCATATATGCATGACACATGTCACCATCACCACTTGACATGTGGCATTCACACTTCCCACATAAGCTCACCTACAGGTGCTAGATCACTATGCCACCTGGAACCTTTTGTGCTCAACACATGCATCATGACACATGGAACCATCCACGTCCTTTGCTTGAATATTCAAATAAATATTAATGGTCCAGATCATCTGAGGGGTCTGTTGTAGGGGCTAGTCGACTAAGAAATAGTCGATCGACTGACATAGTCGAAAATGCAAGTTAGTCGAAGCATATGATAACTGATCGACCTAGGTAGTTAAGTAGTTACAACTGCCTGGTAATTAGATATATAGGATTATAAATAGACAAGCACATAGAGTCTTTGATAGCTCTATGTGAGAGATTGTATACATTGTACTACATTGCTATATCCTTTAATAAATACAGATCTTTGGGCTCTCACTACTTGTGTATGTCTTTATCAATATCTATATGCATGTATCTTTTATGCTTCTTATTTAAGGACCACTGGTAACTCTCCCTACATTCCCCTAGATTACAAGATTGGTTCCATTGTCGGTAGTTCTAAACCTGGGCATGCAAAAGTATACATAGATGTTAACTCTACAAGACATATGTGAATGGTGGGAGCACAAGACTGAGAATCACATTAAAAATTACGCTAGAAGAAATAATATCTCACTCGCAAAAGCAAGAATAAGACTCTTTTTAGAAACCCACGAAAGATTTTTAGAAGCCGTGCCTGAAGCATTATTTCAATACATCAAAAAGTCGGGTAATACGTAATTTGACAACCGACGAGAAACTATGCCTCAAGCTTACGAATAGAGGAATAAAAAATTTGCACGATTGGTTCGAGCGAGTTGTTGAAGACTATATCTTAGAGCAAGTTGTCAAAGATCAAACATCTCTAGATAGAATCAAAGAAAATTTTTATACTGACTTGCACAAAGGATTCTTGTGTACTATCCTAACATTGCTTCATAAATTCCTCCTCGACAAAGGATTCAATGACATTATTGAATATCGACCTCGAATAGGCACACCGTTACCAAATAATAACTATCAAGAGAGGGATAGAGAGTCGGAAGGATTTTTGGACGCAGAGTGCAAAGATATAAGACAAGACTGGGATTATTTTCTGAATAAATTAACATGGCAAGTATTATCAACCTCGAGTAAGTCAGGGTGGTGACAGGGGTCGATCAAATATGTGAGATTCCACAAGGAAAGCATACAAAAATGTCTAATTACTGAAGCATAAATGTCATCGAGAGGAAAGCAAGAACACAAGCAATCTGTTGACATTGAGAGATTGGAGCGACACAAAAGGAAAAAGAAAAGGGAGGAACTTTGTAACTTGTGGAGCAGTCATAATTCGAATAGAAAAATGCTCGGGGAGGGTCAGCCTGATATAACAAGTGAGTAGTCTGATTCTGAAGCGAATCGACCAGATCTAACAATAACAACAGCTGTAGCGACCCCTGAAAGAAGTTGTGATGTATAGTTGATATAGACTAGATTGAATGCCTATCAACCGGAAGATAAAAATGAAAGCATGGATTACGAATAATCAAGGCCAGTGATACATAGTTCCCCCGCTCTAGAAACCAACCCTCAAATAAAAGAATTCCTCCAACAATGACTGCAAATCGATGACCAATATGCAAGATTATGGTACAAAACTGACGAGCATGGAAACCTACGAGATGCACTCATTGTTGAGCAAGAAAGAAATGAAACTGAAAAACATGCACATCCAAATTAAGGATCTCATCAACATGACCCCCCTTCCAAATTTATTATCAAGATAAGAAACTAGTTACAATCGTGAACCGACACGACCATTAGATTGACACCTAGTCGAGTATAAAGATCAAAGTTCTCAAACCGAAGAGATAATTTCAACAGTTAATAGGAGGCAATTATTCCTTGAGTACCAGCCAATAAAATATCAACCAATAGAAAAAGCGACACATGACAACCTAATCGAGGAGTCGACAAATCATTAGAGAATTGTGGTAACACAGACACCATAGAAAGCATGTACCCCTAAAAAGACAATAAAAATGGGATTTAACCACATACCCCTGTACGAGGGAGATGAGGACCCAAAAATACATTGGTTCATGTGTGAAAAAATCTAGGACGTTGCAGACATCACCGACGAAGACAAACATATGGCAAGATTTGGAGCTGCCCTCTGACACCACGCCCTAACATGGTTTATGAACTATACATAAAATCAAAACTGGAAAAATTTGGACATAAAAGATAATTTTCTAACGTTTTTAAAATTCGAATATGTCACACACTTGGTTGTGCAAAAGATAAAAGAAATAAAACAATGACCAAGCAAATCAGTATGGGAATATGATAAAATATTTAAATATCTCTTGAGTCAAATTCCAACATCAATTAACCAAAGCTTGCTAGTTCAATGGTATGTTGTTGGATTGTTGCAATGAATCCACTCGCCATTATGCTTGTAAAGAATAACCACCTGTGAAGACGCATTACACAAAGAACAACACGTCGAATCATATGATGACGACCCATCCACTGCCTCGTCAACCATAAGACTTGAAGAAAAAATAGATCACTTACAACAAATGATAAAGAATCTGCTTATAAGGAGAAATGAACTTTGGTGTACATCATGCTGCGAAGAAGGAAATATGAAGGAAATGTGTATCCTTAATGATCAACCACCAACAACAACAGATGCACATAGAGTACAAGCTCAAAAATATTGCAACATATGCAAGTGTCATACTAATCATAGTGTACAAGATTATCCACACAATCTAAAAAATACCAAGTGGTGCCATATTTGTGAAGCTTCTAAACATAAAACATTAGAATTCTATTTCAATGTGTTGAATCAAGCCAGTGTACGCACAATCTATCACACATAATCCACCGACCAATATAACAATTACAGTCAAAGGGATGAGTACTACAGTCGAGGTCGAGATTGAGTAGGCCACGGTCGATTTGGTGGTCGAGGTCGAGGTCGAGGATGACCATACTGCTACAACCGCTGGAAAGATGACCAAATCAATCCATCTTGCCCAATGAAAGATAGAATCGATTTGAAATTATACAATGTATGCGGTGTCGATGATCACTCATTAGAAGAGTGCTCAATATTACTCGACAAAATAATGACCAGAAAAAATGTAAATCTCCTAACGCAATATCAAAAGAAGAAGTACTAAATTCAAAAAATTTAAATATCATCACAAGATTTGGTGTAGGACAAGATTTTAACAGTACTACCTTTCACGACCAATAGAAACAGAAAGATGGTTTCTTTCCAAATCTTGATAAGGAAGAACAAATTATGAAAGAAGCTATCAGATTCTCCAGGAAAAACAATGGAAGACAAAATGAATATATTATACAAGAATTCCTACAACTATTACAATAAAAAAAGTCAGTCGGTTGATTGTTGGAACTATTAAATATATTAAAAGAATACAAATAATGACAAATACCAACAAAGGATGTCAGACAACTCTCATATAAACATAAAGATTATGATCCACGAGTCGACCTAGAAATCAATGAAGTATCGATCAAACAAGTAGTTGTCGATTTTGGATCCCAAGTCAATATCTTACCCCGATAAATTTGGATAAGATTAGGTCAACTTGCTTTAGCACCAACTCTAAACTATCTCAAACTTGCGGATAAAAGACTAATAGAGCCCATTGGTATTCCAAGAAATGTTGACACTCAAATAATTGGTATTCCGACTCAAGTCGACTTTGAATTCATCGACCTAGTCGAGGGGGTGCCAGCATATGCAACACTTGTCGATCAACTGTGGGGTCAAAAAATGAAAGCCAACATCTCTCTAGAAAAAAATAGAATCAAATTAAAAGGCGATGGAAGGAAACAATCATTCCTTTAGATCCAAAAGAAGGAAAACCATGGACTGAATCATGGGATGAAGACCAAGATGCTCGATGCATGTATCAAATAAATAACAAACAAAGAGATTATGTAGAACCGACTGCACAAGGAATTTTTTTGAGAGAATCTCCCATGTCGGTCGAACATAACTCCGGCTCTGCTCTATACAACTGACAAATCGAGAATTATGAAGCACACACGAAAAATTATTGGTCCATTGAAATCATCCGAAAGCATCTGAGAACGTGCTACTCAATCCAAGTAATACCAATAATATATGAAAATAAAATTTGACAGACTCCCACTCTTATACCAACAGACAAACGAATAAGTAATCCCTTACGATATAATGAACGACACACACCATCGACATATGTTGAGGTAGTGTTGAAATCATTCAGAGAGCAAGGAAGAATGCAGAGCCTCGTGGAAGCCTTCACAGGCCAAGCTGCAAGATTGTGGGAAACACACTCCCCTAGGCTACAAATGTGGATGACCATTTCAACATATTTCATTGAACAATTTGGAGACTAGAAGCTATCCAAAGCGACTGATATCCCCATTTTTAGGGTTGGGTATGATCCAGTAGAGCATATTCAGTGATGCAAAAACAAATGGTGAAGGATAGGTTACATAGATGAAAGGCTATGGGCCCATATGTTTCCAAGCATGCTAGACAAAATACCAAACAAGTGGTATAATATTGAAGAAGCTTGCGACCATACATTAAGTTGGGCATAAATTAAACAAAATTTTGTGCAAGACTTTGAATTTAATCCAGAAGAGGAACACTTGAAAGAAGAAGCACAAGAAATCAAAAAATTCTTAGAAAATCCAGCAGCAGCTGCACAAAAATAAAAAAGGGAAGATGAAGATTGATTTAGGATCAACATCGACTTGCAATCTTGTGTCGACGGAAAATAAGGAAGTATTGATGACACGAAGACTCGACATGGAAAATATAAGGTGCCCAGGAAAAATATTTAAGTGTAAAAGGACCATTCAACACTACAAAATCATGTGAAATCAGTCTTCAATGTAGATACACAACAAAAAGAAGACCATGAACAACCCAACCTCCATGAAATTTTTACAAAAATTGAAGAGGGGGAATGCTATCTTGACGAAGAAAAACCACCAGAATAGATGGAGGCCGAAATTAAAACAAAAGAATTCGACATATCAAACGAAGATTTCCCAAAAATGGTATGAATAGGTGATTATTGGTTGGACAAGAAAATAGATGATATAGTCAACTTGCTAAAAGAATATCAAGATGTTTTTGTGTGCAACTACAAGGACTTGAAAGGACTTGTCGAAGAAATGGGAGAGATGAATATCGAAATTTTTATCACATATAGTTGTCAAGGACAATAAATCATCTATTTTCGCGGTTTGCACATGAAGCGTCAGAGGGAAACGCTCAAAGAAATCCATTTCGGGCTTGAAACGTAAGAAACACACATTTTTAATCTTTCAACAGTGGAGATTTCAGGAGCATTTCAAATCGCTGGCTCACAGGCATTCGGGAGTTTAGAATTGCACGAAGTATAGCACCATGAAAAGAGATGAAGCCCGAAGTGAACATGAGCTGCTGATCTTAAAGGGGGACAGATGGCAGCTGATCCAAGCATTCAGGGAAATGATCTTCGAGAGTTTCAAAGTGAGAAGTGCATAAAACTTCCGAAGACCCAAAGCCCAAACTCCTGAAGAAATCGTGGACCATTGATCTCAAAATCAGTAGGGAGTCGTTGATCTTAGCGCTAGTGCCTCCCAAAGTCCCGAAGGCCCGAAGCGCCCAAACAATTATACTCCTCATAACTGTTGTGAGGAGTATAAAGGTGATGTTCATAACATAGTTCATTCTTGCGAAAGATGTGAGGATGAGGGGTATACCTCAAAGGAGTTGTTAAAGTTGGTAAAATCTCTTTCTGCAAGGATGGAGGAATTGGAGGAAGATTTTTCTCACCACTCTTACGAAGAAGACACAGAGGATATTTTGGTCCTTGAAACATATGTTCTTGGAATCCCTGCTTATGATGAAGAAGTGATTTCAAATAATTTTCTAGAGCAGCCAACTTTTGATGAATATCCCAATGAAGATGATGAAGAACATAGATTTTCCATGGTTCTGGTTTGAGCTTAAGAGTGATCTTCAGTCTGCGTTTTTATTCTCCAAGTTGCTTGAAGGCCTGATGCCCATAGCAGTCTTCTCCACCTTTCTTACTAAGTATTCCCTCTTCTCACACTTAAACTCAATTCACTGACTGAAGTTAGTTGTGGCCCTCACTTCCCTGTGCATTACTTTTCCAGTTCTGTGTTGAAATCATTCATGTATTGAGTTTTCCCCATTTGACCTCCACTCACATAAATCAAATATCCACCAAACATTCTGATGGGTACTGGGCTTATCCTCCCGCAATTTGAGGGTGACTTTCAGTGCTAACATTCATGGCATCGTTGTCGGGGAACGAATTGAAGACATTTCCCTGGGATAGAACGACAAAGAGCTTCTGATTCTGAAGGTGCATCAAATATAAGAACCATTGAAGCTTGCAACTTGCACCTGGTGACTCCACTATTTCAGTTGTGGCTCCAAAAGGCAGACACACGAGGACTACTCCATAACTGCCTCTAGCTACACTTGAAGTTGACCCAGAGAAGATTATCAAGAAAGGAAAGATTTCTTGAGAAGGCTTTAGCTGTTGTCCCAAATTGAAAAGCTCCCTGGGAGAATGATAATGAAAAAGACCAGGCACTTTCAGACTGCATATCATTCACCTGACGACTCCATGTTTAAATAATCCAGTGGTGACTCCACAATTTCAAGAAGTCACATTTTTAGATGGAATCCATTTTGGCTCAAAGGTTTTCTACTCTTAATTTCTCTGTTGTTCCCGGTTTTCCAAATGTTGTTCCTAGAATCGATGAGTGGGGTGATTTTTTTCCCATATTTAGAGAACATGAAGATGACAACCCTGCTGATCATCTCCGTGAGTTTCATGAACTCATGAATCAATGGGAAATACATCACGAGGATGTATTATTAAATATGTTCATGTTCTCATTAGCGGGAGATGCTCATGACTGGTATCACTCCTTGCCCCCTGCTAGCATCTCCTTCGTGGAGCAGTTTCATGCAGGTTTCAATGCTCATTGTCAAAGGTATTATTCCTCTAAGTTAATCTGTCATAACTATTGTGAGGAGTATAAAGGTGATGTTCATAACATAGTTTTTTCTTTCGAAAGCTGTGAGGATGAGGGGTATACCTTGGAGGAGTTGTTAAATCTGGTAAAATCTCTTTTTGCAAGGATGGAGGAATTGGAGGAAGATTTTTCTCGCCGCTATTACGAAGAAGATGCAGAGGATATTATTGTCCTTGAAACATATGTTCTTGGCAGCCCTACTTGTGATGAAGAAGTGATTTCAAATAATTTTCTAGAGCAACCAAATTTTGATGAATATCCCAATGAAGATGACGAAGAGCAGAGATTTTCCATGGTTCTGGTTTATGATGGTTATGAATCGGATCCTTGGGAGAGCAATGAAGGAGAAAAGGAGGAGCTAAATGGGCAGTTTATTTCTTGTCCATAACCTATAAACGAGAAAATATCACCTGGGATCAGTCGACCTGAATCAATCCCCCACCCAGCAGTACGCTCTGAGAACGTCGAATGACGGGTGAGAAACAATGAAGTACAAGAGGTAATTTCTTACCGGTTGAGCTTTCCCGATTATAAATTTTGTGACCCTGTGGGGTTGTAGATGGAGTTGTATTTTATAAAATCATTGGAGCCTGCAAAATTTTTCATTTTATCATCATTTAGGGGTATTGTCATTATTCCAAGACATGTTCTTGTTCTTCTGTCATATTTCGTTAACCTTTTGTGGATCATTTGCAGTGAAGAAAAGAATCATATTACCAGACAGTCTGGGTGGCTATGGTGGAAGTTTTTTTTCACCGAGCACTTTGTAAAAATCAATTAGTCTAGGATTGTACATAAATAATCTCCTTCTAGAGCCCATGTGTTTGTTTTCGTTTTATTAGAGTAGTTTACATATTTCCCTGTTTTATTCAGTGAAAGTTTTGAGCTAGACTCCATAGCCCAACAACTAAGGCACTGGAACTGGGCGTTCTTGGCAACTCGTAGGGAGCATGCCATCCTCTATGGAGCCAAATGTTATCACATATAGGTTTCAAGGGCATCAAGTCATCCATTTTCGCATTTTTCACAGGAAGTGTCAAAGGGAAACACTCAAAGCAGTCCATTTCAAGCTTGAAACATAAGCAATAAGAAGTTTTAATCTTTCAACGACGGAGATTCCAGGAGTAGTTCAAATCAGTTTCTCACGGGCATTCGGGAGTTCAAAATTGAACGAAGTATAGTGCCATGAAAAGAGATGAAGCCCGAAGAGAACATGAGCCACTGATCTTAAAGGGGGACAGGTGGTAGATGATACAAGCGTTCGGGGAAATGAGCTTCGGAAGTTTCGAAGTGAGAAGTGCATAAAACTTTCGAAGAGACGAAGCCCAAACTCCCAAAGCAATTGTGGACCATTGATCTCAAAATCAGTAGGGAGTCGTTGATCTTAGCGGCAGTGCCTCCCAAAGTCCTGAAGGCCTGAAGCGCCCGAAGTCTTGAAGTGGCCAAAGTGCTGAAGTGCCCGAACTCTTGAAGCATCGAAGTCCTGAAGCGTCAAAGTCCCGAAGTGCTAAAGGCCCGAAGTGAATCTGGACCATCCATCGGCGGGGCCATGCGTCATTAGATCCATGACTCTGGGTAAAAGTAGTTGAAGGCATAGGAGGTTTGAAATTTTATTTTCCCAGAGTCCGGAGACCCAAAGTAATTCTTAGTCATTCAATTCAAGAGGATGCACGTCAACCATCAATGCAAACATATGGAACCCTTATAGACTTGACATGTGGCACTCATTTCAAGCATTCTTAGATATGCCTCTACCCCTCTGTTGGGTGATACATGTCACCACTCCATCCATGATAGGTCAACATAGCACTGACAAGTCATCCTCCAAGATGTATTATTGTTCAACGTCAAAAGTAGCATCCCCCTCCCCCAGGGCACAATTTGGTGCATTCTAAAGTTAGCGGGTGGTTAATCTTGGTGGTAGCACTAAATATAGCAGGTGCGTTCAGATCACAAATCATGACCAGATCTATGACCACAGTCCATTGCGGGGACGCAATATGATCAACAATAATTTTCTTGAGTAGTCCCTCAATTGAAATTGTAGTTTGGCAAAAGTAATACATGGAGGAAGGTGGTGGATTGCGGGCCCAAAAGTGGTTTGAACCCAAAAAAATATTGAGTGGCCCCACAATAACATGTTTATATGGCATCCTATCCGAGAGCAGCATGTGGCTGCCCCTTGAGCTTTAAATCTCAATGAGTCCCCAAGGAAAATAAGTTAATGGAAGGCAGGTCAGGTGGTTGAAACCTCGACTCAATAAGTAATTAGAAAGTATGGAGGAGACGACCGTGGAAAGAAGAGTTGTCATCTCGAGGTGCCCCTGTGGACAGATTTCTTTGCAGGCCCATGCCGATTTGAGCTCGCGTCTGATAGAGGAATACATGCACGATCCAACAGAAGACTGCTCAGACACAAAGTTTTGAATGTAGTAATCAGATCACTCTCCTGATCGTCGGGGACTGTTTTGAGTATAAATAAGTAGTTTTGATATTTTGTTAAGGTCCTCAACTGGTTGAGCAGAGCTCCCTATTTTGTAATGTTTTGATGCCAGAACTTTTCTTTGTTTATGTATCAGATTTGAGACTTTCAAATTAATAGAAGTCAACCTCTTTTCATCTCTTTATAAAAATTGTGCTAAAACACTCATGCATGGAGGATCCAGTCGAGGGTTGTTATGTTGTTGTAATGTAGGTTTGATTGCAGCAATATCGTGACTAGTTTTAGTAAGCTTCCTTGTGATCTTTCCCCCTCTTACATTTAATGGCTCGGGCATGGAGGATCCATTCGAGTTGTTGTAGCTACATGGTGGTGTAGGTTTGATCATTGTGTTGTTGTGACTGTGTTGTTTGGACATATTTCAGTGTCTGAAGCTTGAGCTTAAGAGTGATATTGAGTCTGAGTTTTTCTTCTCCAAGCTTCTTGAAGGCCTGATTCCCATAGAAATCTTGTCCACCTTTCTTACTAAGTCTTCCCTCTTCTCACACTTAAACTCAACTCACTGACTGAAGTTAGTTGTGGCCCTCAATTCCCTATGCATTACTTGTCCAGTTCTGTGTTGAAATCATTCCTATATTGAGTTTTCCCCATTTGACCTCCACTCACATAAATCAAACATCCACTAAACATTTTGATTGGTACTGGGCTTATCCTCCCACAATCTAAGGGTGACTTTCAATGCTAACATAACTCATTCTAGGAGCAAATCCAATTAAAAAATGACCATACAAACTAGCCCACAAATATAAGTTGATCATTCAAAAATATATCGAAGGAATGCTRCAAGTAGGTATGATTTATCTGATCCATAAAGAAAAATGGGCAAGCCCCATGGTGGTTGAAACATTACCACAAGAATACCATAATTTGTGTTGATTTCAGGGGACTCAACAAATTGACTGTGATAGATMTGTTTCTTACCCTCTYCGTTAATGAGATCATTAATGAAGTCATTGGCCACGAATTCTACTCATTTACCAACGCGTTCTCATGTTATAAGTAGGTGTCGATAGCAAAAGAAGATCATCCAAAGTCAACGTTCGTCTTAGAATTTGGATCCTCTGCCTACATAGTCATGCCATTTGGGCTGAAGAATGCACCAACAATCTTCTCGAGTATAGTTGTTAAGGAATTTCAAGAATATATATATATAACTATGGCTGTCTACTTTGACGACTGGATGATATACAACTTATTTAAAAATTATACACAATGAATTAGGCTTATTCTAGAATGATGTAGGAAAATCCAACTATCGTTAAATATTAAGAAATGCCTATTCTCTACACCAATTGGAATCTTGCTAGGACTTGTGGTATATAAAGATGGAGTAAAGGTCGACATGGCAAAGATTAAAATATTCTCAACTTAAAGCCGCCTGTGAAGAAAAAACAAATCAAATTTTTTCTAGGACACACTAGATACTATAAAAAGTTTATACGCCACTACTCGGACATCACATTTCCAATGGATGAAATTCTACGAAAATAAATCAAGTTTATATGGCGCCAAGATTGTCAGGAATCCTTTGAATTCCTAAAGAAGAAGTTGGTCAAAGATCCAATACTAAAATTTCCAGATTGGTCGAGAAGGTTTCATGTATATGTCGATGCCTCCAACGTTGTTGTCGGGTTGGTGCTAGCACAACCATATGATGAAACAATCGATCATCCAAACACATACACAAGTCAGAAATTAAAAAAAGTAGAAAGAAACTATTCAACCACGGAAAGAGAAGCCCTATCAATGATATTCACTTTGCATAAATTTCATCATTACCTACTTTCAAATCCGTTCACATTTTTTACATACCATCAAGCATTGAAATATTTGGTTAATAAACTGATCCACCAAGACAATATTTGTTGTTGGTTACTTTTATTTTATGAGTTTGAATTCGACGCAATCATACGGCCTGGAAAAAAGAACGTCTGACCAGACCACCTACCACGACTTGAAATTGGAGAAGACCTGATAGGCATTGACGACGACCTCCCAGATGCACACTTATTCAAAGTTGAAGATACTCCTAAGGATTTAGAATATATAGCAAATTTCTTAGAATAAGGAAAGGCCCCAGAAGATCTCTCAACAAACAAAAATGAAGTACTAGCCTTAAAATATGCACCTTTCACAATCATAAATGGGTATCTTTATAAAATTGGAACCAATGACGTTCTAAGGAGATGCGTTCCTGAACCTGAAACGAAAGACATCATTAATGAGGCTCATGCAGGACCAGTTGGGGGCCACTTCTAGGCCGACACGACAACCAGAAAGATACCACAAGCATGCCTGGTCGCTGACTCTACATAAATATTGTCGGGATCAAGTTAGAAAGTGTGATAGTTTTCAAAGGCTTAGATGACCTTTGTGGAAAAATGAAATGCCTCTCAGTTCAGTAAATCCTAAACGATCATTCAAAATTTGGGCCATCGACTTTGTTGGGCCTTTTCCACAGAGGGAAAGAATAACCGGTGCTAAGTATATTATCATTGTTGTAGAATATATGACTAAATGGGCAAAAGTTGAGCCAATCAAATCATGTACCAAAGAGGTCGCAACAAAATTCATCTACGAGAATATAATTACAAGGTTTGATTGTCCTCTTACACTAATTAGCGATCAGGGAAGACACTTCGTGAATGAAACAATTAAAATACTGCTAGCGAAATTCTTGATCGACCACAGAAGAACGACTCCCTATCACCCGCAAGCAAACGGGGCGGTCGAATATTTTAACAAAACATTACATAAAATACTTACAAATATTTGCAGCATCGACAAAGATGGTTGGGATGAAAAGATTCTTGCAGTGTTGTGGGCATATATATCAACATATAAATGACCGACAAGTCATACTCCATTCAATCTTGTCTATGGTCAAGAAGTTGTTATTTCATTTCACTTCTGGACCAACTCCGACATGGTTGCACCTGTAACAAAATTTAACAACAACAAAAGTGTGAGCGAATGACTGTATCAATTGAAAATGTTGGAGGAAGGAATACTAATTGAAATGCACCATCAAGAGGTCCAGAAGCAACAATAGAAAGCATGGCATGCCTAACATATAAAGAAAAATGATATAAAAATTGGAGCTTTAGTTTTTCTGTATAATATATGTCTAAAAGGAAAACCAAGAAAACTAGAGACATCATGTCTTGGACCCTATGTTGTCGAATATATTTGATCGACCAGAGTATTCCAACTATGAACACTATTGGGGAACCCATTCAAAAAATTAATTAATGTTGCCCATATAAAAAATATCACACTTGAAAGAAAAGAACCATGTTGGCAAAATCTAGCAAGTTATTGCCAGCAGGGATGCAAATCCCACATTTTGGTCGGAGTCGAAACAAATTCGACTAATCATTTACTTACAAAAATAAACCATGCTTAGTCTTATAAAAAAAAATTGGTTATAAAAAATTCAGGTATAGGAAATCGTCAAAGAAAATTGAATTATTAAAGATCCATCAAAGCATCAAAGAGAAATCAATAAAGCATGAAAATGGAGAGAGGAAGAAGTCCCTGGCCAAGCCCGAGACAAAGCATACGAAGATACGATTGACATACAACCCCATCACCTAACCTAAGGTAGATATTGATGAGAATACAATCAAGTGATCAGGACAGTTCGACATCAAGTGAGCATGGATCAAGTGAGCACAAGAAACGTCAATATCATACAGATAGAGCGAGGCATAGAAAACTCGACTAGCACATAAGTCACCGGGAACTTCGACTAAGTCACATTGACAACAAAAAACCCGATGACTTAAGAACAATAGTCGAGTGACCCATGTATCGGTCGTGCACTAACATAGGATATCTCATCGGTCGAACTAAAGAAAATACCGACCAAGGAAACATCGACGCCCATGAAGAAAGCACATTTAATTTGTGTCAGGGAAGGACTTGTTGGTCCTAAGGTCTGCACCTGTCTGCTAAGGGTAGAGCTAGGCCACCTCAGTTGTTGGAATGATTGGTTTTTTATAGGTTTGATTGATTGTTTTGATGTCCAACTGATGAATGAGATTTCAAGTAAAGGGATCTAGTTGGGATGTTCAACAACATAAACTACAAGGTTTTCCTTAGCTGGTGGCATGCATTCCGGTAAGAAGATAAACATAAGATAAAACATAGGAAATACTAATAAACATACAATTTGTCACTTACTATATGAAATTTCAGACTTGAAATAATATTTTTCAGATCCAAAACATGTACCTGAACACAAATTCTCCAAACAAGTTGTATGACAGTAAATAATTTACTAAGATAATAGCTGAAATCAAGTTGTATGACAGTAAATATTTCACTGAGAAAATAACTAAAAAGAGATGAAACAATGCTTCACATACATTTCATGTGCATTCAAATAAGATAATAAGACAAACAAGATTCGAAGAGAAAACAATCTATCACCGGAAATTATATTCACCAGGTGGAAATACTTAACAATTGATACTTCAAAGCACAACCAAATCTTGATGCTTGATACCCCCCAAAAACTGAACCCTTTTACATTCATAGATTCATGTATTTATTCTCATCCAAAGAGGCTTCGGTTACCTATATAATATCTAAGTTCTGAAGTTCATCTTTACATTACAATTAGATCATGTAGATACAAAATTCATTGTTACTTTCTAATTACAACTTGTAAACATTTCTTTAAACTGAGTGGAGTTGAGTTCAAGTGTCAGTTCATAGGGATAACTCCCCTTCACTTTGAACTTAACCAAAAACTTGTTCTTATCAATAGTATCAGTTTATTACAAGTGGCAGTAGTACCTCTAACTAAACCAAAAAGTATTCTATCACTGCAACTGGAACTATTGTTGATAACTGAAGTGAAAGAGATGCATAACAAGAGTCTTCATAAGTTGTCGCTGGCAGTTGACTCTGCATTGATTCCCATGCACACCAATAATTGGAGACAAACCCTGAATAGTGGTATACCAAGCTGGTACAGGTTTCAAATTCTTTTCTCTTTTACAACAATAGACATTCATATAATCTCCTTCATAAACATGCCGGTTTTCTGGTGTTTCTTTTGCAACTTCTGGTATTTTTTCTATAGCTTTGTGTGTTGCAGCTCAAGAACTTGGTTTTGTTGTTGTATATCCTAGATTTTCTGCCTCATGTTATCATTTTGTTTCTTGAGATCTTGCACCTACAGATTGTTTTCATCCATGTCCCTGTCAACTTCAATTTTTGGCTTGATTTCTTCCTTTACGTTGCTTCCATTTTTGAGCCCATGCTCTTCCTCAACAAAAATTTTATTGAGGTTGATGAAAATCTTGGATTTCCTTGGTCTCATTTCATATTTGGGTGCTTTCTCAGTTTTTTATCAATGGTTTCTCTCACAAGTTCACCCACCATTAACATTTTCCCTTTTATCTTTGGTTTGATATCCTATAAAATTTGTTGAGGGACCTATTATGTAGCTGGGATTATGTCATCAGAATCTTGCTCAGGTTCTGGGCCAATGTCCACCACATCTTGTTCTAATTCTGGATCAACAATGTACTATGTTTTCAAAACAACATATTTGACCCCTGAGGTATCTCCTTCACTGCATTTATGCCTGGCCTTGTCCCCTGTCATCCCCTTCAATGTATGTATGGACATCTCCTCCATGTTGGAAAATTTGGAGAGGTATTCATCAATATCCTGATCTTCAATCAGTATGGGATTTTTCTCCTTTAAGGAAGAATCAAACAATGCCTTGGATTTCAACCTCAATTGGTTGGCGAGCCTAGTATTTATGTTAGGTTTTGTTGACATTTCTGGGACCTGGCTCCCCTTTCTCTTTTTTCTCTGGTTTACCATAAGGAGATCTTCAATCTGGGTGTTTATTGACACAAATTCTGCTACAACAATCTCAGGACTGGCTTGATTACTCCTCCTCTGTCTGCTTGTTTTTGAATTGGGAGTTTTGTCTTCCTGCATAGTGATGGGCATAGGTTTATCCTCAATATGTTCAGGAGACAATTGGTCTACTGGGCTAGCCTATTTTTCTTCCTTTCTGAGATGGTTTATGACATAGACCTTACCACCTTCCCTTTCCCTCTGTTTCGCTATAGAGTACCTCAATTACCTCTGAGGAATTTCCTCCCTTTGTGGAGTGATGGATCTTGATTTCTCTGATAGAGTCTTCTCTTTTTTAGGTAAGGTATTCTTTTTGGATCCCTGGGTGGATTTGGATGAACTCTTAAGTTCAAGAGAAACCCTAGCCACCTGGGAAACCTCCTCCTTATGTTCTTCTAGTTGTTTATTAACTTCATGTTCTTCCTGTAACCCTAAAGACAACAACAAATTTGTCCAAGGAATGTCCAACTCGCTTAGGGAAAAGAGAATCAATATTTTAATGAATCCTTGGTGGTAGAGGCTTCTATGAGCAAATTCTGGGTAATTATGGATTCTCTTAGATATCTTGGTTTGGATTTTAATCAAATAGAAGGGGAGGTTCAGTTCTTTGTCACCGTTGAAGATAATAGTGAACAATTGAGAACCTACCTTCTCCCATGATATATCTTTGAATTGCAGACATAATGCCTCTCCACTCTTCTTTAAGCCAAAGGATTGATATGCCCTGGCTCCAATCGGGGTTTTGATGCTCTTCTACCAAAAAATTATTGCAAAATTTAGCTAAAAATTTACCCTTTTTAAACCACCCCTCGCCACTGATGGGAAGAGTGCATGCTCCAACAATGAAATTCTCTGTAATGTGAATGGTTATGTCCCCGATTTGAGTCTGTAACCCATAGAAGTTTTGCGCGAAGATTAGGGAAATTCATGTTTGATGTCCATTGAAGGTGCATATGAAGTCTAACCATTATCCTCTAATAAATATATCCCTAATTTATGGTATATACTCTAACAATTTGAGCCATGTTGGCTCTGTTCTGTTAAATTGTCAGCGTTCTCAGGGAGATACCATCATGACTTAGCTACTTCTGTGGAGAGCAGTGGTCAAGAGTATGCATTGTTTCAGGTTTACTTACCACCTGTAATGATAAATACACACAAGCATGCACGATCTTAGCACAAAATTTGTAATGATAGTTGAACAAGGTAAAAATGTGCATGATCTTGAGTGCACAAGAAGATGTAAATGCATGTTGGGTGCCAACACACTTTATTTAAACTTTTAAATATTTTTAAAACAATAAAATTGAGAAAATAACGCTTGTCTGTTGATTGCAATAATGGGGGAATTCTTGCAATCAATACCCTTTTGCATCAATAGGCCTAAGTTATCCTTTTTACAATCCAACAGTGACATAACCATGCTGATGTGACTTATTCAATTCAAATCATGACTTGTCTTGACCTTATAAAGAGAAAGGAACTAATAGAAAGAAAATAAAAAATTGAAATGACTCAACACACCATGAAGAAAAACTAAATAGAAGCTAGGTTGATAGATGGATTTGGTTGGTTTGAGGAATATAAGGAAGAGGTACAGACCTAGGATTTAACAGAATCGACGGGAATAAAAAACAAAGTATTGACCATGGCAGAAAATCATCCCACAACAATCCTCAGATTCTCTTGACACATACGAAAAATCACTTGGTAACCGCCATGAGTAACTCCTAACAAGGCTGACACGAGTTTCAGATCAACATTGACATAAAGGTCCACTCACATGAAGCTCTCTAACTCTTCAAAAATCTTAATTGTGATTCACACATTCATAAATCATTTGATTGGGACAAACAATATCTCTTCAAAAGACATCAGGGATATGTAAATATACAACAAAGAAACCACACTCATAGCAAATATAGTCCATTGGATATCAAAGGAAAACGACCATCATCAAACCGACACTTCCATATCTTGAGGGAGTAAATCAAGTACGAGATATTTTTTGATCACTCAAATTACTCTCCATATCACAACTCTATATAATAGAACTCAAGAAGGGAGACTACCCACTTTTAAAAGAGTTAAGTTATCAAACATAAACCATGGGGTTGGAGAATTTAGCAGACAAAAACCCCTCGGAACTAGACCTTCAAATATCAGAAGCAAATCAACCATCTTGGTCAAAAACATTAGAAGAAGAATTTATCCATCTCATAACGACACAAATGCTTCCCTATGGCTCCAACCGATCAACTCTTAGAGGAAACAGAGCATTCGATAATCATCCCAACGAATGGTGAGGGAAGCCACAATCTAGTTCAAGTTACTCGAACAGAGCGCATAAAAAAAATGTCAAAATAACATTTCAAGTAACACTTGTGTGAGAAGAAATGATTATGGATTCAAAACCAGGGATGCTTCCAAAATAAGGCCTTTAGTTAATTCAGAAGCGGAAAAAAGAGAATGGCTCGTTACATGCATACAACATCTTCAACACCAACAAACATAGAAATGTTGTCAACACATCAGTTCCATAGAAAATAAGACACGTTCGAATCAATCAGTAACGAGATTCCAAGTGAAGCGGATCAATCAATAGAAACATCTTAAGTCAGTCAAGCACATGAAAATTTCATATCCTCTTACTTCAACTTTTCTTCTTTTCTCCATATTCTACTTCTCAATATTGTAATCAAGTGTTGTAAAGTTAATTTTATATACTCCCCCTTTTCTCGGGATGATCAAGGAATTGAGGTGGGGGGAGATGTTGTAGGGGCTAGTCCACTAGGCTCACTAGTCGAATAAGTAATAATCGGTCGAATAACGTAATAAAAAATGCAAGTTGGTTGAAGTATCTGATAACCGACCAACCCAGGCAGTTAAGTAGTTACAACTTCTTGGTAATTGGATATATAGGAGTATAAATAGACAAACACATAAAGTCTCTGATAGCTCTATGTGAGAGATTGTATACACTGTATTGCATTGTTATATCCTTTAATAAATACATATCTTTAGACTCTCACTACTTGTGTATGTCTTTGTCTATATCTATATGAATGTATCTTCGATGCTTCTTATGTAAGGAATACTGGTAACTCTCCGTACATTCCCCTAGATTACAACAGGATCCCTCATACCTTGGCAGATCGCCGACATGGGTTGCATCTCAGAGCTTCCCCGTCAGAGTGTCTCCATTCAATTCCACTTTGAATAACACTTCACGATGGACAACTCAGATCTCCTCATGTCCCGACGCATCGATGCTTAGATCTTCTTCTCAGATCTCCTCTGATCCCAATGGATCAATGGTCAAGATTTCATCTCGAAGATATAATGGTAAATATTTGGGGCGAGTTCATAAGGTCTCTTAGCCCCCTTTTTTTGTGCGACCCTTGGCCTTGGTCCATTCCTAGGGATACACCTGTCACCCCCAAGACATGCTAGTGAGACACGTGTTAGCCTATGGTCACCCTGGCAGTGCTTGTCAACATGACACATCAGTATGACATCATCTCCTCTCTTAGTCCTGCTTAAATGGGACCCATGGTGCTCTTTGATGGAGGTTATTCATGGGATGCATATTGATGGATGGCCCAAATTATCCCTTAGAATCCCCCTTTCGATGTGCCTCTACTTTGGGCCTTCCAAACTACTCTAACCATGGGACTCTGATAATGCTTTCCCTCATGATATATGGTGAGAACCAATCGTCGTGTTGAATCCAATGACTATGAGGATACTAGGTCTTATGTGTCCTCAGTCTCTGACCATGTCCACCATGAAAGATCTAATGATCCACAATCCACCATAGCCACCCTCCAAGGAATCAACGATCCTCATTGATTTTGGGTGCATACTCTACGAGCTTCATGACTAGCTCTGATGGATGGTCATGATCTATTCATTTCGCTAGATCGATGGTTGAGATTAAATCTCACTCATGATCAAATAAAGGGCCCAGATTTAACCACTAGCCCAAATAAAGGACCTCGTGCTTGTCCAAGGAACTCCATGGTTTCCTAGGGTCTCTCTATATCACCCCATTCTCTGAAAAAATTATTAATTTTAGGCGTCCCAACCCCGTGGTGAACAGGTAGATACACAAGTATATATATATGTGTGTGTGTGTGTGTGTGTGAGAAAGGTTAAGGTAGTGCATACAATAAGTAAGGACATATTTCCCTCAAGTTAGAACAAGGATTTAGGTTATGCACACACACGACAACTATATAAGTTCATATCCTTCTCATATTTACCACTTATGCAGGCTTTTTCACAAACAATACACTTGCAATTTTTTTACCAAAGACAAAGGCTACCTGTAATTAGGAATACAAGACTTTTCATGCACACACACACACACATATATTCTATGCAATTACATAACATCTCTAGAATACAAAATTAAGCTCACAGATCAAGTGTTCATATCCAAAAGGATCATGTTGGTCATTCAACCATACATGCATTTAAATCAATACACAAAAATAGATGAATTACTTTTCTACAAAATTTGAGATATGTTGGCTACTACTAAAGGGTGTGCCACTCTCCACCCAACCGTAGGAAAAGTTTCACTTGCACTGTTGCAGCTAGCCACCCCCGAGCAAAGGTATGATGCCACAAGAGGATTTCTGGTATTCTGCAAATTTTTTCTGGGAGCTTCTACTGCCTTTGTATTTTCTCTTTTCTCCCAACCAGAAAGTTCTCTCTATCTCCAACGTGTAGGTGTCTTTTCCCCCTCATGCCTCCCCTACTGTCTATCCTCCTCCTATTTTCATGTAGTATTCCCCAAGACCTCATGGGACGTGTCAGAAGCTTCCTGATGGTACTCTGCCCATCCTTCCTTAGTTATCGAGGAGACTACCCAGCTACCAACTTGAATGGTAATCAAGTTTCATGAGAAAAGGACAGTTTAGGGTATACAATGTTTTTAATTTGAAAAGATACTACCTAGTAGGGCCATTTCAACTAGTAACTGCCTCCCTCTTGCACCATTCCTCTCATGACATCATAACCCATGAAGGCCATCCCTTCAGTAGTAGTTCAACATTTCTCTATTGTATTAATAATCAATATGCACATTACAAAATAGATCAAAAGGTCCACTATATTTCAATGGTCACATAATAGACTTGTTCATAGTTTGGTTATGATAATACTTATATTTACAGACTAGGGGAAACATGGGTGTTATAATCATGTTTTCCTACATTTCCATAAAAAGATATTTACATGTCTTGATGAAGAAGAAAAATAGACTCACACTATGAAAAGAATTCCAAGACCCATTGCTATAAAGGAGATTTCATCCTTACAACTAAAGAGATATTTTAGGAAAGGGTGGAAATTGTATGCAGCTCATGTAGAGGAGCCAGAGAAGACCAAAGGGACAAGTCTTGAAGATTTTTCAGTATTGAAAGAGTTCGAGGATTTATTCCAAAAAGTAACAGGATTACCACCAAAGAGGGATATATATTTTTCTATTGATTTAGTACCAGGAGTTACTTGAATGTCAAAAAATCCTTACAGAATGAGTACACTAGAATTAAAAGAATTACAAATGCTGCTAGAAGAATTTTTGAAGAAAGGGTACATATGCCCAAGTGTTTCACCTTGGGGAGCACTAATACTCTTTGTTAAAATGAAGGATGGATCGTTGAGGTTGTGTATTGAATTTAGACAATTGAATAAAGCCACTGTGAAGAACAAATACTCTCTACCCAAAATTGATGATCTCTTTGATCAACTAAGAGGAGAAAATATATTTTCAAAGATAGACTTGAGATCAGGATATCCCCGGGTGAGAATCAAGGAAGAAGACAATGGTAAGATATATTTAACAACCAGGTATAGCCATTATGAATTTGTAGTGGTGCCATTTGGACTAACCAATGCACTTGTTTTCTTTATGTGCTTAATGAATGACATATTAAGAAATTATTTGGATAAGTTTGTCATTATGTTCTTGGATGACGTACTTATCTACTCTAAATCCTAAGAAGAGCATGAACATCACATGAGGTTGGTGCTACAAGTTCTAAGGGAACATCGCTTGTATGCCAAGCTAAGCACGTGTTCTTTTTACCAAAGATAGATACATTATTTATGGCACATTATTTCAGAGGAAGGTATAACAATAGATCCAAAGAAGATTGAAGCTATTGGCCAACACCAAGAAATGTTTAAGAAGTTTGATCTTTTATGGGATTATCTAGATAATATAGAATATTTATAGAAGGATTCTCTAAAATTGCTCATCCCATCACTTATTTACAAAAGAAGGGAATTAAGTTTGAGTGGATAACAGAGTAAAGAAAATTTTAATTTGTTGAAATAATTACTTAGTAGTGCACCTATTTTGAATATTGTTGACTCAAGTGAGAATCTTGTGGTATGCACAGATGCATGCAAAGAAGGATTAGGTGGAGTCCTCACTCAAAATGGACATGTCATTATTTATGAATCTAGAAAACTTAAATAACATGAGAGGAATTATGCCACACATGATTTGGAGCTTGCTACCATAGTTCATGCATTGAATATGTGGAGGCATTATCTCATGGGAAATAAATTTTAATTAAGGACAAACCATAGTGGTCTACAATATATTTTTGAGAAACCAACTTTAAATGCCAGGTAGACAAGATGGCTGAAATTTTTAAGTGAGTATGATTTTGACATCAAGCATATCAAAGAAAAAGAAAACAAAGTTGTTGATGCACTCAACAAAAGGATACATATTATGCATGCTACAACCATTAGTATGCATATTTTATATTTAAAGAACATAATTTTAGATGTTGTTATAGAACAACATTACCTACAGGTAAAAGAAAGCTTACAATAGGAAAATATACAACAAAAATTTAAAGAATATAAGATGAAAGAATATGGAGTACTTATGCATAAAAACATAATTTATAATCCTAGTTCTGGAGAACTTAGGAATTTGGTATTAAAAGAAATGCATAATGTTCCATATGTCATACATCTCAGTTACCAGAAAACAATTACATCAATAAGAAGCCAATACTTTTGGCCAAAGATGAAGAAGGATATTGTTGATTATATTGCCAAATGTCTGGAATATCACATAGTGAAAGTTGGGCATAGACACCCAACATGTTTGCCACAACCATTGCCAATTCCAAAGAAGAAATGAGAAGTGCTAACCATTTATTTTATTACTAAATTGCCTAGGACAACAAGAAACATGATTCAATAATGGTAGTGGTGAATAAATTGACAAAGGTTGCTCATTTTGTTTCAGTGAAAATAACTCATACAACAACTAATATTGCAAAAATTTACATCAGGGAAATTGCTAGGTTGCATGGAATAACTAAGACAATTGTTTCAGACAGAGATACAAAGTTTAATTCAAACTTTTGGAGAAGATTGTTTAAAGGATTTGGCACAAATTTGAATTTTAGCACGACATACCATCCACAGTAAGATGGGTAGATAGTGAGAGTCAACCAAGTAGTTGAAGACATGTTGAGAATGTATGTGATGGATAAACCATCTAAATGGGAAGATTACTTGCATTTGGTTGAGTTTTCCTACAATAATGGGTATCAATCTTCATTGAAGATGAGCCCATTTGAAGCTTTGTATGGTAGAAAATGAAATACTTCAGTGAGTTGGGACAACCTAGTAGACAAAGTAGTACTTGGACCAGAATTGCTCAAGGATATGGAAGACTAGATGGATAAAAATTAAATATAATTTGAAAGAAGAACAAGATATATAGAAGAGTTATGCATATAAGAACAAGACAACTATCGAATTTAAATTTGGAGAGCACATGATTTTAAAAGTGAAGCCCAAGAAGATATTATTAAAGTTGGGCAGTTGCACCAAGATAGTAGCCAGATTATGTGGTCCATTTGAGATTTTGGATAGAATAGGGCCAGTTTCATACACACTTGAATTGCCTGGTTCCATGAATGTTCATAATTTGTTTCACGTCTCTTTGCTGAAAAAGTATGTGCATGATCCTAACCATGTTATTGATTGGAATTTAATTCAGGTGGAGCCAGAAGGAGACTTTTAGGTCTAGTTGGTGTGCATATTGGATAGGAAGGTCAAAGTGCTTCAAAATCAATCCATAGGATTGGTAAAGGTTTAGTGGACCTGCTACGGTCATGAATATGCTGCTTGGGAGCATGAGGATTCCATGTGGGAAGAGTACCTGTGACTATTTGAAGACTTTTGGAATTTTGATTTATGTTTTGTATATGCACGCATGACAGTGCCAAAATAAGGGGGAGGGGAATGCGATACCATAGTTTTGAGTTCTCATATTAATAATGTATTTTTTTTATTTGATGAAAGGCCATAATGCCTGTAAATTTGAAAGGTTGGAGTGCCTAGAAATGTAATAATTTCAATATATTAATAAAATACATCATTGGCTTCAAGATGAATAAGGACATAGATAGGGGGCTATGATTCCATGAGAGAGAAGTCTAAGGGGTTAAGTGTTTTAATTATATTTTAATCACCCATCTTGGTTTTAGTTGGGAAAAGTGGTTAGATGAGCTTCTTAGGGAAGCCATGTAGTGCTTAATTGCATGTAATTATATAAACCTCTCTTTTGAGTTGTTTGGGGGTTACTCAATCATTTTGGTTAGTCATTCATTGGTTCCTCACTTATTGTTACTCATTACTCATTCATTCATGCTCTTGTTCTGGCATGGGAAATGAATTATGGGAAGAGAAGAGCCATCATTTGTTGGTTGTAAGTAATTGTTGATTATTCTAGAAAGGAATGGATGCCTGTGTTCATGAGGTTGATGGAAGTTGTGAAATAATTGTCCATAATTGAGAATCCTTAGAGTTTCCACCATTGATATTTCTTGAATAGTAGCATTAGATCCCTAAAAAAGAAGTGGAACAACCTAAGGGATTGCATTGCAGAGAAAGGGGTTCATTTATTGGAGTTGTGAGGGATGAAGGGGAAGAGAGATGGTAAACTAGGATTGTTGTGTGGTTGGGAAAACCGTGAGAACTTGATAGTCGATGTGTGTTTTATAGTCGACCTAGGACCTCTCCTTATGGATTCATAGACCTGGATCGGGGGTGACCCGCAATTGAGAGCTAGAATAACAATGTCTATGGTTGGGTGGAACATTTGACATCTACAACCAATTGGTGAATGTTTATTTAAAAATATAAGTTCTCTCTATATTTTCTTTCATTTTATGTTCCGTTGTGTATTAATTATCTGTGAGATGTATTGAGTTTATAACTTGCATGCTTGTTGTTAATGTTATGAATACCCTGTTATGGTTTTCTTTTATAATTTAAAATGTTCTTGTTAATTGCATGCATTGGTTTCATGCTTCTTGATTTAAAGAATGGTATTAGAAATTGGAAATCTGTCAAGAACATGAATTATTGAGGTACCTGAGCAATGGGTACATTACACATATGTATCAAAGCAAATTAGTGGGTTTGTTGGTGATGAGGTATGCCACAGATTGGTATTAGAGAAAAAAAAATTGGGTTTGATGGTACTGGGTGTGTTACATTGCCTCAAGTCACCATGTTGGTTGTGATAGTGGACTCTTTCCCTATTAGAGGGTTTTAACCACATAAACATCAATGTATTGGTATTTTATTTATTTTTGAGTGGTTTCCTTAAGGTGTTCGACTTGTGTCGATATACCCTATTTTTAAGATATGGTATCATAGCTCCTATGAAGATCTACTCTTATCATTCATCATGATCTTGAACCTATGTCATTGCATGCAACAAATTGTAGATTTTAAACTTGTACAATTAATTACTACAAACAAATTTGTAATAAAATAGAAAAGATACAATTGAACATACACACACACACATTACACAAAGATTTTTACCTTGGAAACCCAAACTGGGAAGACCATCAACCTATTTAGAGTCACACCTCTAATATTCTATTCATCTTATTCTTCATTGTTTACAATACAATATACATATAGGATCCCACARCACCCAAACCCCTAATCCATTGACCTGGATCAGTCAACAACCCCAATTCCTTAACTGGAATTAGAAAACCATTAACAAAAAACATGTGTTRAAAAATTGCCAAAAAACGAACGCAAAAAATCGCCAAAAAACCGCTCCTATATCAATTTACAGTACATGGGATCAATTTTACAAAGAATATAACACATACCCAACATAAATGACTTCTACATTCTGTTATTTTTGAACATGTATGGGTCAAGTGAATTGCTCCAGTATGTACTACCATTTCCATTTGGAAACCCTTTTGGTTTCAATTGATTTTTTTTTCCATTTTGCCAATATGTGATCATTTATGTTATATACAGAAGTATACAATCAAGTTTTAAGTTCTTTTTAAAAACCTTCTTTATGTTATTATAATTTATCATTTCTTCGTTATTTTGTTTATATTTCCAAATTGGTTCATTTTAGATATACATATGCTCTTTGTCATTTTTCTTATGAGATCTTGACAAATCATAAACAAAGAGGAAATTTTGTGCATATATGTGTATACTCCTTTCCTTGCACTTTAAGAGATCTTGAAAAATCTGAAATAGAGAGGAAATATTCATATTTTTAAGATAGATTGATCGGAATCTAACTTTAGGCGTACAAGGTTCTAATTTTTTTCCCAAAAATATTTGGTTCTTACTGTGTGTTGGCACACAGTGTATGAAGTTGTTTGTAGGTAAAAGAAAGGGTTTTTGAGGTAAACATGCACTTCTAAGAGGTCGAGCTTGAAAAAAATAAAAATAAACAAACCTTCCTCATTCCTAAGATTTTGTATCCTTTTGTGATAACTTACTTGGTCAGAGTTTATTTTATAGAAATTTTTAATTGAAGTTTTTCTTTTGTTAAGTTATTGTTTGTAAAAGTGCATGCAACTTAAGTTCTAAAGTAACTTCATTGTAAATGTGCATCTCACTTAAGTGATAAAAGTGAGTCACTTGAAGTCCTAAAGTGACTTTTTTTTTTTTTCTAAAGTTATTTTTTATATGCAACTTAAGTTATAAAGTAATTTTAGTGTAAATGTGATTCTTATTTTATATAAGTAAATCACTTAAGTTATAAAATTGACTTATTTGTAAAAGTGGGATTTTAGGACAAAGTTAGAGAATGAGGCCAATTTTTATTAACTCTTTAAAACTCAACAACCTCATTGTGGATCCATTATCATGTGGGCCAACCTATACCTACCATGTGGCACCTTGGTCACCATTTTAATTCTTTATGTATTATTCAAATGAGCATAACATTATCATTCAAAGTCCATTTTCAATATTGTTTTTTTAAGGTGCCTATTTTTTCAAGCACTTTCCATCTGAAGATTAATTTCTACTTTTAGAGCCATCTCACTTTCATATTTAATATGGCGAGTCTAAGTGAGATCTTGCTTACTAATTTAATCTGATTCACATGGAAATCCCATATGAGTGATTTTCGACAAAGCAAGGGACTTTACTAGGTTACCTTGGGAATAGAAGTTGTACCTATTCAACCAGACAGACAAATGAAACAATAAAAATGATGAAGCACATGGACTAATAACAATTTTAATCTATAGTGATTTACACTTTCACCTTCAAGGGATTGAAACACCAGATGCAATTTAACAACAAACAGAAACTGTGTTTGGTAAAAATAATGAGATTCAATCCCACCAACTTGAAAATCAATTGATTAGTTTGAATCTTGGTGATTTTTCTTGCATTGAGGGTTTTCTATCCAAGTTTAAGACACTTATACTTTTACTTGTAAAGTCTAAGATAGAAAAGATAAATGATCAACTCATATATGTTATTTTTGCTAAGCTTGGAAATGACTTTTCTATGTTTGTATCTACTTTTCACTCCACCAAATAAGCACTTATTAGTCAAGGGGCCACTTAGAAAAGTGTATCTTGTAACACCCTTCCCAGTGTTAACTTTCAATAGTAGATAGTTGTTTTTTAAAGAAGGATTGGTAGAATTGTATTATCAAAAAAAAGTGTGATCGAAGCGCAGAGGAAGAATTACAAAAGAAGAGCCTTACTAAGAAAAAAGGAAGTTAAACATGTCTTTAGTTAATATCCCACCAGTCTATTACATAGTACAATCTATTCTCGCCAACAGAGGGCCCTGTAGGAAATATGACTATGAAAATTTGGATAAGGTATTCCGAGGAAAAAGACAACGAAACACTGCATTATAACTACTCTGGTGGAGGATTATCCAAATTACCTTGTTGAGACATTTCCTCTTCTGGAGTCAATTCATTTAAATCAGGAAGACCGTCAACATTGGAAACACCAGACTAGTAGGTGACTAAACCTCCATGTGTTGGAATTGGAGGTCTATGATTTGAGACCGAAGAGCATAGACTTCTTTCGACAAGGTTCCTGTAAACTGTCTCTACTGAACCAAAATATCAAAGATTTTTTCCACCTGGAACATGAGGCCGTTGCTATGAATTTGTAATTCCATAATGGCTATTTGGATTTCATCCAACACAGATTCGATGAGCTAAGGAGGAGACATCGGTTTACCAGGGGTCCTACAAGCCATCAAATCCGAGAGAAGCAAAGACTGCACATTGATCTGTGGAGAGACTAATGGAAATGAGAGTTAACGACCGCCAAAAAAAGGAATGGGAATACCAACCCAAGTGGAACAAATATTCTTCAAAGAGGAGACTCCCAACGAACACAAAATAAGTGGCATGGTAAGCTTGATATGGCCAAGGCACATAACATTCAAGGAATGCTGACGTTTCACATCCAAAACATGGTTGAAAGGGAGAAAACTAACAGGACTGAGGATGATCTACTACAAGGAGGAACGCAGGGAAGGAGACCACTCAACGCCTCGTGCTATTAAAATAATGTGTGATGACATTATGGAATAGGCATAAGAGTGGTGACCCCATTAACCTTCAAAGACTCGACTTGCATGGAGGAGGCTATGTTGGCTTGGAAATCACTTGGTCCATTGTTTTCTCTTTGAACGTGAAATAAATGAGCATGGGGTATTAAGGATAATGCATACCCGATCCTTTGGAGAATAGATTTGATTCTGACATCCCAAGAAGAAGATTATGATATGAAGTCACAAATTATGTTTTTTTGAGTCCCCCATGATGTTTAATTGTGTAACCTTTTGAGAGATGGAGAGAAGAACATCTCGCAAGAGGGCATAATTCTCAACTTGATTATTTGTGGCAAGCCTGAAGCCCAGGTTTAGGATAATTCAAGAGATCCTCTATGGCCTAGGAGTACCCCACCCGCTAATGCCACCCCTAGGTTACCCTTGGAAGCACCATCAAAACAAATAGTGTGGATAGATTGGGAGAGAGACCAAATGGAGAAATCAAGAGGATAGAAGTGAAGTTGTCATTGCAATCTTCACTTAGTGAGGGGAGCAACATAAAATTGAATAAAAAAATGTTGAAGCCAAACCTCCTCATCTCTATTTGGGGGTTGGGGAAGGGAGGACTTGGGTTTCCAAGAGTTAAAATGATTATAAAAAAGGACGAGGGCCTTAGCTATGACCAAACGAGGTGGGATTAGTTCACCAATAAAATGGCTCTGTTCCTAGCCAACCATAGCTTCTAGCAAATGAATTTGGGGAGAGAATTCCAAATTCTTTTGAAGATAGTTTTATGAAGGAAGGAACCTAAATATGAATCTAAATTACCAAGAAGATGGCCTATCAAATCAAGCTAGTGAACTTGGTGAGAAATCCCATGCAGACCCAATTTCCACACCTCCTTAGCATAATCACAATCCAAAAAAATATGGGAGGAGGTTGCAATAGCTACATTTCAAATGACACACCTAGAGGGGCCTTGGATACCCCACTTGTTTAGATTCCCCCCTATAAGAATCTTCCCATGGACCAAGGTCCAACATAAGATATTGATTTTTTAAATACAATCCCAATGCCAAATGTTGTTCTAGAGTCTAGTCTTTGGTGGGAGTGCTACTTGGAGAAGTTGGTGCTCATATCTTGCATGAACTGTATACCCATGGCCACCCTTAACTCTAGAATAAATATCAGATTGATGCCATGGATCCATCCCTTTAAGACTCAAAACCAAAAAGTTGGATGACCCTTAGAGATGGGTAGGTACAACACCCAATTCCCACCCAAGCCATAATCCATATTAAGACCAAGAAGAGATGTCAAAGAGGGAATATTTCCCCTAATCCAAGATTAAATTCTGAAGAAGAAGAAAGAGGGGTTCAAAGGACAGGGGAGAATTTCCCATGATACTCTCATGCCATATGTTGATTTTTTCCCCGTTCTTAGGGATCCAAGTCAACAGATCCTGAATGAGGCAGAGAGATGCTTTAAGTAAGTGCCAAATTTGTGATCCTCAGAAAACCTAAGAAGGGTTGTCTAGACAGTGGAGTTGGTCCTCGAAGAGATACTTGAAAACAATTACTTTTTTCTACCAGGCATTATTACTAGACACGAATCTCCAAAGAAACTTCCCCCCCATGGCCACATTTATTAGGGTCGGATCTATGATTCCTAGACCACCTCTTAACTTAGGGACCCTAACTGTACTCCAATTTACTAGATGAAAATGCTTAGAATTTTACTTTCCTCCTTACCATAATAACTTCCTAATCTCCTTGGATAGAGATAATTTTACACTCCTAGCTATGAGCATTAAAGAGAATTAAAAAATGGGGTAAGATGACATATTCAATTTGATCAATACTAGTTGACCTGCTGGATTGAGACACTGAGCTCGCCACTGCTGAAATTTTTCCCTAATTTTATAAAAAATATAGTGCCATAGAACAAAGGAAGGGGAGTGAAGACAAATATGCACACCCATACATTTAAAGGAGCTCCATATTGCTGAGAAAGGAAATTGAAGAATCCTAGCCAAGGCAGTGAGGGTTCAAATGCTGACATTCTAGGAATAAATATGGGTCTTTTGACTGTTAACAAATCCCCCCAAAGCCTCAGTGAACAAGTCCAAGACTTCTTTGAAAAAAGAAGCAATCGCCCGAGAAGCTCCCCCTAACAAAAGGGTATCATCCACAAACTGAGAATGGTTTATCTTCTTAAATCCCTAACAATCCTTATTTTTGGGATACTTCTCAAATGCTTTTCTGAGTTTAACCTTTTGTTGAGCACCTCGGCCATGAGAATGTACAAAAATGGAGAAAGGGGACAACCTTTCCTTAGGAATCTAGAGGCTTTGAAGAAGGTCATTGGGAAACCATTTATCATGGGGGAAATCCAAGGACTATTAATACAAGAAGAGATCTAGTTGTTGATTCTCTTATTAAAACCAAACTTGTGAAGAATATCAAATAGGAAACTATGCTTGATGCGATCAAACATATTTTCCATATCAATTTTGATAATCATTCCTTTGTCTCCCCTAGCCCTACCAGTGTGGATTGCTTCTTGGTCGACCATGATAATATTATTCACTATTTATCATTTCTCTATTCGACAACACATGTATTCCAATAAAGGACGAACACCTTCAGTAACCACTCACATAACCAGATCAAAGATCAACACACGGATGTTTTCACATGGTAAGACCCCTACGGGTAAACATCCATGGCCCCAACCAACGCAGTCACTTGGAGCAGTTTATTAATGCAAAATAAAAAGATTACAGAGAGATTTTACAAGAGAGTTTCTCACAATCGATCATCAGAAAATGACCCTCCATGCTCTTTAAATAGAGATCATGGACCAATCGGGTGTTAAGCCACGAATCAATGGTCGTTAAGGTTGAGGAGAGTATGAACCGTAGGATCACTCTATGTTGATAACATATCGTGGCTGTCAGATTTCCTAACTACAAATGCATACTAAAGAAACACACTAAGAAACACACTTTTACCTAACGACACAT